>CM057227.1:37692169-38264669 GCA_029891385.1 Erythroxylum novogranatense | reverse complement strand
CAAGATCTTTCATTTCAAATTCCTTCTTTAAGTACACCACTATTTCTTGGATTTCTTTAGCAGTACCAATGATATTCAAATCGTCAACATAGACAGCGATAATCACATATCCAGATGTTGTTTTCTTTATAAAAGCATGAGGGCAAATAGGACTATTTACATATCATTTCTTTAATAGATACTCGCTAGACGATTGTACCCGCGTCGTCATTGCTTTAGTCCATATAAGGATCTTTGCAATTTGATCGAATACATTTCCTTTGGTTGTGATTTTAATCTGCGGACATTTTGAATCCTTGAGGGATTTTCAAGTAAATATCACTATCAAGTGATCCGTACAGGTAAGCTGTAACAACATCCATAAGACGCATTTCCAGTTTCTGAAGAACTGTTAAGCTGATTAAATATCTAAACGTAATTGTATCCATAATAGGAGAGTATGTTTGTTCATAGTCAATTCAGGGTCTTTGAGAAAAACCTTGTGCAATAAGTCGAGCTTTGTATCTCACAATCTCATTTTTCTCATTTCGTTTCGAACAAAACCCATTTGTAACCCCATGTGCTTTACACTTTGGGGTGTAAGGACGGAGGTCCAAACACATTACGCTTATTAAGAGAATTTAATTCAACTTCAATAGCATCTTTCCATTGAACCCAATCATGTCTATTTTGACATTCAATGATAGATCTTGGTTGGGATCTTCATTTTCATTGAGGATATCACATGCTATAGCATAAGAAAATATTTCATCAATCTCTTTCATATCATTCGGTTCCATAATTCTTTTGTGTGAATATAATTAATTGCGATTTCTTGATTAATGTCGGTTTGTGTCTCTTCGGGACACTATCCTCATCTTGTGTTTCTAGAGGAACACTTTTATCTATCTTAGGGTCATTAATCACATTTGCTCCTTTTCTTTTCGATGATTTTTATCTTTGGAACCGATTGGTCTACCACGCTTCATGCGTGTCGTGATTCATGAGTGACCATGTTCTCGATTGTCCTTTTGGGATTTCAATCCGGCGGAGCATTCTGGTGGTATAAATGATTTAGTCACTCTTTTGTATCGTGAAAGCATCGTAATCGATTTGCAATTCTTTGCAAATGCACAATTCTTGCACTTCATTTCGCATTGTTTTGTGCGTTGATCAAGATAAAATAATGATGGTTCGCACTATGTAATTTCTTTCATCACCGTTTATTATCTCCCCAATGTCGGGAAAGTATTTTCATCAAATGACAATCAAGAAAAGCGTCTTTGTAAACATATCACCCGTTTGAGGTTCAAGATATCTAATAATAGATTTACTTTCATAGTCGACATATATCCCCAATCTTCTTTGAGGTCCCCTTTTACTACGTTGTGGTGGTGCAATAGGCACATATACTGCACAACCAAAAATTCTCAAATGGGAGATATTTGGCTCTTGACCAAATGCAAGTTGTAGTAGGGAGTATGTATGATATGCACTTGATCGGATGCGAATTAATGCCTCAGCATGTAAAATTGCATGACCCCATACGGATATTGGAAGCTTTGTTCTCATCATCAATGGTCTAGCAATAAGCTGAAGGTGTTTAATTAAAGATTCAGCTAAACCATTTTGAGTATGCACATGAGCAACAGGATGCTCGACCCTAATTCCAGTTGACATACAATAGTCATTGAAAGTTTGGGATGTGAATTCACCAGCATTATCGAGTCTGACTTTCTTTATTGTATAGTCAGGAAATTGTGCTTGTAATTTAATAATTTGTGCAAGAAATCTTGAAAATGCCATATTACGAGTTGATAATAGACAAACGTGAGACCATCTGCTGGAGGCATCTATCAATACCATAAAATATCGAAATGGTCCACATGGTGGATGAATTGGTCCACATATATCACCTTGAATACGTTCAAGAAAAACAGGTGATTCAATTTTATTTTAGTGGTGATGGCCTTATGATCGGTTTTCTAAGAGAACAAGATGTACATGGACTCTTATTTATTTGAGTAATCATTTTATTACTCAATGGATGTCCATATGTATTCTCAATTATTTTTCGATCATTGTTGATCTGGATGACCCGACGATCATGCCAAATAGATATCATTGAAGGATCAATGTGTTTTGCTTTCACTACCATATTAGATTCCATCACATTTATATATGTATAATGCAATCCAAGAGGGAGCATTGGTAGTTTTTCAATATGTTTATCTTTCACGATTTGAGGTTGTAAGATACATATATTTCATATTTCCTCGATTCTGCATCGAGTATCATATCGATGAGAATATATATCATTAAAACTCAACAAATTTCTTTTAGACTTTGGCATAAATAAGGCATCATGTATTGTGAACTTTGTGCCATTTGGTAATGTGAAATTTGCCTTGTCAATTCCTTCAATCAAGTCTATAGACACGATATTGTGTTCACAATTGTTTTTTGGTTTTAATTACGAAAAGAACCTCTTATCTTTCGAGGATAGTGTGCGTTGTGCCACTATCGGTATGCATAAATTATCATTATTTTCCGCTCCTCTTGTAGAGCGATCCATATCAAAACTTCGCATAAAAATAAATAATCTAATGAGAAAATTACATGCAAGAATAAAGAAAAATAGATGTTATGTTAACTTAAAACAAGATCAGTAATTGAAACTAGTAACATAACAAGCAATTGAAACCGAGTAACATAATAAGCATAATAATACTTAACACAAACATAAGTACGTTATTTTAATTTTCATTACTCGCCACCAACAATGCCCCGATCCAAAAATCATCGATAAAATCAAGCATTCGGATATGTAGAGTCATCTGAAGATTATGATTCTCAATGAAATCAAAATCAAAAGTACCAAAGTCAGTTGAATCACCTAAAGGGTGTTGTTCAGTAAAATTCACTTCCTTTTCTTTCCCTTTTAAGGATGCTTTGTATAACTGGCATAGATGTTCAGGAACTCGACAAACTTTAGCCCAATGTCCTTTTGTACCATATCTAAGGCAAGAATCTCCTGAAGTCCTATAAGAACTTCCATGAACATCATTAATATGGTGCTTGTTATAACTTCCTCGGCCACGTCCACGACCACGGCCACGAATGTAGTTACGACCATGGTCACGACCACGGCCACAACCGCGACCACGACTAGACCCATGATGATTTTTTCTTTCATTTTCATTTCGAATTGCAATATTTGCTTCGAAATCTTGTCGCGCCCGATGAGGCGGGATTGATGATTTTCATTAAAGTTCATTATTCTTCTCGACACAAGGAGGCATGAAATCGGTCGAGTATTTTTAAATCCACGACTCGATATTGTTGTTGCAATGTTACATTTCTTTGCGTGGAAGGTAGAGTATGTTTTTCTAACATATCTTCCTCGATGATTGTTTGCCACAAATTGTAGTTGTGAGATAATTCTAAACATATTTGAGTTATACTCATTGACCTTTTAAAATCTTGGGCGTAAAGCGCTCCATTCATCACGTAGCTTCTAAGTAAAACTTCCTTTTGATGGTCATATCTTTCTTGTAAATTTTTCCACAAATGACTTGGATCTTTAATTGTGAGGTATTCTATTTTTAATCCCTCATCAAGATGACGACGAATGAAGATCATCGCTTTGGCTTTATCTTGTTTTGATGTTGTATTATTTTCTTTAATGGTATCTAAAAGAACCATTGATTCAAGATGCATTTCGACATCAATCATCCACGGCATATAATTATGGCCCGCAAAATCAAGAGCATCGAACTCAATTTTGGCAAGATTGGACATGTTGGCAAGTTTGTTTGATGTACGTAAACCGAATAACGTTTGTACGATGTAGGTAGACGGAAGAACCTTACGATTGCTTGATGTTGATAAGCCGAATTTTAGAAATGAGAGCTTCGTGCTGATAACATGTTATAAAACCGAAACTAAAATGTAAGAATATTTGGGAGAGGAGAATTTTTCTTATAAAAAAATGGTGTATCTTACATCAAATTAACCCTTCTATTTATAGTATATTTTAACCACCTAATACACATGTAACCACCTACTCCATATATGTTATTGTGTTAGGTAAAACCTAACCAATAACCATCTACCTCATTCTTGTGTTAGGTAAAACTTAACCAATAACCATCTACCTCATTCTTGTGTTAGGTAAAACCTAACCAATAACCACCTACTTCATTTTTGTGTTAGGTAAAACCAAACCAATCCATATGCACACTAACTATTAAATGGTGCATCTACAATTAGTGGTACACCATATTATTTCTATCTTTTATAACATTCGTTTCTTTTTTAAACTTTCATTTCCATATTTCGTTTTTATTTTATATTTCTATTTTTCTTATAAATAAAAACAAAATTTTATATGTTAATATAGTTATATTTTAACATTAATAATAATTACATATTAAATAAAACTTAAAAATAAATTCTTTTATTAAATAAATATGTTTTACTCTCTTATATAATATTTATTAACAAATTATTAATAATTTTTTCTTTTATTAAATTCAATAATTTAAGATTTTATTTATTATATATATATTAATTATTAAATTCAATTTTATTTGTTTTGAAGATATTTTAAATTTAATTATATTTGTTAATAATTAATCAATTTAATTACAAAATTAAATAAAATTGTTAAGTAAAATTATTTTATTCATAATTATTATTAATTATTTTATAATTTATATTAAAATTGATATATTAAAAATTAAATATTATATATTTAATTTGTAATAAATCATATCAAAAATAGAAACAGAAAATTAAAATTATATTCTTATAATTTTCTTAATTTTGAAAATTGAAAAAAATCGAAACCAAAATTTTTATTGTATTTGAAAATAAAATAAAATAAAATTTAAAATTTAAACAGACTTCTAACTGACAGTGTCACTTGGCAGTCTTAGCCGGCATCACCGGCCATGCCCCCTATTGCAGAACCAAAGCTTGCGTTGCACTTGACTTTTACCGCTTCACCTTCACTCCGATTTCAGCTGAGAAGGGTAGACTGTTTAATGCGTTTGTAAACCCAGTTTCAGCCTTGTACTTGGAAAGCATTTTTTAGTTGACTAAGCCCTGTTCAAGTCGCCAAAAATGGAGTCTTTGGTCCTTGCCACCACTCCTAAACTCTCTTCTTTTTCCTCTTTTCCTTCTGGTACGTTATTCTTTTTAACTCAATTTCTTTTTTGTGAAATTTGTTTCTAAATCATTTTTATCTACTTCAGTCCATTTACCGGATTTCTTTTTCAGTTCTTTTCGTTTTCTAAACTCAAAGTATTCACTTCAAGTCTGGTTGTTACAACATATTTTTGTTGCTTTTTACTTTTAGCTATGGTCTTGTCAATAATTAGATTTGAATTTCATTGTTAATTTCTTCTGGGGTTGCTTTTATGGGCATGTTGACTGTTCTTCATATGATGATTGGAAATGTTAATAGATGGAAGTTGTCGGACGAGCGACAATCTTAAAGTGGACCATTCTTCAAGTAAGTTCCCATTATTGCCATCGTCCTGCTCCTCCTCCTCTACCATTGATTATTTCTCTCATTACTATTTCTTAATCTTGAGTTTTTTTTCACTGTAACTGTCAAATTTCACACCCAGCTGAATACTTTGAGTTCCCTCATGGAGACATTAATGCATGTAGATGTAGATCCTTTTAGAGGCTTATAGTGAAATCTTCGAAATATTGCATTATTTTGCGGATTTAAATCTATGATTGTTAGAACATTTTGCGAAGTGGCTCACTTCATGATGAGAATGATATTTCCTTTGTCATTCTATAATTGAGTTGCCAGTTGATGGGTAATTGTTTTCTTTTTCAGACAGTGATTGTTCTTAGGCCCTTAAGGTAATGTAATGGGAGTCGTTTCCTTAACATATTATGCAATTTATGATTGGTTTGATCACCCTGATAACAGGTAGAGGAGCATTTGAAATTTCATGGTGCAGAGCATGGGACAGCTTAAACCGAAGATGTGTTACTCGGTTTCAGCAGCATTGTTTCAAGGATACTATTGAAGGCTCCACCACAGTTAGACCTCAACATTATCGGAACAGAAAAGAGAAATTCTCAGTGCATGCTGCCTCTGGACAACCCCTTGAATCAAAACCTGGAGCTTTTGATCCCAAAAGATCTGTTTTAAACTCATTATATGCTTTCTACAGATTTTCACGGCCTCATACAGTTATAGGAACAGTTAAGTTAGTGATATTGTCTGTGACTAGTTAATGTTTTACTAAGCGTATCATTTTTCCAGATTTTGCAAACCTCAATATGTAAAGAAGAAGTCTATGAACTTGAAGTACTTTGCTATCTGCAGGGTTTGGGCATTGTATCAATTTCTCTTCTTGCAGTCGAGAAGCTCTCAGACTTCTCTCCAGTATTTTTCACAGGATTGTTGGAGGTGATGTGCAGTATGTCAAATCAATTGAACTCTCAAAAATATTTTTGCTTCTTATTGACATATATTACCTTTGCTTTTACTTCAGGCCTTGACTGCTGCCCTAATGATGAATATATACATTGTTGGATTGAATCAGTTGGCCGATGTTGAAATAGACAAGGTAACTTTGCACGTTGCAGCATACTAAATAATTAAAATATCTGGGATGTCTTCTTTAAATATAACGTTCTTAAGTAATGGCTGAGTTTGATAATTGGAAATGATTGATAGTGTGAGATTTATTCATTTATTCCTCTCCTTACTCCCTAAAGTATTTGAAACTTTTGTGTTGATATTTTGTTGACTTTTTGTATATCTGGAACAATATGAAAGAGATGCATTATATCATAACTGTCATATTATGAATGTTGTGTCATGTTTCATTGCAGGTTAACAAGCCATATCTTCCTTTGGCTTCAGGAGAGTATTCCATGGGCACTGGTCTTGCTATCATAATGTCTTTTGTAATCATGGTATAAAATCTGATTATATCTCTATAGGTGGCTTAGGATGTAGTTAAATAGCTATGGTTGTGACATATTCCTCTAGTCTCTTATCCTTCACAAAGTATCTTTAATCTTGTTGGCACCTAATCTTGCTATGAGTTCACCTATTAACATGCTTCTTAAAGTGGTACGAGAATAAAAGATAAACTATGCCATACATACAATACTTATAATTTTGTTTGGTTAAGCTTTTAATGATGTTATCTTATCTCTTTATTCAAGCCTCTTTTTGGTATCTTCTTCTTCTTCTTACCATTTAATGAATTAGACAATTGTTGCATTTCGGCTAATATATCAAGCCTCTTTTTGGTATCTTCTTCTTCTTCTTCCTCTTCTTGGTCTTCTCCTTCATGTCTTCTCCCTATGCTTCAGGACAACCTCATCTTTATCCTTCTTCTTCATTAATATCTCATCATGCCTCAAGATATCTTTTTTTTAATCTATTATCGCCATCTCCTCATGCCAGGAGATTGATTGTTCACATACCTTCTCCGTCATAGGCATCTCTTCACGACTTCAGACTTCTTCTCTTTCTTTTTATTTAACTAAAATATTAATAACTATTCACTCATAAGCCAAAAATTATGGACAATCAAGTGAACAACAACTTACTAATTTCATACCTTTGCCTCTTCCATCTCCAACAATACTTTCTTCACCTTCCTCATTGACTCCCCCCACCATGATCTTTTGTTATTCTTTGTTGTAGTCAACGCTTTACGTTTAAGATTAGTTAGGTAATTATTCTATTAAAAATTTCGAAAATAATATTCTAAATGTTACCATAAATTGGTGACGAAACAACATTACCTTTAGCTTCTCGTACTGGTACTCTAATATTCTATCAATATCCAATTTCTTGTCAATGTTGATGTTGATGTCATCTCATATTGTAACTCTTGTCATCTTGTCCTACTTAAATGGACAGTTCACACGTAGCTTGTCCAAATAATAAATCTACAAACAAAAGAAAAATTAAAGTCATCTATCACATTTTTTACAAGTCTAAATATTTGTTGGTAATTTCAAATTGATGGACATTTTATTTACCATAAGTATAGATGTGCATCCACTCATATAAGGTATAATATCTTTTGCCTCTATAGCTTGCTGGAATTTGTGAGCATGCTCAGAAAGATAGCTCAAAACAAAATATCTCCAACCAAGCTAATCGCAGTCATCAACATCGATTGTGATATCCAATAATTGAGTGTTGATACTGTAGTTGGTGCTTAGACAAATACAAATTTTAGTTTGTATACCTGTAAAAATCGTTTTTTGTATGACTTGCCTTTTCTCGTAATTTTTTTATGGAGTATCTGGCCTAGAAGGTTATGATATTTGGTGGAAAGATAGTCTTAATGAAGGTTTACAGATTATGCTCAACCGTGGAATATAGTCCCATGTTTGCAACATTTATATCAGTGGGAACTTTCTACCTTTTTAGGTGGTTTACAAGCTGGTGCTCAATCTATTAGTTATGAAATACCCTTAACTCTCTGTGTATTACCCACGTTACATACATGTCAATTTTCATGAAGTTTGTGCATCTAAACATCCTCAATTTAAATATGTCTTTTAAATGTTGGATGAGATGGCCCTTTGAGAGACCAATATTGATGACATGTATTATTTCTTGTTGAATCTGGTTCCAAAAGATCAATTTTCTTTTAGTAATACCTTTCCTGCAGTTCAGAAGTTTGATACATCTCCAAGTTGGAATTCATGTAAAAAAAATTTACATCGTTCTCATCTCCACAGAGTTTTTGTCTTGGATGGATTGCTGGATCATGGCCATTATTTTGGGCTCTTTTCATCAGTTTTGTTCTTGGAACAGCATATTCAATCAACGTAAGTGTATTTTAGTACACCATGAATTTCTCATAGCATTCATATAGTTGTGTGAGCAAAGCACAATACAGTGGGCAGGGTGCCTCACACAAAAGAAATAAAATATACTATGGGAAAAAATATTTTTTGTTAAACTTAATTCTTACTGTTCAAGTTTTATTTTGAAAATGGAGAAAAATGTAAATGGGTAAATATATGTATAAATTTTTCTTTATCTTTTCATCTGGTCACAATTAATGTCTATCAATCTAGAAAACTTATTGTAGTAGCAATAGCAAGTGAAAAACAGTTTCTTCAAAAAAAAAAGTGAAAAACAGGTAAATAACAAAGTTTTTAACTCAAAAACTTGATGCTAGAGATGCCTACTTATTTTGGTCAATTGATGCTGCCTCTAGTGAAACTGTACCTCATCTTTTGCATTGTAGTTTGAATGGTTTCTCTTATTAACCCGGAGATAACAAACTATTCTTATTAACATAAATTTATATGGTTGCGATCATTTACTATAAATACTTTTGAACATTAGCTCCTTTATCACTTTTTTCACTTAATCTTGGACTTCTGACCATACTATTGGAGCAGAATAAGTCTTATGTCCTTCTAACAACTTGAACTTTATTTCATTATTTTCCAATTGGTCACATGTTTGAATATCTATGTGATGCTTTAATATGATAAACCATAGATTTCTAATTCATGGTCTTTACAAGTTGCGATTGTTCAGTTGCCACTTTTGAGATGGAAAAGGTTTGCAGTCATTGCAGCAATGTGCATCCTTGCTGTTAGGGCAGTGATTGTTCAACTTGCCTTCTATCTGCATATGCAGGTATTTTTTTGCTCCCACATTTTGTGTTATTAGACATTTAAAGTTTAGGAAAAATCATTTTCTCAAGAAAAGTGTTACCATTGGGATTCTGAAAAAGTTTCCTTATAACACGTAGAAGTATAGCTTGTTTTCATGGTAGTGCCTTAAAGGCTGGTGTTCAATTCTTGACCATCACAAAAGGGAATGTAATCTTTAAATTGATTTTCTGGTTACTGCCATTCTCAATGAGGTCTCAAAAGGTGTCTAACATACATGAGCACAAGAATCTGTTTATAGCAGAGATTCATTAAATTGCATGATAGGTGCTTTTCCTTTTTGTTCCTGGAATATGCTTGAAGTACTTAAGTACCTGTCTTGACAATTTCCAGACTCATGTGTATGGAAGACCAGCTATCTACTCAAGGCCTCTAATTTTTGCAACTGCGTTCATGAGCTTCTTTTCAGTTGTTATAGCCTTATTTAAGGTAACTGTTATTTCAATTTTACTAGAGTGATAGAAAATTCTTAAGGGAAGAAAATTTTTAACTTGGTAACACATTCACTATATATTCTTAGAAAATTTTTAAATTGGTAACACATTCACTATATATTCTTATAAAATTTTTAAATTGGTAACACATTCACTATATATTCTTAGAAAATTTTTAAATTGGTAACACATTCACTATATATTCTTTGTAGACTTGAAATAGTATTTTGTGTAGGATATTCCTGATATGGAAGGTGATAAGATATATGGCATACGAACCTTTACAGTGAGTTTGGGCCAAAAACGGGTTAGCTTTCAACATATATGCTTTCTCTTAATAGAGTATCTAGTTCCTTTGTTTTGAACCTAATCGATCTGGCTCAGGTATTCTGGACCTGTATTGCACTGCTAGAAGTTGCTTACGGTGTTGCTGTTTTAGTTGGATTAAGATCTTCTTACACCTGGAGCAAATGGATCACGGTAATTTGTTCCTTTTCTTTTAAGGGTTTATGCTTCATTAAATTTGATACATTTGGACATCCAGCTCTATAAAAGAAGACCTATCAATTATAGGCTTACCACACCTCTTTTGAGTCTTAAGTGATGTTTCACTTGTGTGGGGGCAAATGCCATTCAACCAAGCTCTAGGCAGCTCATTGGTAACTAGGCTCAAAAGCTGACTTACGGTGTGATGGTTCTGGAATAACCTTGCTTGAAAGTTGTACTTAAATTTCAGGCATCCCAATAGTGGACTTTAATAAACATTTGGATGCTTGACAAAGTTCTGTGCTCCTTTTTTTGTTGATGTATAAATGTGTAATGAAACTTAAATTGCATGATATAGGTTTTCGGCCATGCCATATTGGCCTTCCTACTGTGGAATCATGCTAAATCTGTTGATCTGAAGAATACAGCTGCAATAACTTCGTGCTACATGTTTATTTGGAAGGTAATCACCTGTCCTAGTTCAGCACTTAGTATGAACAATTGCACCAACCTTGCATGAAGTTTACCTTGGCTAAACATATGACATTTTGTTCCTCATATTGAACTTTTGACACATCAAGCAGTTATGTTTTAATTACCTGAAGAAATTAGTTCCTGTGCTTTAAGTATATTGGTTATATTAAGAAAGTTTTAAAATGGTGAAAAGATTATGATAGAAGTTGGTTAGGTTGGTTGACATTTGTTTGCTTTCAGGCCCCTCAATTTGCATGTGAATAAACTATCATAAACTGGAACAAGGAACTACCATTTGATAGTAGTGCCTATGTAAAGCAAAATAAGAGATAAAAGGAATCAAAGCAAGGTTGTAATACTTGTTTTGTGTATTTGGTAGAGTTAGGAGAATTAAGGAAAGACGACAACACAACTCCGATGACACGAATGTGAATCTTTATTGATGTTTATATAAAAATGGAAGCTTCAATGTAATATCAAGATATTTTGTAATCGAACGAATACAATTCAAATAGACCAAGGACACAGAATTTCTTCCCCACTAATGGTGACAAATTATTCCAATACTATCGATACCTCTTTTCTCCCCATACTCTATATTTATAGTTTGTTATAGTTGTTTACATGAATCGCATCTGTTGGAGTTAGTTATTCTCCAATGTGACTTTATTCTTCCTTCTGTTATAAACTTGTATGGCATTAGAAGGCTGGCCCATTGTGTCGTCTATAACCAAGGATGGGCCTCCCTTATCAATACCGCCCCCCTGGAAACAGACCTTGTCCACAATGTCGGAAGTAGGAAATTGCCCACGATAATCCACACAAGAGAGCCAGGAGGCTTCATCAGAAGGACGTCCAGCCCACTTAACAAGCAGTTGGTGACAGGGGGTGTGAGAAGGACCCAAGGATTTAGAATCCAAAATATGTTCAGGAACAAAAATCCCATCAGTAGCCAAGAAATTATCAGGAAGAGCAGATGTGATAGGATGGTTACCCGAGGCACGTTTAAGTTGAGAAACGTGAAAAACCGGATGCACCTTAGCTGAAGGGGGTAAGTCCAATCGGTAGGCGACATTGCCAACTCTTTGCAAGATGGTAAATGGTCCATAATAACGCGGGCTCAACTTGCTATAAACCCGTGTCGAAATGGAAGATTGGCGATGAGGACGCAGCTTAAGAAAAACAGAATCCCCTACCTGAAATTCAACCTCGCGGCGATGTTTGTTAGCAGCGCGAACCATGATAGATTGAGCGCGTTGAAGATTATACCGCAATTGTTTCAAGATTTCGGCGATCAAGATGGGCTTGACCACCAGCACCACACGAAACTCCCTCGGAAGAAATTGAAGAAGAACAGGTGGTGGACGCCCATAGACAACCTCGAAGGGTGAACTTTTAGCAGCCCCATGGTAGTTGGTGTTGTACCAATATTCAGCCCAATGAAGCCAACGGCCCCAATCTTTAGGCTGTTCTGAAGAAAAGCAACGAAGATATGTCTCCAAGCATCGATTAAGAACTTCCGTCTGACCATCGGTCTCCGGATGAAAGGCGGTGCTCATCTTCAAGGTAGTACCCCAGCTACGAAATAATTCAGTCCAGAAACAACTGAGAAAGATGGAATCTCGATCACTAACAATTGAACGAGGAATACCGTGTAAGCGAACAACTTCCTTAGCGAATAATTCAGCAACCGTGCGGGCTGTGAAAGGATGGCGCAACCCGAGGAAATGAGCATATTTGCTAAGCCTGTCAATCACAACAAAAATGCAGTCAAAACCATGAGAACGTGGAAGACCAGTAATAAAGTCCATGGCAATATCCTCCCAATCCGCACGGAATCGGAAGAAAGGTCAAGAAGACCATTTGGGACAAAGCCTCATACTTGTTGCGCTGACAGATTGTACAATTAGCTACAAAACGTTGTACATGCTTCATCATGCCCACCCAATGGACGCTAGCAGATAATCGTTTGTAGAGTGCAGAAGCGCTGAATGGCCACCTTGTCAGGTAGCGTGAAATTCTTGGAGGAGACTTGGGATCCAGTGGAGGAGGCAGGAAGAAACAGTCGGCCTTTGAAGAATAGGCGGTCATTCACCAATTGATAAGACGGAAAGGAGGCAGGATTCGCAAGAACCTTGGCCTTGAGCTGCTTGTAATCATCATCTCGGCTCATTTCGTAATCTAAGGTCGACCAATTTACCCTTTGGGGTAGAAATCTTGGCTATGAAACCTCCTCAAGGCGGCGAGACAAGGCGCCAAGAAGACGATTTAAGGAGCCTGACTTGTATTCGATGTCAAACTCGTAGCCCAGAAGTTTAGCGACCCAATTCTATTGAGCGGGAGTAGTAATGGGTTGGTGAAAAGAAAACCGTAAGCTCTGGCGATCTCAGACGCACGTAAATTTGCGACCCACAAGATAAGGACGCCAATGACGAATCGCCATTACCAACGCCATTAATTCTTTCTCATAGGCGGGTTTGAGAGATTTGACGACTAAAGATTTGCTATAAAAGCAATAGGTTTACCATCCGCATCAAACCGCGCGATCCCCCACCAAGCATCACATTCAAGAACAAAAGGCTTGCTAAAATCGCATAGATAACACCTAGCCAGACGTCATAGCTTCTTGTAGAGAAAGAAATGATCGTTGAGCGCGAAGTCCAAAGGAAGGGACCGCATTGTCCTTCTTGAGTAAGTCGGTAAGAGGCCTCGCAAGTTGACCATATCCTCTGATAAAGCGACGGTAATAGCCCGTAAGACCCAAAAAAGCACGAACTCCACGGACTGACTTGGGAATGGGCCATTGCAGAATACTAGAAATTTTGCCGGGGTCCATGGCCACGCCCTGGAAGGAAATAACGTGGCCCAAATATTCAATCTGAGTCTCGCCAAAGAGACACTTGTTGATTTCCCGTAAAAGAATTCCGCTGCAACTTCTCCAGCAGAGCCAAATGCTCAAGGTGAGAGGTCCAGCATTTACTATAAATGAGGATATCATCAAAAAAAACCAGAACATACCGCCGTAACCCTGAGCGAAATAGGTCATTCATAATAGCTTGGAAGGTGGCCGGAGCATTTTTTAAGCCAAAAGGCATTACCCGGAATTCGTAGTGGCCGGAGTGTGTACGGAAAGCCGTCTTGGGGATATCCTCTTCCTGGACCCGAATTTGGTGATAACCCGAACGTAAGTCGACTTTGGAGAAATATTTCAAGCATGCCGTGCAATTCATCCAAGAGTTCTGAATGGTAGGAATGGGATATTTGTCGACATGAGAACCTTATTTAACTCCCGATAATCCACACAGAAACGCCACCCACCATCTTTCTTCTTGACAAGGAGAACCGGACTGGAGAATGGGCCAGTGCTCGGTTGAATCAGGCCAGAGGTCAACATATTGGCCACCTGCCGCTCAATTTCATCTTTTTGGAGATGACCGTAACGATAAGGTCGAACACTAACTGCAGAAACAACTGGTTCCAAAGGAATACAATGTTCAATCTCACGACGAGGAGGTAACGTCGGAGAATCAGAAAAAACGGCAGCATATTTGTGTAACAACACTGATAGATCCGACGGATAAGAATGCTCCATAGCACCGAGATTGAGTTGATAGTAAGAAGGATCTAGAGGCCAGCACACCACTCCCAAATCGACACTGCGCGATTTAGTCAAAGAACGAAAGGAAGCCGGGGTCGCCATTAGAGAAGGATCGCCCAAAAGTTCCACCATAGCTCCACCATGAGAAAAAATCATGGACATACGAGACCAATTGACTTGGACGTCGCCCAAAGTTGCAAGCCAAGAAACGCTCAAAATGAGATCAACACCCAATGAAATAAATAACAATCAACAAAAAATTCAAGCGACCCAAGTAGTAACGGAACATTCCGACAAAGGCCGTGAGTGTCGCGGAATTGGCCATCGCCCAACTTGACACTCGTTCGAACAGTAGGGAAAATAGACAAGCCCAGCCCATCAGCAATCTGTTTAGCCATAAAACAATGACTCGCACCACTATCAATCATCACAATCACGTCCACCCCAGAAATCGTCCCGCGTACCTTCATAGTACGACTACGAGATGGAGAATCCATAGTGAAACAAGGAAGTTCCAGTGCATCGCTGCGGAGTTCCGACAAGATGGCCGGAGGCGAAGAATCGGTCGGAGGTTGCCTCACCACAGGGGTCGAGCAGGTTCATCATCAAAATCACTTAAAATAATCGTTTGCACTGATTTGTCTTGACAACGATGAAGAGGGTGAAATGGTTCTTGACAACAAAACAAAGACCTCGGCACGAAGATCTTGATACTCTTTTTGAGAATAGCGAACCCACGGGTAGTAGGTGGTGGTAGGAATGTGGAGAATGAAAAGGACGGTTGGGGAAGGCGATGAAGTGGGTTTGGCTAGTGGACCAGATGGACCACGGAGAAGATCCGGGGCTAGCGGTGAACCAGAGGTGCGGAGGAGAAGAAATACCGCCACAAGACGCCTTAGGACCCAAACCAAAAGATCCGGCCTAGGAGCGGATCGAGGCAATGAAACAGACTCTAACTCGAGTTCCACCTCGCGGGCTAAGTTCATCGTTCGGTGAGGTCCGTGATCTCGTGAGAACGAATCTGAGCCCAATTTCATGACGAAGTCCATTGAGAAATTGCCCAAGAATCTTGCCAGCCACTCACCACTTGAGCGAGCACGTGACAAACTCCTTAATATAATCATCCATGATGCAAGTGCATTTCACCGCAACCAATACCTCATATGGATTAAAAGCCAGGGCGCTACCAAAACGAGCGAGGACTTCCCGGCGCACATCCGCCCAAGTGAGCAGAGGCCGTCGTTCATTAAGCCAGGTCATCCAATGTAACGCATGGCCTTCCATACAAATAAGAGCAAGCGTCACCTTAAGGTCATCTCGAGGCATTTGGATTTGAAAATCTTGCCCGCACGATTTAACCCAACCGAGTGGGTCATGCCCATGAAAATTGGGAAGTTCAATCTTCTTAGCCGCAATCTGAATGTCGTCCAAGGCAAGTACTCTGGACACTGGCTTGGCAGCTATGGGAGTTCCGGAGGACACGCCATCCGCCGCATCACTGGAAGTACCACCGGAAAGCACCTCTGGTGATTTACCTTTTAAGGCGGTCGCTAACATGGTTTTAATATCATCGAGTTGCTGTTGAGTGTGAGTTACTGAAGAACCCAGTTGCTCAAAACGCCGCCGAGAGCTGCAGACTCCTCTCCACCGTATCCGGTAGAGACTCGAGCAGTAGTAGTCATCGTAAGGTAAACACGCTCACCGCACCAATTTGGTAGAGTTAGGAGAATTAAGGAAAGACGACAACACAACTCCGATGACACGAATGTGAATCTTTATTGATGTTTATATAAAATGGAAGCTTCAATGAATATCGGTATATTTTATGGCGAACGAATACAATTCAAATAGACCAAGGACACAGAATTTCTTCCCCGACTAACGGTAGACAAATTATTCCAATACTATCGATACCTCTTTTCTCCCCATACTCTATATTTATAGTTTGTTATAGTTGTTTATGAATCGCATCTCGTTGGAGTTAGTTATTCTCCAATGTGACTTTATTCTTCCTTCTGTTATAAACTTGTATGGCATTAGAAGGCTGGCCCATTGTGTCGTCTATAACCAAGGATGGGCCTCCCTTATCAGTACTCTATTGTTGTCAAGTAATGGTTTTATTTCCTTGATCCTGTACAGCTATTTTATGCGGAATACTTGCTGGTACCATTTGTGAGGTGATGAGCAATGAGGCAGATTGGTGTAGCAAGACATCAAATTTATGTCCATTAGCAAGATGTTTTTTTTCTTCTGATAAGATGCTAAATCTAATTGCATTCAGTTGGAAAGTGTACTTATGTTGCACATATTGTCAACAATTGCTATGCGGTTATCAATAGGCAAAAGCTGGTTTGATTGAGCTCAACCCCTAAATAAGTTGTTGTTGGTAACTTTCAATTTAAAATAGTTTTTCCTTTGGACAGCTTTTCTAGAATTATCTCATAAAACTCTATTTGATAGACTACTAAAATTTTCTTTTTTCTTTCGATTCTATTATTTTTATGAAACAAAAAAGAAGCAAAAAGGTAGGTGCTTTATGTCCCCTTTTCATTTACTCTGTATGAAATTAAAGTTATAGTTAGAACACATATCAACTTCACACTTAATGTTTATTTAGGCTTAATAATATGTTAGAGTATCCCATATTGACTAAACATGAAAATGTTAATGGGTTTATAAGTGATAATGGTCAATTATCCAAATAACTAGTTCTAGTTATTTGGACAATGATTGACCCAAGCCCAATTCTTGTTAGTGGATTTTACACTCTACCCATATTAAAAATTTAATATGGTATCAGAGCAAGTTTGATCCGGATTATTAATTTCCTGATTATCCGTCTAGATGTCCAATCTCAGTGGCCCGTTGCGATTACCATTGTGTATATTTCAAGTGACAATTGGATGTCCAGTCCCAGTTGCACTGGAGGGGGAGTGTTAGAGTATCCCATATTGATTAAACATGAAAATGTTAATGGTTTTATAAATGGTAAGGGTCAATTATCCAAAGAACTAGTTCTAGTTATTTGAACAATGGTTGACTCAAGCTCAATTCTTGTTAGTGGATTCTACATTCTACCTATATTAAAAATTTAATTGTGGTGAAACGGTCACTTAACATGGTATCAAAGCCTTTATGACTAAGTAGTCGTAAGTTCAAATCCTACCACCAACCTATTATTCAGCACAAGGTACAGTAAGCCTGTGCATTCCTACTACCCACCTATTATTCAGTACAAGGTAGAATGAGCCTGTGCAAGTTTCAAATCCAAAGGGCTTTCACTTGAGAGGGCGTGTTAGTGAATATATAAAACCAATTAAGTTGGCTTCATACAACAGCCTAAGCTATTATGATAAAATGGTCACTTAACAGAATAAGATCATTAGATTGGTTAGAGTGAAGTAATTAGTGATTAGTAATTAGAGAGTACGAGTAGGCCTCCAAAACTAGCAAACTTCAGCAGAGACTGGCCAGTTTCACAAGGCAAGTGGAAGGCTCCGACTCTGCATTCGTTGACAACATAGCCAAAGCAGTTTCCGGCATAACCGTGAACTGCATTCCTCCTGCTTCTGGAGAGACTATCAGCAAGAAGTGAGTTACTGTCTCCCTTTGTTTTCTCTTTAACTGATTCTCTTCTAAAAGCTTGATTCTTTACGATCCTATGGACTGCCATGTTGGCTTTTTCTGTTATTGTGTGTGCTATGTTTGGCTAGTGTGCTCAAAAGGGAATTGAAGCACAAGCAGGAGGAGGAAGAGAGAAAACAAAAAAAGGAAGTGAAAGCCAACCAGGTGCATTTTGCTTTTAGTAACATGTTTAGTGTTTATTTGTGCAAAAGCTTCATTCTTGTTTAACCAACATGGATTTTGAACAATATTTCAAATTTTTGGGTTTTGTTTTGCTCTGGTAATCATGGTTGAACTTGCTAATTATGTTAAAATTGTTCCCTTTTTCTTCAGGCTGCCAACAAGACTACTTCTCAGGAGCAGAAATCTGCAGCTACTGCTGATGATGACTAGATGGACCCAACAGTATCATTGTATTCTTTACTTTTAGAATACCCTTTTGTTTTATTATGCAGGGATCGAGGTTCTTGTCTGAGTGAATGGGGCTTTTATTGAGTGCGCTTTCTGATATGGTTATGTTGCAGCAATAGTTTGGGAACAGGCTGAAATATCTTGCTGCTCTGAAGGAGGAAGGGAAAAATCCCTATACACACTACCATGCTACAATGTCTATCTCTGAATTCACTGGGTAATTTGGATCCTTGCGCAGCGGAGAGCATCTTGAGGAGAGAACTGTATCTTTGGCTGGTACCTAAAGCTAGACATTTTATTCATACATGGCGTTATGATTCTGTTGCTACCTTGTTTCTCCTGCAAACCACTTTTCTGTCTCTTATCTACAAGGGCGAATCATGATCAAACGATCTTCTTCCTCAAAGCTTTTCTTTTACGATTTGAATGGAGGAGGTCCCAAAGTCCAAATCATGACTGATACAAGGTATATATAGTTTTCCTTTCCTTCTACTTATAACTGTTATTAATTTATCTTTAGTGGCTATTAACATTGAAAATCTTTAGTGGCTATTAACATTGAAAATCCTGGATGCTACATCGGAATGACTGATGGAATTGAGTTACTGCCTGAAAACAATATATATCTTTTTCACAATGACATGAACAAAAGGAAGCATAACCCTGCTACTATGTCCATCTCTATTTTTCTCCTTTTTACTTTATCTTTCTGTGCTTGGGTTGACTCAGCTGTTTATTGCATATTGTTATACTTCAGGAAATCAGGCATGAAAGAAGCTCAATTCTCAAAGTTCCACTCTCATGTCAAGCGTGGTGATATTGTTGGTATCACTGGGTTTCCATGTTTGGTGCATTACAAGTCAATAGTTAATTTGCTTTGTATACCTATTTTGGATGAACTTGACATTGATTATAGGCTTTCAATGAAAGAAAATTTATTCTTATATCTCCACGAGAAAGTCAAGATCTATCTGTAGTTTTACCTTATAGTAACACTGATGTTTGTGTGCCTGCTGATTCTTTGTTCCAGGAAAAACTAACAGGAGGGAGCTGAGCATTTTCCCTACATCTTTTACAGTTTTATCTCATTGTCTTCATGTGTACCTCAAATGATGTAAGTGACAAGGTGAAAAATGTTCCTTATTATTCAGCTTATGTTGGAGTGTGTGTGTGTATATATATATATATAGAGAGAGAGAGAGAGAGACAGAGGGAGTGTCTTCTGTTTTGCAGAAATTGAAGCTTGGTTACCAGGGTGCACTAGGAATCCAGAGACATATGTGCTCAGAGACCAGGTATTTGTCCGGTGAAAAGAAGCCATCTAAAAATTAAGAGATGAGATATTGTGTTAGCTGTACCTCTAAGTACATTTTGGTTATTGTCCTTAAGTTCATCCTTGGGCACTAATCTCCTGAAATATTGCCTATTCTGTTTTGTTTTCCCTGATGTCTTACTCCAAAATATTTGGGGACGTTTTTGTGCTTTTCTGAATATTGGAGTAGGAATAGCTCTTTACCTTTTTTTGGTTCTCTGCTACTTCTTGTGTGCTTTTCTGGGTTCCATACATTTATTCTCTGTATTCTTTCTGGGTCCTAGGAAACTCGCTATCATCAACGCTAGTTGGATCTATTGTTAAACTTTTAGGTTCACCAAGTGTTCAAGACAAGATCAAAGATCATTACATACGTAAGAAGTTTTATTGAAAACCTTGATTTTTTGGAGGTCGGTCATCTTTGTGGGAATGTTTAAATAATGGTATCATCATTTGGTTCTATTTGAATCTCTGCCCCTCTAGTAAAGAGTCCTTTCAAACTAACTTTGACAATTGTGGTTCTATCCCTAGGTTGAAAAACCAGTGATGAACATGATTGCTGGTGGAGCAGCTGCCCGCCCTTTTGTTACTCATCACAATGAATTGAACATGAGACTTTACATGCGAATTGCAGCTGAACACTTTCTTAAGGAGCTTGTCGGGGTGGAGTTGACCGAATGTATGAGATTGGAAAACAGTTGGAATGAGGGTATTGATTTGACTCACAATCCTGAATTCACAACCTGCAAGTTCTACATGGCCTTTGCTGACTACAATGATCTGATGGATCTTACGGAGAAATAAGTGGTAAGGAATAATATCTTTCTGTTGTACAATGAATTTCATTATTTTTATATGCAATTCTCTTCCTGGATTGCTCTGTATATTGTCTTAGAACTTTGTTTTGTTCAAAATAGGCTTGGTCAAGCAACTTACAGGAGGCAACAAAATTAAATATCACGCTAATGGGCTAGATATAGATCCTATTGAGATTGACTTTACACCCCCTTTTAGGTTTGTTACTAATTCTATTGGTTTATAACTTCACAGTGTTTCGAAAGTATGGACATAGGATAATCCAATTGTTTAATTTCTGCAGAAGAATTGACATGATAGATGAGTTAGGGAAGATGGCCAACCTTAACATACAAAAGGACCTGTCTAGTGATGAGGCTAACAAGTATCTCGTGGCTGCATGTGAGATGTTTGAGGTAATGCCCTGCTCCTCAAACGACATCCTGTCTATTGGACAAGGTAATTTCTCTTCCTTTTCTTGTTTCAGTTTCTTTTTGTTTTTGTTTTTTTAAATTTTGCAGTTTCCTGATCCCTTTGTCAGTATCTGTTGTTAAGTTGCTACTCAAGCAAACGATCTTAACTCTTATTTTGGGAACATGTGCTATACTTTGTTATCTTCGAGATGAACTGGTGTAATGTAAACCTGCCCCATATAATAGTGTGTTCAAGGCCTTTTTAATAGGGAAAGGTTGTACTGAGGAATATTTCTATCAACAAACAATGGGTAATTGGCGTGCCACTGACCTTATTCCATGTTCTATCATATTGGAAGTCCTGTTGACCAAACATACAGTGGATTTTTGCATTGGTCCTTTGTCCTCATTTTTGTTGTATCATGTTGATATATCTCTTTGCTAGTTAGTTAGAGAAAGGTGCTATTCAGTTCTGCAACTAATAATGATTGGGGAACATACTGTTTTGTTTCTTAATGCTTGTATGATACAACTGAAGTTTGGAAGGTAGGTATACACTCTATGAGGTTATTTGTCTCCTTAAAGGCATAGTCACAGTCTACTTTGTGTTATTTTTGGTTGCATCAATTTCATAATATTATTCTGATTTTTCATCACATTTATGTTTGCAGCTGGTGGGACACTTTTTGGAGGAGACATGCATAAATCCTACTTTCAATGAGTCCTTTGGTACAATGGCATAGGTCAAAACCAGGCTTTACTGAACGGTTTGGACTATTTATTAATAAGCATGAAGTACTCCCTCCTATCCTCAAGATTTATGCTCTTCTTCTTACATTAGTCATACTCTCTTAGGCTTGATTCTTACTGCCTATTACTAAATTTCTGTGTCAGCTATGTGATGCGTACACCGAATTAAATGATCCTTTGGTACGTCAGTGATTTGCTGACCAACTTAAGGTACTGCTCATTACTAAAAGGCTTGCAGATTTTATATGTTTGGAAAGTGATCTGAAGGTGATATATTATTAAATTAGGATAGACAATCAGGTGATGATGAAGCAATGGCTTTAGATGAAACATTTTGTACAGCTTTTAAGTATGGGCTGCCTCCAACTGGTGGCTGGGGAATGGGTTTTGATCGATTAGCTATGTTGTTAACTGATTCACAAAATATCAAGGTTTGTGCTATATACCCTTGTTTCTCTTCATTTTTGTGCTCAGGCAAGAATTATAGGTGGGTTGGTTTGCTTTTTTTTCACCATTTTCATGCCTTTTGAGAACAGGAGGTGCTGCTCTTCCCAGCAATGAAGCCTCAAGATGAACCTCCTGCCAAAGGAATAATCACCATCTTAGCTAGCTTATTCCTGTTATCTCTTATTCTTCCCTGTGGAATTTCCATGCTTTAGCCCTAGCGACATGTAACATGGAACAAGACAACTGTAATCTTAACTCTGCCTCTTTGCTGCAAGGGATGACAAATTGCTGTGTCGCATAGCTTCTAATTTTCTAACTTCATGCATCATGGCTTCAAGAAATGACAAAATGTCTCATTCGTTATCTAGATATTTTCATTTAGTCATCATACTATGTTCTGCTGTTGTTATCTAGATATTTTCATTTAGTCATCATAGTATGTTCTGCTGTTGATTTAATTTCCTTTTCTGCGGTAGTTTGAGCGACTACAGCAACTTGAGATGGAGATATCCCTTAATTCAGGTCGCCAGTTTTATCATACTGAAATGTAGAATAAATATGCTGCAATTGTGTAGCTACCACCCTTTTTTTTTTTCCAACAAGACTATTGTTGGTCACTAGCTATAGAAAAAGCTTTAGATGTCTTACATTGTCAATTATTATAGCAGATGTAATTATTTTGTGGTGTCTTGGTTGTAGTCACGTTGGAACCAAATTCATAAAATGAATGGAGTTGGTTTGGATCCAATTCCTTGTCTTATTTTTTGCATTGAGTTACTATTCGAGACCAAGGCATTTATTTCCAACGTGTTTGTTGTTTGGGTTTGCCTCTTAGCGTAATCAAAGCCTCAACTTTTCAAAAAAATGTGGGCACTCCTGCAACTTCTAGCTTTTCGTTATATACAATCGTAGTCCAGAGAGCTGAAAGTCTCATGTTAGGGTAGGTGAATGACATTTACTGGCTCCTTATTTATCAGGGTAGGTATTGCAATTATTGGATAAGTTCACACTTGATTTACGAGATAGCCAACTATAAGTCCACTAGGCTTAATTTATTGCAACGGTGTCCTTGAGCTTGATCTGTCAAGAAAATGATAACCCAAACCCTCCAAGACTTAACTGTAATTTGCTGCAGAACTTGCAATAGAAATTCAGCAGTCAGCACTGTAGGGTTACCTCACCCTCACCTGTGGTCCCCCCTCATCTTGTAAGTTGACGCCTCTTTTCAGAAAGAAAAAGCCCTATTTAATAATTGACTGATTGTATTAGTTGTTAGTTAATAGTTGATTATATCAGTTGTAGCTGATTACATTAATTGTTATCATTTAATGTTTAATATTAGTTGTTTATGTATAAAATGACATATAAAGACATGATTTAAAAAAAATAAGAGTATGATTAAATTTAAAAAAATTAAATTAACTTCTAAAACATTCCTAATAAAATTAACTTGGAAAACAATTTTCAAATAATTAAAAATACCTTTTTATATTTATTAGGAATTTAAAATTACTTAACTTCATTTAATTGAAATTAATTTTAAAAAAATAAAAAAACCTACAAAACAATCTACCTACGCTTAAAATAGTGAAGCTTGATTTGACAAATAAAGTTGAGGGTTTGGTCATCGTCATTTTTTATCAACTGAAGACAAAACGCTGGTCCTCTTAAGTTTGTTTAAATCAACTGATTGCGTTAATCAGCCAACCCATTCAACTGAATCACCAAATTAACACAATAAATAGTTGTTTAATATAGTCAAATAAACTAAAACTAAATTTTGGCTGATAAGCCATTCATCAAGCGGGCAAAAACAGGTCCAGGCCACGCAGTTTGAGCCTCAGACTTCAGTTTTACAAGTGGACTTGGTAAGCTGCCTGCTGATTCAGGCACGAACCATGTGAGACTTTTGAAAACGAATGGATGCTTCCTTTAAGTTTTTCCTTTTTCAATGGCAGAATTGACTGGACACATTGGATTAATCTGTTCCAGGTACATGAAAAACAAATCATCGTATGCAAGTCTCAGTTTATATAAGACTTTTGGAATCAACGTTGATAGTGAGTTATTAAACTTATCACCATGGCATAAGAAGCCTTTCCTACCATTTCATGAATGATAGTTTGTTACAATAGTGGGGTCTAAAGATGAAGTTGGCTTGGTCAATTATATGATCTTTCTATCGTATATTTTGCTTGGTAAATAGAAGAAACTGATGGAAGATAAGGAACTTGCATACAATGCCGATTAAAAGCGAAAGCTACGGACAGACAACTAACAATGTAAATGGCACGATTCCTATAACCAAGGCTTATAGGAATCGTACGAGTCCTACTCCTTAGGATTATATGATAGAATCTACCAATGTATCAAAATTACAATTACAGCAAAACAAAGCTACCACAAATATTCTTTAGCTCACCTAAAAAGGGAAACAATCATTCTTAATTTGTATCTAGATCCCTAAATTCAGATTGATGTTAACTAAACTTAGGTGTAGGTGTAGGCTTGGCGACTCGCATAAGATTTATCGAGAGTTAGAGATACCAAAGCAAGCCTATGGACATGTCAATTTCAAGTATAGATACAACTTCCGTACTCCATCGTTCCCTGCCAACGACATGAAAAACAAAGCTTGTGTTACAAGTGCTGAAACAACATTTTGATATATAGACATTGTCGGTAGCACTTGTAGTAAGTGAGAAATGAGGCTTTCATGGACTCTGAAATTACTAACCCAATTCATTTTATCTATGTTCAATCCATATTACGCCCTCTAGCAGCAAGTGCTGGGTAGTACAGTACCAGGCCTATGCTCCAATTTTATTATGAAGGGAACATAATTAAATAGAAATGGATAGTCGAGCTTGATAACTTTTTTTTTAAAACGAATAAAAGTGGTCGTATGTATCTAAACTTCGGTCGTCAAATTCTAGTATACCGTATCAAGTTTTGTAGTTTTTCATTTTGAAAGAAGGGAATGATTTGTTTGTTAAAAAAAATATATTTCAATTCAAAAATATTAAACTACGAATTTTTTCTTATATATAAATCAGTCCTTTAATTATTATTTATAATTTATCTAAGAATTTAAATACGATAAAGATACAAATTTTACTTATTTCAAAATAATAATAATTTATCTATGCTCCTAAAAATTATTCTTTATTAAAATAAGTAAAACTAAAAGAGAAATTGTCTTTTCCTTAAATTTAAATATTCCAAATTAAGTTACAAAGTTGTGTCTTGGATGGGGTGTCCATTAGTTTCGCGGAAACGAAGTTCTAACCTGTAACCTAAGAATGTAACATGATGACCTGGTCGATGCTGGTAAGCTTACATAATCAATTCTTAAGTACTCATACGATGCATTGTTTCACAATGAACAGAGCCGCCTGGTTATATGGACGGCCATGTGTATGTTGGTCAACTAATTATGCCTTGTGTATTTCCTGTTCTGTTTGTTGTTTTAATAGCCAGAAATGGATCGGACTTGCCTAGTAATCAATCCCATCAATCTGAAACTAAGAGAGTACACATCATTAATTATTGATGTTGTCCTTATAACAAGCAACGTTTGGAATACCGTATAGTATTGGTCGGTACCGTCTGGAATGGAAGATCCGGTATCAGTACGGGGACAAAGGTACCGTGAAAAAAATCCGGCCGGTACCGACTGGTACCACAAATCCCGGAAAAATCCGAGTAGTTCTGCAAAATTTAAAAAACCTATGGACTAATTTGCAAATAACAAAAAATTAACCCTAAAACTACCTCCCCCCCCCCTCCCCGACCTTCGGCCCTCACCTCATCTCTTCTCTCTTCTCTGTCACCCGTCGCCTGCCTCGTTCTGTCGCCCTTCGTCTGTCCCTCCGCCGCCTAAATCTCGCCGATTGTCTCTCTCACGTCGCGTCGCCGCCCCTCCCTGGTCTGGATCTGAACTCTGGTGATCTCCTTGAGTCTTCATCTTCTCGTCCATCCGTCTGTCGTCCTCTGGTGGTCTCGCCGCTCACCTATGTCGTGTCGTCCGCGCCGCCTACATACGCTGCCTCCTCCGTCCTCCCTCTGTCACAACACCGTCGGCCCACCCACTCTCCGACAACGACCCAAGTGAAGACCCAGTGACCCGAACCCGACGGTGTACAAAATTTTTTGGGTGTGTGTTGACTGGTAAATGAAATTTTGTGTGTGTTGTGGATTGGAAATGGATTGGATTTGCCGTGTATTAGAGTATTAGTGTTGATTTGTTGATGAAAATGTTGTCGATGGGTGGAGTTGTGGAGGATTGAGTTTGGATTTTGGAGCTTTGGATATTGATTTCGGTTCAACCGAAATTGTGATTGGAAATTTGTGATTTTTGTGATTTGTGAGTTACAACTTTCAACCGAAATAGGAAGTTTGAAATTGGATTTTGGAATTTGATTTTAGCATTTTGGAATTGGAAATTAGAAATGGATTGGAAATAAAATTTGGAATTGGAATTGAATTTGGATTTGGATTTGGATTGAAAATTAAATTTGGATTTGGAATTGAATTTTTGAATTGGATTGGAAATTAAATTTGGAATTGAATTTTGGAATTGGATTGTAAATTAAAATTTGGATTGGAATTGGATTGTAAATTAAATTGGGGATTGGAATTGGATTTTGGCATTTTGCATTTTGGAATTGAAAATTGGAAGTGAATTAGAAATTAAATTTGAAATGGTGATTTATTGATTATTGAATGGTGAAAATTGGCTTGTGATTTATTATTGTATTAATATTGAATTGTTGAATTATTGATGAATGAAATTGAATTTGAGTTTGACCAATTGAATTTGAGAATTGAGATTGAGTTTGATAATTTGAAATGTTTAATTGTACATGTATTTTATTTAATGATAATGTGGTGCTTATGGTTAACTTTATGTTTTAAATTTAATAATTAAATGTAAAATTGGTTGATTAATTGGTCGTTAAAACTTAAAATTGAAAGTTGATAATCAAAATCAAATCAACATTTAAACCTAAATGTAAAATTGATAATCAAATATGAAATTAATAATTAAATGTAAAATTGATAATCAAAATTAGTGAAATTGAAAAAGCTTAACATTAATTGACATTTTCTTAATATTTGTTAAATGGTGTTTATTTTAATATTTGGGTATTGAATTTTGGTAAATAATTAGTTAAGTATAAAATTATGGGATTAGAAATTAATAATAATTTGATTGTAGTTAATGATAGTATTTGCTTATTTGAGTATTAGTTTTAGGTAGGTAAATAATTAAATGACTATAAAAGTTTAAAGATGTTGACCTTTAATGGAATGGTAATATATATGTGTAGGGAATCATAAATGTTTAAAATTGGTAATGTTATCAAATTGTAATTTATGAATATGTTGTTAGGATTGGAAATTGTTAGAAATGAAATGGAATGGAAATGGAATTATGATTGTTTTGTAATTGTTAGGATTGGAAATTATTGTAAATGAAATGAATGGAAATGGAATTAGGAATGTTTTGTAATTGTTAGGATTGAAAATTGTTGTAAATGAAATGAATGGAAATGGAATTATGATTGTTTTGTAATTGTTAGGATTGGAAATTGTTGTAAATGGAATGAATGTAAATGGAACTATGATTGTTAGGATTGGGAATTGTTGGAAATGGAATGAATGGAAATTGAATTATGATTGTTTTGTAATTGTTAGGATTGGAAATTGATGGAAATAGATTGGATATGGAATAGAATTATGATTGTTTTGTAATTGTTAGGATTGAAAATTGTTGTAAATGGAATGAATGGAAATGGAATTATGATTGTTTTGTAATTGTTAGGATTGGAAATTGTTGGAAATGGAATGAATGTAAATTAGAAGTTAGAAGGGATTATTTTGTGCAAATTAGAAGGGATTTTTCCTCCAAGTTTCTTTGACTATATAAAGCATCTACTTATGCATTTAACACACGAGACAAAACTAGGCGGTCCAGTTCAATATCGATAGATGTATCCCTTTGAAAGGTAATTTCAATTCAAATTATTGTAATTGAAGTAATAACATGTTTTAACTAGTAAATTGTAATAATCATATTCTCTACTATAGGTATTTGCATTACTTGAAGAAAAATGTAAAAAATTGAGGCTAGAGTTAAAGGTTCGGTATGTAATGCTTATTTAGTGGAAGAAGCTAGTACATTTTGTTCATATTATTTTGAGCCGCATGTTTACATAAGAGAAAGAAAAGTTCCTCGTAATGACGATGGTGGAGGAATGAGTAATGCTGATGGTAACTTATTCATTTTCACATATCCTGGACGAACATATGGACGCGCAACAAGAAGAATGTTAACAAAGGAAAAAATTGAGGCTACGCATGGTTACATTTTATTGAATTGTGAAGAGGTGCAACCTTTTGTGTAGTAAGTTGAACATAAGAATTGTTGGTTCCAATTTTTTTTTTGTTCATAACTGAAATACATAATAATGTATTTAGATTATATGAGACATTATTAGGCGAGATAATGTCGGACATCACACAGGATACTATAAATAAAGAAGTTGGAAGACACTTTTCTCAATGGTTTGAGGGATATGTAAATTTTCACTTACAAATATTCTTATAGTTTAATTATAAGATTTAACTATTAAAATAACGTTATACTTTTTTATATGATAATTTCTTTTATGTAGGCCTTAGAAAATCCAATAGAGAACAAGTTCATTTGTGATCTTACAAAGGGACCTCTACAAATTGTTAAATCTTATTCAGTGTATTTTGTTAATGGATACAAATATTATACAGAATATCATGGACATAACATGGCAACAATAAACAGTGGAGTTTTCATACAGGGAGATTTGATGGATTACAATGGTAAAATTATTGAGATACTTGAAGTTGAGTATCCTACATTGCCAATAAAACAATGTGTGATATTTAAATGTGACCGGTATGACCCGACTCCAAATGTTGGAACAAAAGTGTATAGCCGATACAATCTAGTTGAAATCAACAACCGAAGAAGATTGAGACAATTTAAACATTTCATGTTGGCAATGCAAGTGAAATAGGTGTGTTATGTCCCTTTTCTAAGCTTACGATGAGATAAGTCAGATTGGTTGGTGGTTTATAAAGTTAAACCTAGAGGTGTTTTTGAATCACATCGAAAAGGAGAGCAAAGAATTGAAAATGAAGCATTTCAAGAAAATGTTCATTTTATAAATGCATCTGTCACATATGATGATAATGGACCTTTTAACAATCTATCTAACGAATATGTTGAAATTTTATTTAGAGAGGAAGACGAGGGTTAGAGATCTAAAGAGGAGCCGAAGTTTGATTCTTATTCTTCCAAAGAAGAAGATGAATGTAATTTACAATTAAGTTATGATAGTGATTAATTTATGTTTGTAATTGAATTGGTTATTTTTCAAATCAATGATTTCCTTTTCAGTTTATTATGTAAAGTATTTAATTTAAAATCTTAATATAGGAATGTTGACATGGCTACTGATTCTGGATGGTAGTAATTCATTCTGTTGGGAGGAATATGACAAAATTGCCTCAAATCAAGGAATAAACAATGCAGGAAAAATCTCCGCTTCATACACTAATGATCGTTTGCCTTCCATGGCCGATCTTCTACGTCAAGGTGTTTAGTATGATCTGGACAACGTCACTTTCCTTATTATGTACTTGTCATTTCTTTTGATGAAGCCATTATATATGTTCACATTTGATGGTCTATACTATATGATGTTTTAAGCTTCATTGAATCTCGAAGATGACATGTGTGCCGATAGAGGTGGGAGCGATGTCACGACGATTTATAAAGGATTAGGAAGATTGGTTCTTTTGAAAAATTTGTCAATTTTACAAACCTCGTCTGCACATTCATGTATACATTAATAAATAAATCTTTTGGTTCATTTATCAGTTTTCTAATATGGCATTATCTTAGTTCTATATTGATTGTGTTTTATGTAAACCTATTCATACTAGTGGTTCATATGGAGAGTTAGTCTTCCATACTCAATTTGGTGAACCATTCACTGTATCCTCTATAAGTTTAGTTATAGCGGAAACGTTGTTGCAAGAAAGTGTTAAAAAGCGTCTACCTGAGGGAAGAAGTATCACTGTTTCAATTGGTACGTTTGAACATGTCAGGACTCTTCTCAGAAATCTAGACATCAAGGACTCATTTACCTTTATCGACTCTCAAGTCACATATAATCCAACAAAATAATTGTATCATTATGATTTATCAATGCAATACATTAGACTCAACTATAAAGTTAATTTCTTGTTTTATCTGTAAGAATTTGTCAAACAACCTCCTTATTAGTTAGAGGTCAACCTATGTCCTATTGAGTGTGAGCTGTTATTGTTCTTTGTTCTACGACTTTAATAATTGTTAACCTTCTATTTCATTGTTTGTACTTCAATATGATATACAACAAATCGTCTTATTTCCATTTCCATATTTTGTGTAAAATATTGAATTCAAATTCTTATATTTGTAGAAAATTCAATAAACATTGAATTTCATATAGAAGTATGGGACTAAAGAGATAGCGTGAGGTTATGCAGCCCAGGTTCAGACGTATGTTCAGAGGTACTTATTGTGAACATGGATCATCACAGTCTATAGCTGACACTGCATCACCTCCTCCCCTCCAACGCCTACAGTTGTAAATAAGGCATCACCTGTTGCTCATCATGCTACACCATCTCCAACTTATACATCATCCACTACCCCTTTATCGGATGGAGGACAAAACCACTAGCCTGGAGCTAAGGGACCTGATGGAAGAAAGTACATAACAATTGACAATAATCCGTAAGTGAAGTCACATTCAACATTTTATGTTTTTAACTAAGTTATAAGTTTATTAGTTTTTTCATGGTATAAAAATTACTTCTTATATTAGGTTGATTTTGTCTTGACTGTGTTTCAGAAATATGACATCTACATTTAAGGAGAGGATTGATCCTGAGGGTTATGTGTGGAAGAATATCTCTCAACTCACAAAAAGGTTTTACTTTCAGGGGTTTGAGGTACAATAAAATTTTTTCTTTTTATATTTATTTGTATACATTAATTAGATAAATATTATTACATTATAGTAACTCACCATTGATCCTCTTTTTTTCAAAAACAATTTTTCTGGGATTTTGGTTTCGAAATGATCATCCATAAAATATGGAAAAGGTGAGCTTATACACGTTATTATGACTTTATTGGCGCGATACATAAGGCTGATATACAACCGCTTTATATTTCGGAGAAAATATGGAGTCATTGGTAGGAGTATTAGACAAGCTCTTAGTCAATGTCCGTCTCAGGGCATAACTCCACCAACAGGTGTGGAGGCCTGGGGGGAGAAAATCTTCCTGTATATGCGAGAGGATCAATTACCCACCACGAGCATGCACAAAGACTTGTAAGTATCTAAACTTGACACTTATATTGTAAATGTTTTACTTTACTGTATTTCAATTTAAATTAATGAGTGAATGTTGAAATGAAAATATGTGTATTATGGATAATGATAACTGTATAAATGTCTGGTGTCATATATGATTGTGTTGAGTTATTTTATTTGTTCAACAAGGAGGAAATATCATAAAATAGAGAAAATTATGCTGAATTTTTTATAAAATCTAGTTGACATCTAACATTGTAGGTAAAATATGCAGGAAAAGTTTGTAGGCATGAGGCCTACACCTAATCAGGTGTTTTTGCACACTCATACAAAGAAGCATGACAGTGTGACATTCGTTAACAGTCGATGCATAGAACTGAATGTATATGAAATTAATCCTTAATTATTATTTCTTTATAATTATCACTTACTAATATAAACATTGCTTTCTTATATGACCAAAAATAAGAATCTATTCAGCGATAGTCTCAGCAAGAAACACCTATTGATGAGACTTAGACGTATCTTGATGCTGTGGGTGGTAGGGACCGTTGTGGAAGGATCTTCGGGCTAGGTTCGCTTGCGAATATATGTTATTCGCAATCCTTCATGTCCAGTATAGCAACATTTAGTAGACAGTCGTAAACTGGTCACATCAATCGGCTTCAGAAAACAATGGACACATTGGTAGATACCATAGCTCAGCTGAGACAAAAGATGGATGAGGTGAAGGCCAGGGGTAGCACCTCAAAGCACCGGCGGTCACTAGGATATTAAGAGTATTGTAGTCATTTGTTTTGAATTACAAAGACTTATTATATACACTGTAATGTTTTTATTATCAATTAAGATAATTTTAACTTTATATCATCAATCAACTTTCTGTTTAAATAAATTAAATATATAAAAAAATAAAATTGTTATGCACAAATAATTCATAAATGTTAAAATTATGCATTTATCATAAGATCATGAAATAAAATTTAATGTTGGGTTCTTAAAATTTTTTTCTTACTTTTATTTATTGACAAAATATAAAAGATCGTCGCAAAATAACACTATATTTACCAACGAAATATCTTAAACTGTCGGTAAACTGTATGATATTTATCGACTGGTCTTCTTCTTTCGTCGGTAATATTAAATCCCTTTCTAATTTTCTGAACTACGATTTATCAACCGCTCTTCTTGTTTCCATCGATAACTTTACCGATGGGAAAACCTTCTATCGGTAAAATTTATCGTCAAACAGGCATAATCGTCGGTATACTTTATCAACGGAAGGACGCATAAAATGTTCGTTGTTAAATTACCAACGGTTGTATTATCGATGTTGTTGATCGTCGTTTTATTCTGTCGGTATTTATTATTACCGGCAAAATATATGCATTTAATATTTCAGTTCATTTATTAAACCAACATAGGATATAAATTGATTGCAACTCATTGAAGTAGGCTCAACTCTATGCTCCATTAGCTGTCACCAAATTAAATGATGTGAGGACTAAAGAGAAAATATCCCTAGATTTGTGGCCATAAACATTTCTAATCTTTTATAAATGTAAAGTTTCAGTTCTAATAACGTTAACAACTATTATTTCCACTTCTTGATCATGGTTGTGTGTTGCTTCTTTATAAAGTATCAACTTGCATAAAAGATGAAGTTATCAATAGGTTTAACAGAGGAGATGAAGTCTTAATTGAAGAACTAAAACACATTATGATCAAACGAAGAGCTCTGGTAATCATTAAAGAACTCATTCTAGTTAGAAAAATTGTTGTTCAAAGGAAGAACATAGAACAAGAGTGCATCATCTTCTTTATCATCACAAAAAAATGCAGAAGCTTATGCTCAAAACACAGAACCCTGTTCTCTTCCAACATTTGACGTAATTCTACACATGGTCGACTAGTTCTTGTAATTACTCAATTTTCCAATTTTTATGTCAAAGACATTTTAGTAAGTATGGCTACATATATAGTACTATTATTTTCTTCATATCTCTCTTCGTTTTCAAGTCTCATCTTTATTAAAAGTAAAACTAGTCATATTGTTGTTCATCAAAATGCAAATCAAAGTGGCACCTATCACGCCTAGTTTCTCTATTTTATTTTATTTACTACCTAACTAATACTCGATTCGAAGAGAAATTTAATTGCTATTGAAGTTAGGAAAATGTTGATAGCAAAAGCATTGTCAAGTATTCGTAAGAAACTTGAAGAATGGAGCTCAAATCAAGTAACACAAAGAGAAAACGAGAAAGTAGTATTGATGGTTGCAAGAAGTATGATGGCTCTGATGTTATGAACAAGAGAAACAAGAGAAGTCGATGAACGCAAGTATTGGCAATAGCAAGTCAACCAATAAATACAAAAACACACATAAGCAGCAGATAAAACAAACCTACAGAAATCGTAGCAACCAACAGATATGAAAACAAACCTGAAAAAATCACAACACTAGTGAAGACACAAAAGACGAGGTCGGTGCAAAAGGAGAAAAACCAATATGATTTGTTTTTGTGAAAAAAATTCAAAAATAGACGAAAACTTATTTTCAAAATTCACGAAAACATTATTTTTACGTTTTCATAAAATGGTTGTCGTTTTTTAACTTTTAAAAAGAAATATACAACCAAGCACGATTATAATATTAATTTCTTATTTTACAAAAACAACAACAAAAAAATTCCGGAAAAAAGAAGAAGAAAGCAAACAATTCCTTAGATTTCACGGAGAGTTAAATGTTGGTGAAAATGCAATGAGAATCTTAACTATTATAGTTGCTGCTAAACGCCAAGAATAATGCAACATAAGATGGTAACTAAATTGTGATTTTGAATTTTCAGTTGATCTGCAACCCTTCTCAAGTACATCGATCTACCAAAAACGTTTAGTACCGCCATAGATAGGGGTGTTCATGGTAGGGTAACCTGACCCGTTCATAAATAACTGAACTCGAACTCGAATGTCGGGTTCGGCAATTTCACGAACTCGAACTCGAACTCGAACCTAAAGAACCTATAGGATTGGTTAACCTATTTTCGAGTTGGTTCAGTTCGATTCTCAAGATAACCAGAACCTATTCATATCAATATATATGATAAAAATTATAAAAAAAATTGGTGAAAAAATACAAATTATTCATAAAAGAATGCATATCAAATCCATCAAAGATTAATCCAATATGTTAAACCAAAGCAAAGTAAAAATAAGCCAAACAATGTCTTATAAAAGATTCATACTTGAAAAAAGATAAAATATTAAACAATTATTCTTTGAATAGAATGGTAGAATGATTCTTGTTATACATGAAGCCACATCTATAGAAAATAAAAATAAAAGAGTTAGACTTTTATTTCTTTTAATTGAAAAAGAATTTTTATTTATTTATATATTAAAACAAGGTAAAGTAAATTAGATTGTGCGATTCAATTTGTTCAAGTTTTTCAAGTCTCTCTTCCACGTAAAGAGGAGCCTGTGATTTTCTCAACCAATTTTGTCTACAAACAAGAGTCTCCACCATCTTTGGAGTAAGAGAGCTACGAAATGAATCAAGCACTCTACCTCTTGTACTAAAAGCTGACTCAGATGCAATAGTGAGGGAACGAATCGCTTCTACTAGATCTCATTGATTAAAAAATAATAAAATATTCTTCTAACATCATTAAATCTTATTTTATCATGTTAAAATAAATAATAATAATAATAAAATAATAAGCACAAAAGTATCATTCTTCTTATTGCAACTTAGTGTAGAAAATGCAATTAATATCATAGTTAAAACTTCAAATATTATATTATAAAAAGCGCAGTAGTATAAAAAATACAATCCCATAATCTATTACTAAATCAACTCATTTTTCATTCATTTCTAATAAATAAAACTATGTTTTATTTGTACAAGACAATATTATTATATTCTTATTATTTATTAGCAACTATATTATATATTTTTAAGAATCAGTATTACTTGCTAGTTTAATGTTTATAATATCTTATGAATATCTAAACTAATATGTGTGCCTTAAAAACTAACATTGTAGGATTTTTAATAAATGTGTTTTACATTAATTTCTTTAATTAATCTCTAAACGATTATATTATTTTAGTCAATGAATGTTTTTATTAATAGTTTAATACTTCAATCAATAACTTTGACACATATTAATTACTATTTAAAGTAGAAGTATTGAATGTTATGCATTAGTTGTTACTTATAATAGCAATGTTTAATATTAACATTTAATAACATAGAAGTAAAGTAGTTTTTTCCTTTTTTTACTCAAGAATTAATATAGTAAATACTAGTGAATTTATTATTATTGATATCCTCTTAAATTGTATCTAAATATATGATATTTTTTAGGTATTTCAGGTTCAGGTTTAAACCTAAACCTATAAATCAGGTTCGGTTCGATCAACTGCTATAGGTGCGGTTTAGGTTCGGTTAACCTAAACCATGAAGTTAAAACTCGAACTCGAACCATGAACCATGAAACGATTTTCGAGTTCGGTTCAAACCGAACCTAAACTCGAGTTCGATTAACCTTATTCTGAGTTTGGTTAAATGCGGTTCGCGTCCGGTTCACGAGTTCATGATTTTTTGAACACCCCTAGTCATAGATTTATTGAAAATCATTATATATGTAGGAAGATAAGAAACCAATGTTTCATATATTTTTGGAGCTTTCTTTAATCTTTTATTACACGATGTAATGAAACCAATGTGTATGTGCTTCTTTGGAAGTTTACGTCCGTATACGTACGTAGAAAGTCCAAAACACAGGTGATCTAGGTTGAGGACAAAAGAAATTAGTTCACACTTCACAGTAGCACCATCACCTTTCTGTCTACGGCCGCCCATATGTTAGTTTTGTAAGATACGTACTTGGAACTTATACGCTAGTGTTTTATGCTGAAAAGATTGATGAAGGATTTGTCGTTTGCTTGTTACATGAACGTTTTTGGTACTTTCCCAAGATACAACGATACTATCTTCTCCAGTCACCTGCCTCTTTGATTGCCAATCCTACCGTTTCATCATTGTTTAATTAATTCAACTGGCGTGATCATTAAGGTCGTGATCTAATTGGGATGCCTTTTTTTGGGTGTGGAATTAGTGTTTTTTTATATCTCGGACTTAATTTAATGTACGCAAGAAAGTTGACCCCCCAAAAATAATGTAGCATGTTACTCTCTTCCATTTGGCACCTGTCCTAGTATATGAATATCATAGAGTGCTGTTGGGTAAATAATTATTAAACGGAACAAATTAAGGTATTGAATAAAAATAATGTTTAATCTAATATTTTCAACTAAAATCTTCGTTGTTCCATTTAATAAATCTTGGCAGTTTTCAATTTTTAATTAAACTCTATTTCATTAAATTATAATTATGGTGAAGTTTATGCTTTTTAAAATTTTGGTCTCATTTGCAGTGTAAAAGGACAGAAAAAGGGAAAGGCTAGTTATGGAATGCATGCTAACCCTAATTTAAAGCTTATTTAAGGACAACACAAGGCATGAAACTCAACCTTTGAGACCACTTTCTAACCAGCTAGTATACAAAATTAGTAGAATAAAACATGGTGTATGAACAGTTCTAAAGAAGTTGAACAACTTGCACTTATTTCTTATTTAAACAACTTCAACTTACTTCTTATAACTTTCATCTGTAAATAACTTCTTTAGAACTGCAATAACACAATCACGCGGGACTTAAGGAATTGTACAAGATCAAACGCATGCACGTACGTACATTTCTGATGGACTAATTCTTTTTCCCTATAGAAACTTCTCCAGCTTTTAACTAGCTTATAATGGAACAACGTACCGTGTCCGCATTATATTCCCCTTTTAACATACAGCGTTGGTTATGATGACAAAAATGGCCACACAGTCTAAGCCATAGGCTGTAATTCTCCTCTTGTCCAAATCTAGCATCTACTTCTCCGTCTTCTTGTACTTGTCAACTTAAAATTCTGAAGAAGAAGAAGAAGAAAAGAAATGCTCTTCTATTTTATATTCATCTACTTAGGAACAGTTACCTTGTATGAGTAAGTAGCGTAACAAAATGATCTGTTGTACCTTATAAAAGGAAGGGTGTGCCCTACGTTTGGTAACTTTACATGTTTCGTTGAAATCATCATTTCCAAACCTTTTGCTGTCGGCTCTGGTGAAATGGGTTTTCCGTTTTCACCATTAATATTAAAGATATAGAGAAAACCAAGAAATGCTAAAAGCTTATACCGATGAACTTAAACGAGAAGCCATTGTCTTTTGCATTTCTGTGACACAGCATCTAAAATGATCATAAGATCTTCCATTGCCCATCAAACAAATTTATGGCAAACATCTTTGTGTACAGAATTGACAAAATCCTAACTGATTTTCTTCGTCAAAATCCAACAGCTCTCATCTTTCTCTTTGATATGAGTCTAAATTTTTTGTTCAATTTTATAGTATTTTATTGTGTCCCATAAATCTCAGCCATTTATTTATATAGGTCTTACATAAATTTTGTATAAATAAATACAAGTCCTGCATAAATAAATGACTAAAATTTATAAAATATAATAAGACATTATAAAATTAGACAACAGATTCTGTCCCTTTTAGGATAAGCAACGACACTGTTCGTTGGCACATTCCCCAGTAATTGACCCCGTGCGAGGTTGCCCATTTATTAGTTCTGCGATCTTTTAATTTACTTCTTCCTCCTTTTGGGTGATTGGTCATCATTCTGGACTAGCAAAGCTGCTTGGTAATTGCCTAATTCGATTCACTGGTGAGTAATTTAGCATCTCGATGGATGCATTAATTATTTGTACTTCAAGCCATTAAAATATTTTCTTTTAAGAATCAAGCAACTACAACTATAGAAATTTTAAAATAAATAAATAACTTTAGACCAAAAAAACATTTAAAAAAAGATACTTGTGTAGTTGTCAGGCTTGCATAAAACTGAACCCAGAATATCATGACAGGGGACAAGTGTTCAAAGTTCAACTTTACCACAACTCTAATGATTTTCAAATGCTAAACATCGACTTATTTAGTCTTCTTTTAACTCTTTATATCTGTAGGGGGTCTGTGCATAATAATATCGCATTCGGAATATATTTTTTTCAGTTTAAATGTTTGAAATTTGGTTCCTAAAGAGATAGGCAACAACTAACTGCTTTATGTGCCAGATCCTACGAACCGGCTATCTGTTCACAATTAATTTCAGGAAACCGAATAATCAGCTTTTATTCTTATCAAAATATATACATACATATGTATATGTCTCTAATACAAATAAATTTAGTGTTGATCTAGAAATGATTTGGTGTAGAACTTGATCTCCTCACATGTTTTTTGGGCATTATTAACTCCCATTTGCATGTTCCTGGTCGACTTATATTTTTCATAGATTATTACTAAAGAAATAATATACCCAAGTTTCATCATCCAACAACTTCAAGTTTTAAATTGAGATTCGTTTGCTTAAAAACTACACGTATATATGCATAAAGTAGGTTCGGTCTTAAAAATTTCAGAATTATTGGCACTCTTAGTACGATTTTCATAAACATTTACTGTCATATCTAATTAAAGAAAGTAAGAGCACTACAAGAAAAATGTGGATTAACGACGGAAATTTAGCGACAGAATAATTGCCGTTGGCAATTAGCGACGGAAAACATATTTCCGTCGCTAAAATTGAGTGATTTAGCGACGGTACTACTTTCCGTCGCTAAATGTGGAGGGAATTATTCGCGACAAAATTAACGACGGAAATTAGCGACGAAAAATATGGTCGTTGTTATCACTACAATTTAGCAACGAAAAATTAGTGACGAAAAAGATAACGTCGCTAAATTTGGAGGGAATTCATCGCGGCAAAATTAGCGACGGAAATTAGCGACGGAAAATATGGTCGTTGGTAATCAGTACAATTTAGCAACGAAAATTTAGCGACGGAAAATATAACGTTGGTAATTAGCGACGGAACACATATTTCCGTCGCTAAAATTGAATGATTTAGCGATGATATTATTATTCGTCGCTAGATTTGGAGGGAATTCGTCGCGGCAAAATTAGCAATGGAATTTAGCGACGGAAAAATTCCGTTGTTAAATATGGAGGTAAAATTAGCGACGGAAATTTCGTTCCGTCGGTAAAAAGGCGGGAATTCTTGGCGGAATTAAAATTTTTAAGTTTACCTACGGAAAATTCCGTAGGTAAATTCCATCGGAAAATATGATTTAGCGACGGAAATTTTCGTTCCGTCGGTAAAAAGGCGGAAATTTTTGGCGGAATTAAAAATTTTGAGTTTACCTACGGAATTAAATTGAGATTCGTTTGCTTAAAAACTACACGTATATATGCATAAAGTAGGTTCGGTCTTAAAAATTTCAGAATTATTGGCACTCTTAGTATGATTTTCATAAACATTTACTGTCATATCTAATTAAAGAAATTAAGAGTAACTTTTAGACATGGACATACCTGCAAAGCTGATCTTATTCTCAGCCCCCTTTGAAAGACTCAATGCCCACTTTCAAAAACAAAATATCTAATTAGCCTCTAGCAACCAAATTGCTAGAATATTGTTTCTTTGATTAAATCAATTATAATCTAAGCTACAAACAAATTTGTTTGTGGGTTTTCCCACATTGATGATTATCGTTTTTATCTAGTGAGGTAAAAAAAGGATCGGACCCACCTATTCGATCGAGTTTAGCACAAATTATACTGATTTTAATTCAATTTTTACTTTTGACCGTTATGAGTGAAAACCGACCGGTTAAATAATAAACCAACAGGTTTCCTCTGAATCATGAAGAATCAAAAATAAGGATTTCACCACAAGTTTTATTTGCTCCAATCGATTCGATGGTTCTTTTGGTGTATGATAATCAACTGACAGGAATTGCAAGAAAAGTGTTTGATCAACGTTAAATAAAGAAAATACCCACACCGTTACGTCCAACTTTCACGCTCACCATCCAATGTCATTCCTCAAATTTTCAAGGGCAGCTCTGTCGGTGGTAATGGAGGGTGGAGATTGAAAGAGAAACAAGGAGGGGAACTGATGGTATATATTAAGCTGAATGCTTTCATGTCTTTTTAAAATTTTCACTACGTATGTTCCTGAACTTTCGTATTCAAGGTGTTTCCTCCAATTTGTTCATGGTAGCTTATTTCAACATCTTTAGTTTTAGCCTTGAAAAGTTCTCTCATCTAATTAATTATATTACATAAGATAAAATGAATGGAAAAAATGTTCTTCGTGTACCTCTTGAAGAGGCAACAAAAAATTCTTTATCTAATTTACAATCAAATGGAGGAGGAAGCAGAGTCGAAAATAAGATGTGCAATAGTTTTGTTAAGTTAGTGGAAGACTTGCCTTTTGTTGTTATGCTTTGTGATATTTGTTATATTGAGCCTAATTTTTACTGTGATTGTTGTTGTATTCTCTATTGTAAGATTGTAAAATTAAACCACGGAGGTTACAGTTACATGAAATATGAAATAATTGTAAGTGATGGTTTCATATGTGGGCATGTTGCCCACATTGACTGTGCCCTTCGAACTTACATGGATGGGATAGTTGGAGGAATAATAGGTCTTGATGCTGAGTACTATTGCAAGTGTTGTGATGCAAGGATGGATCTTGTCTACATGCTTTGAGTTTGTGCAAACTTGTAAATCTATTGATTCCTAAGATGAAATAGAAAAACTTTTAAATGTTGGCATTAGCATATTATATGTTTCCAAGAAAATTGAGATAATTAAGACACTAAGACACATGGATTTGACCTTCAAAAAGGTAAATGCATGATACTTATATATGGTACAAGTATACTAGCTTCTATACGTTTATGAAAAGCTCATCATTTTTACTTCAGATTACTTATATTTGCATTAAATCAGCTCAACTTTAGGACTTATTTAGAGGACATATGGAAAGCAGATAAGGACTTATTAGCTATCTCCAATGGTAATTCTCTTCGGTTCATCTTTATTGGAAACCATCATTAGTAACAACATTTTCTTTCTTTTCTATTGATGTAAATGAAAGAAATGAGGACGGAATAATCAAGTCCTGTTTTAACTATGTTCATGCTTGTTTTTGATTAATAGGATCATATCTAGAACTTAGTGCAGAAGACGGGTAAGATGCTTTATAAACCCTTAATGTTCTATGCAAAGGGGTCATTGATTCAATTGTCTAAGTTGTTTGTTGTGAGTACTATATCTAATTAGGTGATTGATTAATGTAAAACCCTATATTGTATATCTAGTTATACTATGATCCTAATTTTTTCTAAAAATTACAAGACAGATATAAGTTGTGAGGGGAAAAGTATTAAGATGATATAATTGCTTATGATGTGTTAAAGATGCAAGAAAAATATAAATTCTTTTAGGGATTAACTAGATGAATTGATGATATACTAGATGTTTAGTCAAATTCAAAAAAGAATGTGTTTACGTGAATGAAATTTAATTGCAAGCTTTGTTTCGATGATTGATTCACTGTGAGATGTAGAAATTGGATGCTCTCTCCTTCAATGGTTTCATACAATATTATCACTATAGTGAATCATTATATGTAAACCTTGTATTCATTCTTTTAACATTTTTATTCCAAGATGTTGACGTCAAATAATTTTGAACCTTGTATTTATTCTTTTCTACTATTTCTCCTTTATTTTACTTTTACATCATATTATAGTTGGGTTTTGCCTAGAAACCTAACTTTTTGACCTAAACAATATTGCTAGAATATATATATGATGTTTGAAACTTTAGCCTAAACATATGTGCTTGGAATTTATCAAGGGGAGTTTCAAATTCTAGGTACCATTTTTTTATTTGTTGACTTTTCACACTTTTGCTATTCTAGCCTTTTGATTATGTTTACTTATCTTTAGTTTATTTTCTTTTATTTTTAATATGAATTATCACTAATGAATACCTTTGCTAGAAGATTGTTGTGTGGAACACCATTACATTTTGGATGATAGATTAAAAGTTGCATGTGATTTATAAGAGAAACGTGCTTTTCAAGGATGGTTATCTTTTGTGATATTTCAGCTTGCATAGAAATCTCATGTTTTGTGTTTCCTACTTCACCTTTACATTTCGTAGTAGTATTACAACTTCTAAATACTTAGGATGTTCTTTTACTTTGTTTCTCTTCCACCAAGACAAATGATCTACTTAACTATTCAATTGTTGATATTTTCATTTGTCATAATCAACGCTTCTAGGAACAAAAATGCTACTTTAGGAGCTACTACTAATCAAAATTTTGTAGATAATAGCATGAGCTTTTTGTACATTTTATCCAACTTTACTGAATTCCGCTATGAAAGTCTTAAACTTGAAGATGAGATTGACCATGTTCTTAAGGCACTACAAATAGTGCAAGAAGCTTAACACAAACTTGCAGCGAAACGACTTTATGCTCAGAAGAAGTATCTCCAAAACCTATATCAACAACTTGACAAACAAAGGATTGCATTGGCCTGTCGCATAGTGAAAACCAACATAAATGCCTTATTGAAATGTTGTTCTGAAGGGGGTGGATCAAGTAAAGCAGGAAGTTGTGAAACTTGAGCGAATGAAAGAAGTTTACAAGGGGTTTAGAAGGACCTCCAAAGCAATCCTGAAGGAACACTTTGGTTTGGAGATTTAGGACTATAGTCCATATAACATAAAACATTTCACATTTTTTCCATTAAACCGCCTTCTTTGATCTGATCACTTATATATTTTTCAAAGTACACTTAAGATAGCGTTTGTTACTAAGCCCAAATTGAGATTTGTTTGTGTTATTACAAATAATACTGGTGTCAAATGTCTCAAAGAAGAGCACTTCTCTAAATTGTTAAACTGACTGCTCAGCTGCATATGGAATTAGATGAAAGATTTATGCAAGAGTTGGCAACATCTTAGTAGGGAGGTTTCCCAATAATATGTAGAAGAAGCCAAATATTTCAAAATAGAGGATTTCAAGCAACTTGGGAAAGTTATACTATACATTTATGAAATGATTAAATGAGATTTATGATTAAACTAGCCGATGATTGTTTAAAGCTTTTAACTTGGCTCTGCTCTATCCATATAATGAACTTAAAAGGGCGATTTATGAATAAATGTATTTGTCACAATGAATGAATTAAGAACATCTACTGATTGTTAGTTCATATCTTATTTTGATCATATTTAAATCAAAAATATAATGTATTACAAATTTATAACGAGAATAATTTTATACATTACTAATTTTAATTTATTTGAATGTTGTAAAAGAAGTTGATGCAAATATTTTGGATGAAAGTGGTATCGTTTGGTTCTACTTCTTTTTTTAATGTAGTTTTAGTTTTTGTTTTAGTTTTTGTTTACGTTTTCTTTCAAATAAAACAAAACTTATTTAGCTGTTAATATTAATGTAGTTATATTTTTATCACTGATAATAATTACATATTAGATAAAAATTAAAGATAAATTATTTTAATTAAATAAATTTATTTAATCTCTTATATAATATTTATTAAGAAATTATTAATAAAATTATGTTATTTTAAGAAAATAATAAATAATTTATAAATTAAAATTTTATTTATAAATTAAAATTTATTTGAAATATATTTTAATTATTAAATCAAATTTTATTTAAATATTTAAATATTTTAAATATAATTATATTTATTAATAAATATTAAATTTTAATTAAATATAATTTAATTATAAATTAAATTAAATTATTCATAATTTTATTGATAATTAATTTTAATTTATTAAATATATAATCTTGAATCAAACTATTCATAATTTTTATTAATAATTTCATAATATATATTTAAATAATAATAAATCAGATTGTGAAAAAAACAGAAACATGAAATAAAAACTACTTTTTATAATTTTTGAAAACAGGAAGAAATTAAAACAAAAATATAAACAAAAATTCAAACAAATAGGTTTTTTTAACTGAATTTGAAAACAAAAATCAAAATCAAAAACAAAATGAAAACAAACACCTCCTATAGTTTACGAGTTTTAAATAACATTGAAGAATTTGAAATTTTGGCAATGATAAGACGCAACCTCCTTCAAAAATATAAATTTAATTTTGTTGTTATTTTAAGTTTTGTATCATATTCAAATTTAGTTTGAATCATTATATTTGATTTATTATTAATTCATTATATAAAATAGATATTGATGTATTTTTTAATTTAATAAAATATTTTATTTTATTTCATATTTATTATATATTATTTTTATGACAGTTTAACACAAGCTGAACTTTTGAACTTTCAACTTTTTGCGGTTGGATTTTAAACCATTACTTGATGTGATGTTTAAAGTTATAAAATGACGTATATTAGGTTACTTTATGGACTTTTTTACCATCACTATACCCAAAAAAAAAAAAGAAAAAGGAGCTATTTTAACTGCTGTAACTAACCCCATATCAATATGCACCTGTCTTTGGCTTTTCGCCTTCCATTTTGCTAACATTCGTATAGGGTTGTATTGGACAACTTGTTAGTTTTTGATACGCAAACAACTTCTCATGCGTGGGGGGGTAGAAATTGGTGTTGAACATTATAAAAACGATACTGTAATTACTACATTTGTCATCATTTTACTAAATTTATAATCATTCTTAATAAGAAAAAACACTTATGCTATTATTATAAAGTCAAAAGTCAAACTTACAATACAAATTAGTCCCATTATTGTGCTGATGACTCCATCCTGTGACATATATCTGCACGAAGTCTTTTGCGTGACCTATGATTCTTTATTTTTCTATGTAAACGGCTCTTCACTAGATTCATTTGACCCTGGCTTCTCTCGTCTGAAACCAACTTAAAAAAGAAAACAAAAACACTACTGAACGGCCTCTTTCAGTTCTTGCAGGTGATGACCGGCATGTTATGAGCAAGTTGGTGACATTTAACTTGTTATTAGAAAAGATTATCCTTTAATTTATACATATAACTTACTGTTTAATTAGTCAATTGGATAAATAAACCTAAAATTAATTTTCTAGTGATCCTATTATAAAAGATTGTTGGAACACTTATTATTATTGTTTTCTCTTATTTTCACTTTAGCTGCAAATTCAGAGCTTGGTACGTAGTTGCATTTTTGCCATCGGTAGATCTTACTTTTGTCTAATATGTATCCAGACCATGATAGGCTTATTGTTTTAAGTAATTGAATACATAGTGAGGAGCACTTAAGGCGTCCAATTTGGGGTTATCATGTTACTAACTTCTATAATTTACAAGATCCCTCTGTCAAACTTTATTTGCAATGTGAAGATGATTTTTCTTTAGTACAAATTTACCAAAGTGCATGGTGGGTTTGCAAAGAGACGCACTTGGTAGTGTTTTGATCAGCTTTAAAACAGTATAAAATAGATGCATGCAGAGGAAATAATTGTCCCTTGATCTTGTATTATTCGGCGATGTTCATCCAAAGCTCTTAGTCAATGTTTAACTTTCTGCTTTTAGGCTGTGTGACCTGAGAAGAATGTTCCAACTGTCATATATTGGTCTAGATTAGGTTACCCATTACAAGTTATGCACATATTATTGACTGAATTCGATTTTGTTGACCAAATAAAATCTTTTGTAATATTAAAATTATGCACATAGATTTCTTATAGGAAGTTGAAATTATCAGATTAAGGGTAAAAAAGATAAATAATATAAGGTTATTTTAATTCTCGGAAATTAAACATCCTCTCTAATGTTCACAAGTTTCAGTTTCATGCTCCAACTTAAAATTAAAGGGCACATGAAAACTGTTTTGATCTTCCTTTATCAACCTAATCACTCCCATAGATTACCAGTATGAATGTGTAATTAATTAGCACAACGAAATAGTTGATTACATACTATTCACAACAATTCAGGTAGATTGTGTCAACAGATAATGACGAAAGGACTAGACCTTTAGAGCGTATGTGCCAGTAAATTTCTTCAGTTTGGTTAGTCGGCTTGCCAAGTTGAGATTAAATAACTTATCATGTATAGTTCGATTTGTATTTATGTCACCTCCTTAACATTATCAGAAAAAAAAAAGAAAGGAAAATTAAGAAAGAAGAAGGGAATGGATTAAACTTTAAACACTGAAGACAGACAACTGGGGTTAGCCTGATAGATCCAGTAACTATAATCCGGTTTGATCTTAATCAATTTCAAATGGTGGTATCGATGTATATTTTATCTTCGATTAACATCATCCAGCCCTTACGTTTAATTAGTTCAGGAGGTAAATTGATACATAATGCAGCCCGCAACGTATTATAATAATGATAAAAAGAAAAACAAAACAAAAGATAGTCAAGAAAAATATGCAGCCTACCACATTTCTCATATCACAAAAAACTATATAAAAGGAGAAGTAGAGAAAGGACTGCAAAGAATCCTTCACCTCTCTATCCCACAACCTCTCTCTCTCTCTATCTCTCTGCCATTTCTTGGGATGCCCAAATTCTCATTGAATGACCCCTAGCTTCATCTCTGTCCATCTTTCTCTTCTCCACCACTACTGACTACACCAGATTAGCCTTGCTCCGTGTTTGTTTTTACAAGAACCTTTTTTCGTTTGTTTTGGGTTATAGCTGTACTTAACAGTGTAACATGGCGAAGTCCAATATCACTCTCGAGGAGATCAAGAACGAGACTGTTGATTTGGTATTCCCTCTTCACTTATACTCTTTTTAATCGCCTGTTTTTGGCTCTGAGAATTTTGGATCGATGGTTTGTTAGTTTTCGTATTCCTTAGTCTGTTTTAGTGAGCTTCAAACTGAAAGGGACAGAGATCTGTCATGGGACTGAACGGGGTTGTTAAAGGCTCGTACTTTATTTCTGGGTTATATTTGGAATCTTCAGATCAGATAGAGAATTGTTTATTTCTACGTATTGTAACGAACGAGTTTTACACCAAGTCCCATGACATTGATCTGTTTCAACTTTGTGGGTGGTCCTAAATTTTCTTTCCATTCGTTGAACATGATGGAATCATTTTGGAAAAAGAGAACAATTTGAGATGATACCTTCAATTCATGTCCTCTTTGTTTCTCTCGAACAGAAACTCACTTTTACTCCCACAAGCGAATTTGTTCGTCTCATGGGAGCTACTACCTTAAAATAGTCGAAACCATCAAACCTTTCTTTCCACGTTTTCTCTGCGGCCTAACAGTCCCAGACCCAGATCATTTTCAGGTGATTCCTTGAGAAAGACACAATCTTGTTCACAAACTTCCAAAGAAAATAAAATAAACAGAAACTCATTTATTATGTTGAGCCTGTCTCTTCTCTTTGTCTGTGTTTGTTAGGCACTTTTTGGAATTTTGGGTACTTTTCCGTGGTACTGTAGACCTTTTCACTCATTTCACGGCTTAGTCGTGTAAATAAATTCTCTTTTCTTTCAACCGTTAAGAATCCAGGGGACTGTCACGGACACGTAAGTTGTACCCTTAGCTTATTGATTTGACAACTTTATCCCTGGATCTTTTTGTTTCATGGACTGGGAGTGGCGCGTGTTAGCACGGTCCAATAAATATGGGAACTAGGTTGGTGGCCACGTGACCATATGCGCTTTTTGAGGTTGTCATGTCTCTAGGTCAACGTCTTTTATTTGGGTTGATTGGTTAGATTTTCGACGCTTCGATGACTAACTGACTCCTCAAGTCGACTCTCTGGACCTGACTTGGTTAGTTATAAGCTTGTGGATATTACAGAGGGAATATGAAAATATATACTCATATTGATAAGATTACTACTATTCAAAATCTTAATATCCGTGGCTGGAAACAGAATCCTTATTTGATATTTATCTTTTCTTTGACAGGATATTTATTATATATCTCGAATTTAAATTTCAGAATTTTAAGGCTAATAAGGTGGGTACGAATAATCTTAAAAATTATAATTTATTTAGTTGAGGACAAAGAAAAACCCGTTTGTGTCCTGATATCTAGTGAAGAGATTCTTTTTTTTAATTGTGTAATCCAATGTATATATGTTGATTATTGTAACTAACTAAAGTAATTACATCAATCAGAAATTTGAGAGGAAAAAATATGAAGCGTTATTTTTATGAGGTTAACCATGTATTTAAAAAAAAGTGATTCATAACCTCATAATTTGAACAGGAACGCATTCCTGTTGACGAAGTGTTTGAGCAACTGAAATGTACCAGAGAAGGTTTGAGCTCGGAGGAAGGAGCCAACAGGCTTCAGATTTTTGGGCCCAACAAGCTAGAAGAGAAGAAGGTACTTAAGTGGTTGGATATGAAGATTAATCTGTTGTTGTTAGTGGACTGACGATATATGTATATATTACTGGCCATGACATGAACAGGAAAGCAAAATTCTCAAGTTTCTCGGATTCATGTGGAATCCATTATCATGGGTCATGGAAGCAGCAGCTATCATGGCAATAGCATTGGCTAATGGCCAAGGGAAGCCCCCTGATTGGCAAGATTTCGTTGGCATTATTTGCTTGCTGGTCATTAACTCCACCATCAGTTTTATTGAAGAAAACAATGCTGGCAACGCTGCTGCAGCTCTTATGGCTGGCCTGGCTCCTAAAACCAAGGTAATTAATTAGCTGATGATGATGCTGTAATGAAACAAATGGATTTTTTAAAAATGGTTTTGTACAAATCAGGCTTCCTCACATTTTTTTTTTATCTAATATAGGTGCTTCGAGATGGAAAATGGACTGAGGAGGACGCTGCAATCCTGGTTCCAGGAGACATCATCAGTGTGAAGTTGGGAGATATCATCCCTGCTGATGCCAGACTTCTTGAAGGTGATCCGCTGAAAATTGATCAATCGGCACTGACTGGAGAATCACTTCCAGTGACCAAGAATCCTGGTGATGAGATTTTCTCTGGTTCCACCTGCAAACAAGGAGAAATTGAGGCTGTTGTTATTGCCACTGGCGTTCATACGTTCTTCGGCAAGGCTGCACATCTTGTGGACAGCACCAACCAGGTTGGGCATTTCCAGAAGGTGCTCACCGCGATTGGGAACTTTTGCATTTGCTCCATTGCGGTTGGAATGGTAGTTGAGATCATAGTCATGTACCCTATTCAGAAGAGGAAGTACAGGGATGGCATTGACAACCTTTTGGTTCTCTTGATCGGAGGTATCCCTATAGCCATGCCTACAGTTTTGTCTGTGACGATGGCTATTGGGTCCCACAAGTTGTCTCAACAAGGGGCCATCACTAAGCGTATGACTGCCATTGAAGAAATGGCTGGTATGGATGTCCTTTGTAGTGATAAAACTGGGACTCTCACCCTCAACAAGCTGAGTATTGACAAGAACTTGGTTGAGGTTTTCGTCAAGGGTGTGGATAAGGACCACGTCATACTGCTTGCAGCCAGAGCCTCTAGGGTTGAGAACCAGGATGCCATTGATGCAGCCATGGTTGGCATGCTAGCTGACCCAAAGGAGGTATATATATACCTATATATATATATATATGTATACCTCTGCTTTCTAAGGAATGAAATGGTATGTGTATGTTCTGTCTTATGGATTCATATAATTTCCTGACAGGCAAGAGCTGGTATAAGAGAAGTACACTTCCTCCCATTCAATCCTGTGGACAAAAGAACTGCTTTGACTTACATAGATGCTGATGGAAACTGGCACCGCGCAAGCAAAGGTGCCCCTGAACAGGTAACCTGCTAACATTACATGCTATGTTACTTTAACTTTTTCTCAATTCACCTAGTCTTAGATAATGTTTTCTTTTTACTAGATCCTCAGTCTTTGCAACTCTAGGGAAGATATCAAGAAGAAGGTTCATTCTGTCATTGACAAGTTTGCGGAACGCGGGCTTCGCTCATTGGCTGTTGCCAGACAGGTTTTGATTCCTCACCTCTAAATTCTTCATTATTTCTAAGGAAAAATTCTCACTTTGTTGTCATGGTACGTTCACAGCAAGTGCCAGAGAAAACCAAGGAAAGTGCAGGCGGTCCATGGGAGTTTGTTGGCTTGTTGAACCTCTTTGATCCACCCAGGCATGACAGTGCAGAAACCATCCGCAGAGCTCTCAATCTTGGTGTCAATGTCAAAATGATTACTGGTAATTTGTCTACTTAGTTGGTTACTCAGGGTAGAGAATGTTTTCTTCTTCTTCTTCTTCTTCTTCTTTAACCACCGTTGCTCACCTATGGTTTTGTTAATTTGCAGGTGATCAACTTGCCATCGCGAAAGAGACTGGGCGAAGACTTGGAATGGGAACAAACATGTATCCTTCTGCATCTTTGCTGGGCCAACACAAGGATGGAAGCCTAGATGCTGTTCCTGTAGAAGAGTTGATTGAGAAGGCAGATGGGTTCGCTGGAGTGTTTCCTGGTGCGCACCATTTAAATAAGATGTTACCCACTTTTGGTTATGTGGGCTTCATTGTCTCTTAAAATATCTTTTTTGTTTTGTTTCTGTATAGAACACAAATATGAAATTGTCAAGAAGTTGCAAGAGAGTAAACATATCGTAGGGATGACTGGTGACGGTGTGAACGATGCACCAGCCTTGAAAAAGGCCGATATTGGTATTGCTGTGGCGGATGCTACAGATGCTGCGCGAGGTGCTTCTGACATTGTTCTGACAGAGCCCGGATTGAGTGTTATTATCAGCGCCGTTCTGACTAGCAGAGCAATTTTCCAGAGGATGAAGAACTACACCGTTAGTTGCCTTCTTATTGATCACCTTTCGGGATTCTCAGTTTTTAGTAGTTTTCAATACATTTTCATGATAAAATGGACTTAAATCCTTTCTATTTGCAGATCTATGCAGTTTCCATCACCATCCGTATTGTGGTAAGTAGAGAGAGAGAGAGAGAGAGTAATTTGTAGAATTTGGTACAAGAAAAAGATCTGAATGATGTTCTTTTCGATTCTTGCATGCAGTTTGGTTTCATGTTTATTGCTCTGATATGGAAGTTCGACTTCTCTCCTTTCATGGTTCTGATTATTGCCATCCTGAATGATGGTGAGTTTGGTTGGTTAAGTGCACCATTTGCATAGTTAAAGTGCAGGGAAATTATATTAATTAATGTTGTTTTTAGGTACAATTATGACGATTTCAAAAGATAGAGTGAAGCCATCTCCACTTCCTGATAGCTGGAAACTAAAAGAGATATTTGCCACGGGTGTTGCACTTGGTGGTTATTTGGCATTAATGACAGTGATATTCTTCTGGGCCATGCATGATACTGACTTCTTTTCGGTATGAGCAACAATGTCTCTGTCTGAAACTGACTTTTTTTAAAAAATTGTTTACAATGCTGATCATCTCAACTTTAATGGATACAGGACAAATTTGGTGTTCGATCATTAAGGGACAAAGATCACGAAATGATGAGTGCTTTGTACCTTCAAGTTAGTATTGTGAGTCAGGCTCTCATTTTCGTGACTCGTTCCCGTAGCTGGTCCTATATGGAACGACCTGGTCTACTTCTGATGGGCGCTTTCATGATTGCACAACTGGTATGAATTTTAGTCTCTCACAAACTTAACCTTTACACTTCACTACAACCCGGAAGCTAATGAAGTGTGTTTTCTCAGATTGCAACTGTGATTGCGGTATATGCCAACTGGGGTTTTGCAAAAGTTAAGGGTATTGGGTGGGGATGGGCAGGCGTCATCTGGCTTTACAGTATCGTATTCTACGTCCCTCTTGACTTGCTGAAATTTGGCATCCGTTACATCTTGAGTGGAAAGGCATGGAACAACTTACTTGAAAACAAGGTAATGATTTTCGTAAAAGCAATCTTCTTCAGGACCTAGAATTGTGGATTGTCAAGAAGCACAATCACGGAATCACCTCATGTCTGCACTTATTGTACTCTTTTTAACAGACTGCCTTTACCACCAAGAAAGATTATGGTAAAGAGGAAAGAGAAGCTCAATGGGCTCTTGCTCAAAGGACATTGCATGGCCTTCAACCACCTGAAACCGCTAGCATCTTCAACGAGAAGAACAGCTATAGGGAATTGTCTGAGATTGCTGAGCAGGCCAAGAGACGAGCTGAAGTTGCAAGGTAGGCCATCATGGTTAAGAAGTAAAATTGTTTACTTTTATTATATCGTCTGTCTCTCTAAACATGGGTTTGTAGGCTTCGGGAGCTTCATACACTCAAGGGACATGTTGAGTCCGTGGTCAAGCTTAAGGGCTTGGACATTGACACAATCCAGCAGCACTATACCGTGTAAAGAATAAAAAATGGCGTATCAGCTTGAGAAGCAAAGGTTTTGCGGTTCAACACCTTCGCCAAATCAAAGGTAGCTAAGCTGGCCTGAAGAGTTAAAAGCCTTTCTAGATAGGGAGAGAGTTTAATTTGGCATAAGTCTCATGAGCTCTTTATTTTTAGTTTGTCGTGTAATTCAGCTGCTGAAGCAAAAAAGGTTGTTATTTCCGTTGCTTTTGCCTCAGTAAAGAGCAACATAAAGGTGACCTTTTGTTCCGCAACTTACTTTTGCTCCGATTGTATGCTAGTTCTTTACCACATAATTTCTTACTGGCTCAGAATTTGTAATAACTTCAACTCCTACGCATGTTTTCTCCGTTCAACTCAAAACAGCTACAAGTATATCACGCAGAAGCTTCTTGGATTACGGGTGATACTTTAGGATGAATATAGTTTTTTTCAGAAAAAGCACAGGACAGTTGGGTTACAGAGAGTTCAGGACAGGAGAAATGCAATTCTATAACAAGTTGTTGGGATGATGAAATTGATCATTCATAATATATCCAGACAAAGGAATCAAACGTAAACCATAATAGCTAACTGGTTATATTGAACGCCCAAACCAAGTGGAAGAACTCATTTAACCAATTAACACCTCTTCACTTCTTACTTACAACACTCTATCCAAAGCAAAAATAGAAAATCACAGGAAAAGACGAGGGACCCAATTCTTCAAATACAACCATGAACGCTTTCGACCAAGAGTTCAGCAGTGTTACGTTTTTGCTCTGCAATTGTTATACCAATGCTTATTGTGTCAATGACGTCGGTGGATGGTTTCCACTTTGTCGTTGCTGTCAGAGAATATGAAATAATTATATTCCCATGGGCCTAGCTTTACACCTTCACGAGCCCACTTCCTTTCTTGTCCTTTTTCTGTATTTCTTCTTTTCTTTTGTCTGTCATTGTACATGTGGTTTCCTTTCTGTTTTCGGCTGCCTATAGTCACGTTTTGTTCCCTACAGCCACCAAATTAGTTAGTGTCAGAATACTCCACCAATAGCAGTAGAATAGCTCTTGTATATATTTTACACAAAAACTCATTACAAGTATGAATTGAAGAATTTTCTCTTCATCTCTACCATATTTTCTTTCATGGTATCAGAGCTATTACCTTCTCCTACCCTAACCTAAATGACCAACATCACAGAAATTAGTGGCTCCAGTGCCACACACATACCTGTTAACCAAGACCATGAACCTTATTCTGTTACAAACACCGAAAACCCAGGAGCTGTGCTAGTCACAACACCTTTCAATGGCCACAACTTTATTACTTGGAGTAAATCCATGACCATAGCATTATGTGCTAAGGATAAACTCTCTTTCATTGATGGAACCTGCATTATGCCCACAGAAGATGTCATTTTACTAGCAAAATGGAGAAGGGCAGATAGCATGGTAAAATCATGGATTCTTAATGCCATGGTCAAAGAGTTGAGTGATGCTTTTTTATCATTTCCTACGGCTAGAGACCTTTGGGTGGAATTGCAGGAAAGATTTGGAGAAGCTAATGGACCACTATTGTACCAAATAGAAAGGGAAATAAATTCCTTAAAGCAAGGTACACTCACTGTTTCTGCTTATTATACTAGACTGAAAAAGTTATGGGATGACTTGTTTAGCTTGAATCCTACACCTATGTGCACATGTGAAGCATCCAAACATATTGCTGCCAAGGAAAACACCCATCGACTTGTGCAATTCTTAATGGGACTAAATGATGAGTTTGAGCATGTAGTAAATCAAATCATGTTAATAGAACCACTGCCTACTGCAAACAAAGCTTTCTCGATGCTACAGACTGTGGAAAGACAGAAAATGGTTAATGCCACTATGGACAGTACACCCAACATAGCAATGCTAGCCAAGCATTCAAATAACTGGAAGAAGGGAGGGAAAACTAATGTCACCAGTGCAAACAAGGGACACTACCTCAAGAAAGAAGATAAATACTGTGAAAAGTGCAAGAAGAATGGGCATACCTTGGAGACATGCTTCAAGATCCATGGAGTTCCTGACTGGTATAAAGAACTCAATGCACAAAAGGAAAGAGGAAGAGCAAACCTGGCACAGACTGTAGATACTCCTGCAGAAAACATACAAGAGCAGAATGAAGACAAACCGTGGAATGGAGGGATATCTTCAGATTTAGCAAGTTTCATACAACAGGAAATAAGCAAGGCTATCAAGGGCAAAACTGTTGGGGAGGTAAAATATTCAGGATTTCAAAATTATGCAGGTAATGTTACACACACTGTGAACATGGCTTCTAACTATCCTAATTCCTGGCTTATTGATTCGGGTGCCTCCACACATATGATGAATGACCTAAAACTTTGCACTGGGTATGTAACCAACACAAATATGTATGATCATGTTGTCCTCCCAGATGGAACAACGCAAGAAATTGCTCATATTGGTTATGCACAATTAGGGGACAGAATCACCCTCAAAGAAATATTGCATATGCCTAACTTCTTCAAAAACCTGTTATCTGTCAATAAGCTCACTACACAGAATGAAATTGCTGCCATTTTCTTATCTAATAAGCTGTTCTTGCAGGACCTTCGGACTAATGATGTCATAGCAATCATCAAGGCAGTAAATGGGCTGTATGAATTGACTACAGAAACCTTCCTACCATCCAATACCCTAAAAGGTCCTTCCCTAGAGTTTTACAATTCAGACAATATTGTTTTCAATGTTACAGTAGCTTTTGATTTATGGCATTCTAGGCTAGGGCATGTATCTAGGGAAAAATTGCAGCACATTAATGAAATCAAAGTTTCAGTACCTCATAACATGATTGTCAAATATGTCCCCTAGCCAAACAGCAAAGAAAACCCTTTCCCAAACATGAAATACACACAAACAAACCCTTTGAAATCATTCATATGGACCTATGGGGACCCTACATTGTACCTACAATGAATGGATCACACTATTTCCTCACTGTTGTGGATGATTTCACTAGAGCCACTTGGACTTTTATACTCAAGCACAAGCACCAGACCCAATTGACCATTCTACAATTTCTTAAGAACATTGAAAGACAGTTCAGCACCCAAGTAATGAAAATACAAACTGATAATGGGAGGGAATTCATCAACCAAGAATGTATTAGCATGTTTAGGGAAATGGGAATTCAACACCAGAAAAGCAGCCCATATACACCACAACAGAATGGGGTAGTTGAAATCAAGCATAAACATCTACTTCAAATTACTAGAGCCTTACTCTTCAAAGCTAAGTTACCTAAAGGGTTTTGGGGAGAAGCATTGCTTACGGCTACATACCTTATTAACCGAATCCCAACCAAAGTTTTGGGCTGGCTGAGTCCTTTTGAGAAGCTGCATAAAACAAGACCCAGTTATGAGCATCTGAAAATTTTTGGTTGTTTATGTTTTGCCTTAGACAAAACACCAAATAGAACCAAGCCAGATCCTAGGTCAAAAAGATGCATTTTTCTTGGATACATGCCAGATTACAAAGCCTATAGAGTCATGGACTTAGACATTAAAACAATATTTGTGTCAAGAGATGTAGTGTTTTATGAAACAAATTTTCCCTATGAAGACCAAAAACCCACTTCGACACATGCAACTGATCCCCTATTTTCAAGCATTCTCACCAATGAGAATGCAGACTACCCCACACAAACACCAATTACCACAGCACCCATTGAAGACAAGTCTCAGCCATCTGAAGACACACCACTCGACAGTCCACATGACCAAAATCCCTTACCTACAGCAGAACACACTTACCTCCCAAATACCTCCAAGATTATGTTCTCCAATCAACAGCTCAGCAGTCCACTCATTCTCTTGTTGATTGCAATGTTGCATTGCAAGTCTATTGTCCTGCAGGAACAAAAGGAGGAGGATTACAGTTACTCAACATTAAGCACAGCAGCAACTACAGCACCTTTATAGGTAATGTTTCTAGCATTGTTGAGCCACTCTCTTATGAAACTGCTAGCAAAGATGAGAGGTGGGTACAATCCATGAATGAGCAATTATCTGCTTTAGAAAAAAATGGCACTTGGAGACTGACTGACTTACCTCAAGGAAAGAAGGTCATAGCCTCAAAATGGGTGTACAAAGTGAAGAATAATTCGGATGGAACAGTGGCAAAATTGAAGTCTAGACTTGTGGCCAAGGGATTTAGTCAAAGGGAGGGGGCTGATTACTCGGAGGTTTTTTCACCAGTGGAAAAAATGGTAACAATCAGAATATTTCTAGCCCTAGCTGCCTCCAAACAGTGGCCAATACACCAATGTGACATTAATGATGCATTTCTACATGGTCACCTAGAGGAGGAGTTATACATGTTACCACCATAAGGATACACTAGAGCTAAGGAAAGACAGGTATGCAGACTTATTAAATCTATTTATGGTCTGAAACAGGCTGGAAGACAGTGGCACAAAGAACTGTCCTCCAAATTATCCTCAATGCAATTCACAAAATCATAAGCTGATCACTTTTTATACACAAGGGGCACAGGAAATGATTTCATAGCCATAGTTATATACGTGGATGACATTCTGATAACAGGGGCAAATGAAGATAAAATTGTTTCGGTTAAAAACACATTACACTCTGAATTCACAATCAAAGATCTCGGATATGCAAAGTTTTTTTTAGGGATTGAAATAGCAAGATCAGAAGAAGGCATGATTCTTACCCAAGGCAAATATATCCGAGACCTCCTCCAAGAAACCGGACTGTTGAACTGCTCACCTTGTGCAACTCCTATAGTTCCTGGCACAAAATTATCCATGGAGCTTGGTGACCAAATCAACAAGCCAAAAGAATACAGAAGAATAGTAGGAAAATTGCAATATTTAGGGTTTACTCGACCTGACATTACCTATGTCACTCAACAACTCAGCCAGTTCATGAGTAATCCCCGATAACCACACTGGGAAGCAGCAAAAAGGGTACTCAAATACCTAAAGGGAACCCAGAATTTGGGCATCTTTTACGCTTCCGAAGAAAACCCTAACCTTGCAGGTTTCTCCGACTCCGACCGGGGAAGTTGTGTCTTCAACCGGCGATCCTTAACTAGATTTTGCATTTTCCTCGGAAGATCGCCAATTTCCTGGAAAACAAAAAAACAATCGACGGTCAGTCGCTCTTCAGCCAAGTCGGAATATCGAAGCCTCGCTTCGACTACATGCGAATTAAAATGGATCACCCAGATCTTACATACTTTCCAGTTTCAGATTCCAAAACCCATACCTTTGTACTGTGACAACCAGGCGACGATCTACATCTCCCGCAACCCCGTCTTCCACGAGCGTACGAAGCACCTTGAGATCGATCTCCATCTGGTCCGGGATTGCGTCACCGTTGGGTTCCTGGAGCTACGACACGTGAACACCACTGATCAGCTTGCAGATCTATTCACGAAACCTCTAACAGCCCGAAGCTTCTCGACTCTCCTCTTCAAGCTCGGCATTGTCGGTTCTTCACCCCCAACTTCGGCTTGACAGGGCCGTGTTAGAGAATCTGAAATAATTATATTCCCATGGGCCTAGCTTTACACCTTCACGAGCCCACTTCCTTTCTTGTCCTTTTTTGTATTTCTTCTTTTCTTTTGTCTGTCATTGTACATGTGGTTTCCTTTCTCTTTCTGCTACCTATAGTCACGTTTTGTTCCTACAGCCACCAAATTAGTTAGTGTCAGAATACTCCACCAATAGCAGTAGAATAGCTCTTGTATATATTTTACACATAAACTCATTACAAGTATGAATTGAAGAATTTTTTCTTCATCTCTACCGTATTTTCTTTCAGTTGCTTTTCTGCTTTGGCTCTCAGGTTTCCTAGAGTGTGTACAGGTAACATTTAGCATATTAGAAAATTTTTAAGAGCAGAACGCATGTGAGTACAAGTGTATTTCATGAACCATATTGATTCTTTCATTGAAGAAAGAAAGAAAGTTTTTGAGCTGTATATAACCATTAGTATAGTAATTGAAAAAAGTTGTTTAGGATACACATTCTGAGAGTTTCTCTCCACTTTTAAAGACGGTGAATTCTTAAGTAGAGCTTAAAGAGTGGGCATAAGTTAAGAATTGTCTCTCTTTCTCTACTAGCTTTTACTATTACGGCCTGTTCTTTAATTCTAACACAGAATTTCACTTTTTCCTTATGCTTTTTTTGGTCCTATTATGTCTTAATAGCAGCTCGACATTATTATATTACTTATTTGAGTTTTCTGTGGTTTGCAGGTTAACACTTTTTCATAATTGCCTAAAGATCATAATTTTTTGCAATAGATTGTTATCCGCTTTCCTGCACCATCCATATGGTAGGGAGAAACATGAAGCCCTTGAGCCATTTTCTGCAATTCTCTTACCAACTTCTTAGTGACAGCAAAAGTGTTGAGAAGAGGAAGAAAAGAAAATAAATTGTTTTATTCAAAATTTATTAAAAAATAAAATCGACGTATTATCCATGCAACAAAGATGATAGGTGACATGGTATGTATGTTAGCAAAGTCGGAGCTATGTTGGGACTTGGGGGGCCACTGGCCCCCAAGTTTTTTTTAAAAAATTATTTTTAATATATATATATATATATATATAACGAAGTTATTTAAAGGTCAGTGATACACTGGACTCCCCTAAAATTTAAAAAAATTAATATTAGACCTCCTATATTAAATTTCGTGCTCACAACGTATGTTAGTAATGTTATAAAAATTAAAATTTTAAACATTTTATTACTACTTTTAAATTTTAGTTTAAAATTACAAAATTCAAGAAAGTTTAGGATTTTTCGTCATTTACCCTATTATATTTCTTACGAATTTTTTATGTGAATTTGACATAACTATTTATTACTTCAAAATAACATAAAAAGAATATACACCTAATTTACCCTTTTATTTTGTCTTTTTCTAGAGACCAATAATAAATTTACTTAGTTATTAAGTTATTTTATTAATGAAGTTTTAAATATTTATTAAATATAAAATTATATAAAATTGTCAAAGGAAATTAAAATCCATTTATAATTAGTTTAAAAGTAAGCTGAAATAACTTTAATATGGTTACGTAAAACAATGCAATTACCTTAGATAAAATCTCTAATTAGTCATATGAATTTTGTTCTTTATTAATCTAAAAATGGAAATTTGGGTGTAAAATACATGTTACAACAAATAAAAATTTTAACCAAGACAATTAAAACAAATGAGTTAATACATAAATATTTATCTTATGAAAATTTAAATAAAATTTGTTTATTAAAACATAAAGAAAAACCTTTTTCAATTTATAAAATAAAAAGTTATACTAAATGATGAAACTTAATTAATTAGAATAAAATTAGTTAGCCAAAAGACTCACTATTAAAATATAGTTTTACTTTAAAATTTTATTTATAATGGTATGATTAATGCTACTCTAAATTACTGTAACTAAAATTACATATTATTTGATTTATTTAAATCTCAAACTTCACATGAATTTGATTTTAAATAGGTGCAACGAAATATAACCCTAAGAAGGATATTCTTAATAATAAGACATGTTGTTAATGGTTTTGTTCAAAGTTAAATACAGTAAAAAGGTTGAGTTTAACTTGAAGTTAATGAACAAATTCTAGTTCGATCATCCTCAGAGGAAACAAAATTCTAAGTACTTTAATCCATAAAACTTTAAATCATCATTCATTTTAGCCATTTCAAAAGTTTAAATTTTAGTAAAAGTTAAAGTTATTGATTTTATAATTGAAATTTGTTATAACAATTAAAGTGGGTCATTATTTAAACTTATAAAATAAAAGAAAAGTAAAGAAAATTCTATATATTTATTTATTATAAATGTGGCTTTACAATAACATAAAAATTAGAGACTTGCACTACTCAAATACTTGAAATTGACTCTTAAAGCCTTGGTAACACAATTTAATATAAATCGAACTCCTAAATACTTGCATAACTCCTACAAAATAAAATGGAGAGCAACTAAACTTTTATTCAAAATTGATATTGATGAAATCAATGTAATCTAAAAACCATGCTAAGACTAAATTCCTAATAGCTTTTTAAGCTATTGAAAATCTAATTTCAAACTTTTTATAAATATATCAATAGCATGATCCTCACTTCTATAATCAACAAGGTCAATAGCTTTTGTTTCTTTAAAGAGAGAGATGCGAGAGAGAGCAGACGAGAGGCTATAACTTCATAGATCGCCGATGGTTTTACTCCCCATTACTCCATGATTACGTCTTCTTCTTCCTCTTCCTCATCTTGTGTTCCCCTAGCCTAAATCACTGCATCATCACCGAGACCTTCCCTTTCGACTCCTTCCCCAAATCCTAACCTCACCCAAAATGTAGATCCGAACCTTTAAGTTTCTTCTTCTTTTATAAAGATTCAGACAACTGTAGGAGGGCAAAATCAAGCTGAAAAGTCTTTTATTCCAGCGAATTCCTTAAACACTCAAGACCCGAGAGCTTTTGTGAAAGCACTTCAAAAAACCTAGAAATCTGTAGTTTCTGAGTTAGTGGAGGAATCCTCAAATGTTAAGGCTTTGGCTTATTACCCCCCAGAGATTAAGGATGACCAAATTTTCGTCATCCCCTCGCCAGAGTTAGTGCAGAAAGGAGCTGCAAAATGTTGACACGCTTTGATAGGTTTCTTCATAGGTAAGCGTCTTGCCTACCCAGTAGTTCATAGAACCCTCTTGAAATCATGGTTAGCCTTTGGATTAACTAAAACTCTGATCACTAGTTCGAATAAGTTTCTATTCAAGTTTGATTCGGACGTCGGTATGAATGAGGTACTAGAGAAGGGCTTTTAACATATCCAAGAGAAGCCCTTATTTTTAAGGACATGAAGCTTGAATGCAGGAGAGCAAGAGGAGATTAGGTATGCTCCAGTGTGGACTAGATTCCACAATATTCCATACAAATACTGAAACAATGAAGGGTTAGGTAGGATAACTAGTGCAGTGGGGCATCCTCTACTTATGAATACCCAAACAGCTAGGATGTTTAGAATTATAGTGTGGAATTGGACTTGAAGAGGAGTTAGCCTTCATCCTTTCAATTGGCCACTTATATAGTGAAAAAGGAAAAAGTATCATTTAAGGAAATTAAGATAGAATAGGAATGGAAGCCTAAGAATTATGCACAAAAGGAGTGGAAACCTACAGGCCATATGTTTGAAACTGGGACACAACAAGAGTTGGAAAAGGAGCAGGTTTCACCACCTATATGTGTAAACCAACTTTAGGAGACTGGGTAGGAGAAAGGCACTGAAAATGATCAAGTAAGTCCTAAGAAGAGTAGACCTTCTGAAATCCTTGAGGAGCAAAGTAAGGGCAAGGAAATTCAACAAATGCAGGATGATTCTAAAGGTTGTCTTGAAGATGTTGACTGTCCTATTATGAGTCCACCAGGTATTCCTATTTCCTTTGCTATAACTGACTTGGTTCCTAATAGCTCCATTGATTCTCATAGTCTGAGTATGTTAGAAGGGACAGAGGGGGATTTTACTATTATGAAGAGCAGGAAATCTAGGAGGAAAAAGTAGTAGGGTTTTAGTTCTGTAGTTCTGTATAGTGTGATGGATTTAGGTTTTTGGAATATTAGGGGTCTTAACAATCCAAAAAAAATAGCTAGCTGTTAAATCTTTTCTAAAGATATTGTCTGTCTCTTGTGTTTGTTTGATAGAATCTAGGATTAAGTCTTATTCCCTTTTGAATAATATTTGCTCTTCTATGTTTCCTAGATGGCATTAATTCAGTAATTTAGATCAAGCTTCTTGTGCTAGATTAGTGATAGCTTGGAATCCAAATTGGTTCTTGTGCTCTCCTCTAATTACCAATGATCAACTGATTTATTTGGAGGTGACCCCTACGAATTATGTTTCAGTTTTTTTGTCACTTGTTTCTATAGGTCTAATAATTTGAATCATAGGAAAAATCTTTGGTCTGCCCTTTCTAATATTAAACTCATTGTTGGGAGTCATCCGTGGATTATAGTTGGGAACTTTAATGCTATTTTGTTTTCTTATGAGGCTGAACCTCTTAGTTCCTCAACCATTAATGGTATGAATGACTTTAGGAAGTGTGTAGAGGATTGTGGGTTATTAGATTTAAATTTTAAGAGTCCTAGTTTTACCTAGACTAATAAAAAATATGGTGATCTCCATATAGTCAGAAATTTAGATTGGAGTTCTAGGTTTCCTAGATCCTATGAAGAGATTCACGTTAACATTTCAGACTACTCTCTAGTAGTGATTAGGTCTTTATCTTCCTTAAAGAAGAGGTCCTCTCCTTTCAGGTTTTCCAATTTCCTAGCCTCCTAGCCAAATTTCCTTCAGATAGTAGAAGATGCTTGGAATTCTTATGTTCGGGGTACTCCTATGTTCTATGTGGTGTCTAAGCTTAAAGTAGTCGAAAAAACACTCAAATCCCTAAACTCAAAATAGATAGGGGATGTAAATGTTAGGGTTGAGACTTGTCAAACTGTCTTTAGAAATATCCAAGACCAAATGAGACTTCTGCCTAATAGGACTCAATTATTAACAGAGGAAAATGAGGCCATTACTAACTTGTTTAAAGCCTTAAGTGATTAAGAGTCCTTATATAAACAATCTTGCCTTAAGTGATTAAGAGTCCTTATATAAACAATCTTCCCAGATTAAGTAGCTCAGGAAAAGGGATAGGAACACCAAGTTCTTCCACAATTCACTACTGCCAAATAGAAATAGGAACAACATTCACTTATTAGTGGTGGAAAATGATCATAGGATTGCTAACTTACAAGAAATCCAAAAACAGTTCCTAGTTTTTTTTTTTCCCAAAAATCTCTTAGGAATAAGAAAGACCTAGGCTCTTTTAAGGAGTATGTGGATGCCCTTTTCCCTCATCCAATTCCTGAAAACCTTAGAAACAACCTCTTAGCTGAAAACCTAAAAGGCCCCAAGTTTGGATGGGTTTAATGGCTTCTTCTTTAAACAAACATGGCACATCATTGGGGATGATGTCACTAGGGCCATCCAAGATTTTTTCCAACATGGGAGGCTTCTAAAAAAGCTTTAAAAAAGCTCAACTTAACTTTTATTTCTCTAGTCCCTAAAAAGAATCATCCTTCCATTATTTTCGATTACAGAACTATCCCCTGTTGTAACATGATTTATAAGGTGACTACTAAAATCATGGCCAATAGACTCAGAGAGATATTACCTTACATTATCAGCCCAAATCAAAGTGCTTTTATTAAGAACTGTCATATAAGAGACAACATCCTCCCAGCTCAAGAAATTTTTAAGAACTACCACTTTGTTAATAATCATAAGAGATGTGCGTTTAAAGTTGATTTGGAAAAAGCCTATGATTCAATTCAATGAGATTGTCTCCTGAATGTGCTTTTAGCTATAGGACTCCCTCTTAAGTTTATTAAGTGGATTGAAGAGTGTGTTAGCTCACCTTCATACTCTATCTTGGTCAATGGATATCCTACTAAATTTTTTAGTGGTAAATCAGGGATAAGACAAGGAGATCCTCTATCTCGATATCTCTTTATTATCTATATGGAAGTACTCTTTCGGAGTCTGAATGCCTCAGTTTCAAATAGTGCTTCTTTTAAGCATCACTAGAGGTGTAAAGCTCTTAAACTTTCCCATCTTTTGTTTGTTGATGATCTTTTATTGTTTTGTCATGTTGATTCGACTTCGGTGCACACTTTCCTTAATTGCATCTGCACTTCCTCAAAATTTTCTGGTGTGGACATGAAGAGTAAGTTCCTCAAAATAAGAGTAAGTTCTTTTTGTCTCCTGATATGGATCATATAACCCATCAGATGAAAACTATCTTAAGTCTCAAAAGAGGTTATCTCCCTATGAGGTATCTGGGAGTTCCTCTAGTAACAGGTAGATTTTCTAGGAGAGATTGTTTGCCACTATTGGAAAAATTGATGCTAGGATTAATAAATAGACCCATAAATCTTTATCCTCTATGGGTAGACTTTAGTTGGTTATCTCAGTCCTCTCTACTTTTTAAGTCTTTTGGTCTAGTCAATCCATACTTCCCTCCTCCATTATTAAAGAAATATAGTCTAAACTTAAGGTATTTTTTATGGTCTGGGAAGGTGAAGTCTAAAGCTCATGTAAAAGTTAAATGGAATGATCTTTCTAGACCTTTAAAAAAGGGTAGTCTAGGGATTAAACATTTGTCTACCTAGAATAATGTCTTGTTAGAAAAAAGACTCTGGTTTTTTTTAATGATGGGGAAGCTTTATGGGTTAAGTGGGTACATACCATTATCCTTAGAAGGAAAATTTTTTGGAGTGCTCTATCGACTAATAATAGTTTTTGGAGTTGGTGAAAGATTCTATATGTTAGAAAGCTCATTGGGAACCAATTTAGATTTAAGATATGAAATGGAAATCCTTCTCTCTTATGACAAGACCCTTGGCATCCTAAAAGTATCCTAAAGGATCTCTCAACTCCTAGAGTGATCAATGGATCAGACCTCTTGAATGCAAATGTGGTCGATGTTATCAGAGACAATGGATAGTGCTAGCAAGATGCCACAAATGAGATCATTCGTATTTTAAAACCACTAAGGTACTTACCGGATTGTTCCTAATATGATATATTAGAATGGATTATCAGCCACTCAAAACCATACACAAATGCCTCAGCTTACAAATTTATGAGACCTCCTATTCCGAGTGTGCCTTGGCATAAACTAGTGTGGCATAAAGATACAAACCTAAGGCACTCTTTCATATTGTGGTTAGCTTTTCTTAATAAGCTACAAACAAGGGATAAGCTCCTTTATTCTTATGTTCCTAACCACTACTCTCTATGATCCTTGGATAATGAATCTATCAATCACCTATTCTTTGAATGTCCATTATGAATTATGAATTATCTACAAGTACATAGTATAAATGTAGCTAGTACTAATAAGTACGAGTTGATCCCATGAAGAGAATGAGTATTAGTAATTATTGTTGTCCTATTATCTAGTCTACAAATTTAGTTTTGATTTTAATTAAAGAAAGTAAAACTTAAATAAATAAAATAAATAGGCAACAATATTTAACAGAGAAATAAAAAATTACTTAGAAAACTATTGATATCGAGAATTAGTGTCTAGGTTACGAATCACCCTAAAGACCCTTAACTAGTTGATCTTTTATTATGTAATTGTTTATTGACTATTAGACCATGGAAATTCTTATGATATGATAATAGCTCTCTCAAGTCAAGTTACAACTATTCCTAAGATTATCAACTGAATTACTCAAGTTAAATTTTATAGGATTACTTTGCCGAATTGTGAATTCTGCTATTAGGTTTCACCCTAATTTGGATGATTTATGTCGTCCTATCTCTAGGGTCACAATGAACTTCTTTTAATTATGATAGATCTATTCATACAAGGATTTCTCAATCTTTATGTTATAAAATCTTATTATGAACTAATATTCTAGATCTATTAAAACATATATTAAACACATAATCAAATTATAATAGATCAATCAAAACAATTGCATTAAATAAAAGAATCAAAACAAGTTATAGCATAAACATAGAGTTCATCTTACATAGACACTAAGGGCCTGTTTGGTTGGATATTAATTAATGAAATGGAATGTAATGTAATAGAACGAAACGAAACGGTTTATAATGGAATGTAATGTAATATAGTAAAAAGTTATCTGGGAGGGATGAAAGAGTTTATAATGTAATGTAGTGAAATGTAGTTTGGAAGATGGAATGGAATGTAATGTATAATAAATGACTAGTATACCCTTTATATTAAAATAGTTGTTGCAAGAATTTTATTATTTTATTATTAATTATATACAATTAATTATATAAAATTATTATTATTAATTATTAAATTTATTTTATTTTATTTTATGCGATTTATATTTAAAATAATTTATTTATATTTTTATTTATGTAAAATATAAAAACAATTAAGGAACAATTTTTATATTTCAATTTTCATTAATAAAATTTTAATAAATTTATTATTTTATTATTAATTATATACAATTTATTACTAATTATATAAAATATTATTATTAATTAATTATTTTATTTTATTCTATGTGATTTATATATATAAATAATTTATTTATATTTTTATTTATATAGAAATATATACAAACAATTAAAGAATAATTTTAATATATTTTATATTTTATTAATAAAATTTTATTTATTTTAATTTTATTAATTATATAAAATATTATTATTAATTATTTAATAAATTTTATTCTATTATATGTGTTTTATATTTAAAATAATTTATTTATATTTTTATTTATATAGAAATATATACAAACAAGAATAATTTTAAATATTTTAATACTGAAAATAGAAAATATATAAAATTATTCTTTAATTTTTTATATTTATGTATAAATAATAAATAAATAAATTATTTTAAATATAATTTTTATTTTATTATTATATATATAATATTTATTATTAATAGTATAAAATTATTATTAATTATTTAATAAAATTTGTTATATTAAATATTATTATATTCTATTTAATATATTAATATTATGAATTGATCACAATTGGTATTAAAAAGAATTATTGAGCATATATTAGGTAATATGTATTTATTAGTTTACGTTACATCCTAAACTTTCCGAGTCGGAGGTTTGTTATTTTCACTGCTTAAGATGAAATGAAACGTAACATGAAATCTCTACTTTCATCTCATTCTATTCCATTATAAAACCCTCAATCAAATGATAGAAGTGTGTTACGCTCTATTTCATTCTATTACTAACCATTCAACCAAACAAGCCTAAAGAAATTTAGTTACATATGATAGAAGATGAAATCAAACATAAACAAAAAGAAAAATGAATAGAATATAAAGAGTTTATAATTGTAAATCTCCTTTTTATCTCCTGTCGAATACTCTTTGCAAGGTAGATATTTGATCTTGTATTTTTTTAATCTTTCGATGATTTCTTCGTGTTTTCCACTTCTGTGGATCAAAATCATTCCTAGAGTTGCAACTGAACGTCTCTGCATGTCTACTCTTCTATTTTGCCTCCGAATATATTTTTATAGTAATTTTTAGGGTTTTGGGTGATACATAATTAGATACACAACCGTGTACTAGACCATATATAATCCAAAATATCCAAAATTCGCGATTATGCATAGCCTGAGAGAAGTACATAGGCTGATGCATGGCCATATATCCCTAAATAAACAATATATAATAACTTTCTTAATTAAATTTTAAAATGTTTTATTTAATTTTTAAAGTAGTTTCCTTTTAATTTTAGAAAATAGTTTTCTAATTAAGGAAAAATAATTTCTAATTAGATTAGAAATAGTTTTCTATTTGGATTAGAATGTTTTACTTATATAATTTTGAAAAGAAATTTCTAAATTATAATAAGTAAGAAGTACAATTTATTAAAATTGGTTTCAATCAAATTTTATCCAAGGGTCAAGATAAATTGAAATGGTTTTCAATTGGATTTGAAAATTGTTTTCAAATCAAATTAAATTTCTATTTGGAATAGGAGTTTAATTTATTTAGGAATCAATGGTTTTAATCTAATTTAAGTTTTTCAAGGCGTTAGAAATGTTATTTTAGATTATGAAGATCAATAACTAGAATCACATGAAGCTTGATGTTTTATGCATATAATTTGATTATAACTGCATATGTTGCATATTTTTTTTATATGGTTGATATATATATTGGATGCATGATAAATTGTATGTTTTATATGTGTGATATTTTACATGCAATTTATGTTTGATGAGTGAGTTGTTGTTAAGGGATGTGCAATTGAAATTTCTAGAAACCATTTTCTGGGAGCAAGGAAAAGAGATGCGAGTCTAAACTCATAACAAGAACTAAAACAATTCTGGGTTCAGAATATGAACCTTTCATATTCTAAATCAATTCAAAAATTACATGATCGATAATAATCAAGAACTTTTAACCAAAATATAGAATTAAATCTTGCTCTAATACCACTGTTAGGAAATCAGGTCGGGATCTGATCCGAACTGCAACGGAATAATCATGAAACTTTTTCGTAACTTTTGATTTCCCGAAAATCAAGATCTATTTAATTCTATAAAATGATTAACATGAATCATAATAAAGCAGAAATTTAATTCATACCTTATTCCGAAGATTGATTTTTATCTTGATACATCCCTCGAACAGTTTCCAAAACCGATTCGTCTCAACTACCGTAGCCGCACAAGTGTCCGGCTTCTAACGGTATCCACAAAACAAGTTGAGAGAACTCTGTAACTCTTACAGAGAGGGTTAAGCATGAAGTGCTAGCTCCATAGAGTTCAAGCCTATTTATAATAAGCTTTGAACATTTTAGTAATTTAATTGAAATTAAATATTAATTTCAATTAAACTTTAATTAGAATTACAAATAATTCTAATTAAATACCAATTATGCCCAAATAAGATTCAATATCTTATATTGATCCTTATTTATTAAATATCTCATATCTAATCATAAAGTTTCTCAAACTTTACAATCAAGTCCAACTTGATTAAATCAACTTTGCTCTCTCCAACCTATTCTATATGTGAGATCCTTTAGGTTTCTAAATATGTTGACAATGATTATAAATTATAATTATAATTCATAATTAGAATTAGATAAATTAAAACTTTTTAATTTATCTTTAATTCTTCAATTAAATAATCTATAATCATATATCAAGATTGGTGTCTAGCAACATATTATGACCACCCAAATATTAAAGTGGTTTTGACTAATCTTTCCGTGCATGATTTTTTTTTTGGTATAATTCAATCCTTTCATCAATCAATGTTTCAATTAGACATAGAGCATGAAATTAATGTCTACTCTATTTTAAGTCCAATTTTATTAGTTCTTCGCCATTAGCTATTGATTCAATTAATGATATTTGTAAACTATTTACAAAATATCATTCCACCTTGGCTAAAGATTTTCTGAATCAATATTAATCGAGAATAACGGAACATTCTCCCTAATTACTTTGGGGTGATGAATCCTATCTTGATCATTCAACTATCTCCATATAGTTCATGCTACATTCAATGACTACCGTTTAAACGACCTTTGATAAAATAGATCACAAGTAGTATCAAAATATAGCAATCCCCATATAAGATAACTTTGATGACTTCAAGTCAAAGAATCATTTATACAATCATCACAATGAGAATTCCATAGACATATAAGTAATGTTCCAAATGAATTTCTCATATCGAGTATGTTCAGTGAACTTGTTCTCTAGCAAGCACCAACACGTATGTTTAAGTATCTCTATACTTTAACCTATAAGATCAACCACTTCATAAGGAAAAACAATACGTGTGTTAGTCTTTTTTCATTCTATTAATGTCCAATCTTATAGAACAATGACTGGGAATTTTTAGGAATAATACATAAATGCAATATGAATTTCATAATTATAATTTCATTTGTAATGTACAATTATCACATGGGCTTTATCATATACATCTAAATATGTACAAGATAAAGAATGCCTTTAAATAATTTGTCACTAAACCACAACCAAAGTGATTGGCTGTAGGGCATAAACCAACAGTTTCCTAAAAGTCTAATGCACACGTGTACAATACCTATAAGCCATTACACGTTTCATAATTGGTATTTCTCATTTCTTTTTGAAAGATTTTTATGCTGTTGATGAGTCCTATCAAATTGAAGTTGTGGCGTACATGAAGCTTTGTTTGGATAAATCTTGTTTTCATAAAGCTTTTTTTAGTTGCAATTTTTATTGATATCTAATCTTCTGATATTAATATTCAAGTTCCTTTACAGTTCAATACCAAACTCAATATGATTTTCGGTTTTGTACTCTTACTATAGTGGATCTATGTGCAAATCCTTATGACGTTGGTAAGTGTAGAAAGTAAGTTTAACAATATTGGATTTGATTTGGAACGGGAATAAAAGGGTATCCAATTCGCACCTAATTTTATTGGTGGCAAGATTGTCTTCAGGAAAAATATCTAGACTAGAAATTAATTTCATAACTAGACTAGTTAAGTAAGGAAAAAGAAAGATGACAAATAGTCCATTTCTTAAGGCTAGTGAATGATATAAGTTGCATTTGGATCGAAGAAAAAGAATTGAGCAACCAATTGCCTAGTAAATCTATTGCTCAGTGTTTGGTAACTGTTGAATACCCCAGTCCGCAGACCCAAGTTCCCCTGGGTAAATACTAAATAATGCTATATATACTTTTTTTAAAAAATCTTATATAGGCAATTTAAATTTGGCTAAAGTATGAGACAAATATTTTAGTTTACAACAATTAATACTTGGAAACGATATGTCAATCTTAGAAGTTACATTAATTTGCATACCTGAGTAGCTATTTTTTCACATTAGCTTGAAAAGACCTACCTCGATCGCTTCGTAGTTCGAGCCCTTGATTCGATCGGTTTTAATCATGTACTTCCTTGAATTATTCTTCTAACACTTTGTTCTTAGGTTAAAGGAAATGGCTAATTGTGGGACATTGGAGAGATGCCCCATTTCTTAGTTGCCGAAACTCTGATCGTAGACTCACATGGATAAACCCATAACTAATTGATGCTTTGCAGACGAACTTATCCATCTAAAATAGCAACGAGACTCCTTATAATCTAATACAAAAAGTTCCCAATTCATGTGATGCAAATGAGGTCAGACTTCGAGGTTGATTAGACAAATAAATCCAAGTGCTTAAAACAATACACCCACAGGAAGAGCAAAAAGGATTGCCTCCTTTTTCATAAAACAAGGATATGTCCAAAAGACTTTAATTACATACGCAGCTTTCAATTGAAGGCAGGTTCACACAGAAAAGCTTCCTTGAAATGTTTGCGTCCATCTTGTCCTTATATAAGCAACGAAAGAGAAATTGAGAGGCCAAAGAGCGATATGACCAAATAGGAGATAATAGGACAACATGGGGTAAAGGGATCTTGTTCTAAAATGAAGTTAAGTGAAGGGATATTGTTCTAAAATGAAGTTAAAGTTATTGGATCTAGAGAAGATGAGCTTTGGCACCAATGTAGAGATATTCTCTCGTGGGTTCTTTTATAAGTGTTTTTAGCCTTGAGGACACAGATCCTCTATTTCGAATTGTGTGTCATCCTGTGCCTAACTTCTCTCCTTCTTATTTTTTTTTTGTTGCCTATAAAATATTGTAGAGTGGTTCTAATTATAAAAAGATATATTTCTTTTACAATAAATAAATAGAAAGTATGAGGATGAGAGAAGTTAGCACTGAGCAGTTACAGGCAACCTAGAACAGAAGATCTCAAAGTCGAGTATTCACGCTCCGAATATGATGCATTGAATGCGGGATGGAACTTTCTAAGTCCAAAGAAATGATTGAAGTTAGAACCTTCTCTCATTTGACCCATCTTTTGTTTCTAAAATTATTCAAAATGAATGATGGGTTTGGCTTGAGATCGTCTGCCAACAGAATAGCACGGGAAATCTGTAAAAAGACGATCTCGTTCGGTTTAGCTTAGACAAGGACCAAGAATTGGTGGAGCTCTCCAATTTGCATAGCAGATATTGGAAAATATAGTTGAAGATGGTCTTTTTCTCTGCACAAGAGACGGGAAAAATCTCTATGTAGTCAAATCGTGAACATCCACAATTTTTTTAATCTTCCCCAACAAATAAACGAATCTTTTTCTGGATAAACGGAATGCGCTTTGGCTTTGCCCGGGTAACCACTTTCTTTTCCAATCTGCTGTAGATATCAATTAGTCTCCCATTCTTGGGATGGGGTTGTAAAGATGAATATGTTACTTTCATATGATTCATTATCAAACTTAAAGATTATCCTTGATGATAGGTTCGAGAAGGATAAAAAGATAAACTAGTTTTGTGTGCATCCAAGGAGTGGACTAGCACTCTATCCTATAAGTGTTGCCTTTTTCAGACAACCTTATACAGAGAAATATGGAGCAATTTAATTAACTTAAATCATTAATTATGTTCAACCATTGACGAAGTGATGACTGACTAATTTTGTTCGAACAACATGAGAATAACGATGTCAAATTTGGCTCGGCCCGTTTGACTCGACTTGATTTTGGTTTAGATCAACTAAGTCATGGGAGGGCCATGGGCTGATCATGGTCAACTTGACCAGGTCACAGGAAAGGTACTGGCCGATCATAGTTGGCCCGACCAAGCCACGGATTGAGATCGAGCAGAGCACGAGCTAACCCATGGCCTGATCGTTACATAAAAAACAACATTATTTTTGACGTTTTTTTTTAAATACGAGCGGGCCAAATTTGACCAAGAACAACCCGAGTCCTGCCCAGCCTATTGATATATCTTTTTGAGAACACTCGACAAAGCATACAAAGACTTGAACTCGAACTCCAAACATAAAAAGGATCATATTCTTTTGTGGACAAAATAGGAGATAAACCCATTTAATTAGTAAATCTAATATGATAGATCGATATGATTGATTATAAAGTTTGGGTATAATTAGTAATTAAATATAATGTTAGTCAACTTCCGTATATAATTATCAAAATAGGATAACTATATATGCATAATATTTGGGTAATTAATACAAAATATTTAACCAATCAAATATTTGGATAATTGATTATAAATCTCTTAATTATCTCCTTTATTTATATACTTATATTTTTATAAATAGAGCTCTTATTTAGATAATGAGAAAATATAAATCATATAATCATCAAGATAATGTCAAATGAACAATGAGGGATAGTTGGTTCACATAGAAATGATAATAGGAATGAGAATGAATATAGTAAGGAATAAGAATAAATATAATAATTATGATTACAATGGTTAGTTAAGATAAATGAATAATTATCATTACCATTGATAGTGGTTGATATGTAAAAATATTAAAAATAAAAATTTGTTAAAATTTTTTACATCAAATTTTAATATATTTTAATTAGTTATATTTAATTACTAAAACGAAAAATATAATTAGTTAATTATATTGTAATTATATTTAAATTAATTGAATTAAAATTAATTATATTTTAATTATATTTATTTGCAAAAAAAGAAGTAAGTGGCATAGGCATTATGAGAAGTCTCACTTGTCACGAGCGTGACAATGTGACACTTGCTTATTGCTAAAGAATGAAAATTATTTCTCTCATATGTAAGAGGTATAGAGTATCCGTAAAAGTGGATATTAAAACATTGTTTATACAATGATAATACATAACTAACCAATATTTTTCATTCCTAACCCATTTATACCTTCTCAAACTCATTAACCAAGCACCCTTGAGGTTTTAATGTAATCAACCTGGTCTTAATAGATATAAGTTAAGCGATAATTGTTTTCATTTGGAGATAAGGATCAAGATGTAGAAGGGATCCATACACTTGCTCAAATTCAAAATGAAGAACAACAAAAACTGCATAATATTCATATGATCCTATTATTGAGCATACAACTCAACATCTCTTTGATCATCCTATTTTAATCAGAGGTAGCAAGTTGAACCCAAATAGCTTGTAACTATAAAACAAAAGGTAATGCAATTGCCCTAGTAACTGAAGCTGATGAGTAGCATTAGATGTGGAATAACATCTGGCAAGCATATCCCAAACTTCTTTTGCAATTTCAGAACGATCAAAGTGTTATTCGATTGGTAGCTCATATATGTTGTAAATCCATATTAGAATTTGATAATTTTACTATCTCATTTTTCTAGTCATTTTTTGAAAATTCAAGTTTTTCTCCTTGCTTCTTGGTTCGTGTAACAAAATTACCTATAACTTAATGTCATAACTTGGACCTTGCAAAAAACTAGACATTTCTTATACCTACATCATAGAGATAGTTTTGAGAATATGTCCAAGAAGGATTTTATTTATAAAGTTATAAGTACATGAAATAAAATAATCAAGTGATTATCTTTAGGTAATTGCCCAAAATTTTTGGACTGATTGCTCAAATATTTTATATTAATTGCCTAAATATTGTAAATAAAATGGTATTAACTATGAGGAGATAATATTGTAGAACATTATAAAGCACAACTTATTAATAAAGAGTTCATTCGAGAATATAGTATTGATTATGAGAAGACTTTTATTTTGTGTCTTGTCTTACTTTAGGTTATATTAGCATAAGGTTTACATTTAACAATTTTGATGATAATCGTATAATATTTCAAAATTCAAATTGGATTTATTTCCATATACAATTAACAGTCTTATTATCAAAAGGAAATAAAATCATAATAAATATGTTTTCTCTTATAGGAACCTTCTTTATGAACTTATCTTATTAGAAACGGTTTATCCGAAAGGATCCTACTAATTATGAAAGTTATATATCAGCTCCGTGATTATTGGAAGATTTTTAACAAAGATGACATCCAAATTATTCAGGGTTAAATCTATCTAGTTGACTAAAAATGTGAGTAAAGCAACGACTAGTTGAAGAAATTGACTATTTAAGGAAGAGCGTGACAACACTTATGAAGCAGAACAAATATATTTAGATGTCGAAACATTTTGAGTAGCATCTATACTCTTGAGAATCATATCATTACTATTGTGCTTTAGAAAGTGAAATCACTCTATCAAGAGAGAAATTGTTATTTGTTTTTCTATGAGTTTTTTAAAAAGTTGCTATATATTTCGAGTATGGAAGGTTGGAGAACCTTATGTACACATGAGGTGTGAGCTTGAAGAGGCTCATCAAATTTAATACTCGATTTTTATAGTGAACTACTCAAGTTGGATACTTGGGGACTACACATAGGCATGGTTTGTAAGCCGAACTAGTATAAATTGACTATATCTTTCTTCTCTCTCTCTTTAACTTTTAAATTTCTGCATTATATTGTGTGTGTGTTGTCTTTTACAAGAGATTCCTTCACTTTTATAAGAGGTTTCTTCTGTTTTCAACTTGCAAGAGATTTCTTTCAGTTTTAACAGGTGCCCTTTATTTTTAAAATGTTTTAACAAGTTCTATCATTTAGTAGGCTTCTTTCGTTTAAGCAGGGTCTTACCCTAAAAAGGCTCTTATTGCCTAACAACCTCCTGTCGTTTAAAAAAACTTTATCGTCTGACAGGCTCCTATTGTCTTTATTTAATTAAGATCTATTTATAATACGAACTGAAAGAACTTACAAAATTTTTTTACACACAATTCACTCCCTCCCCCAACATGTGTTTGCTTTATCATTTGGTATCAGAGCAAGGTTTCATATTTTTGTGTTTGATAGCACGTGATAGATCATGGCAAACACCTTAAGAGGTTTTGAAGGACAATCCATCTCAAAGCCTCCTTACTTCGAAGGAAACAATTACTTATACTGGAAAGAGAAAATGACCATATATCTCCAATCTGTAGATATCGAAGTGTGACAAGTAATTGAAGTTGGTGTTATAATTCCCACTTCCGATAATGTAGAAGTATGGATTGATGCTGACAGGAGAAATGCACAACTAAATACTAAAGCAAAACATCACCTAATATGTGCATTGTCTACAAAAGAATATGAAAAGATGTACTACTTCTCTACAGCAAAAGAAATGTGGGACAAACTTCAAGTCTTATTTGAAGGAAAAAATGAGGTAAAGAAGCATAAGATAAATATTTTAGTACATCAATACGAAACTATTGGCATGAAATAACGAGAGACTATAGACAAATTCTTCGAATGCTTCAACAACATCACCATGGTCTTAAAGAACTTGGGAAAGATATATCCCAATTACGAGCTCGTAACGAAGATTCTAAGGTCACTACCAAAGGAATGGAGACCTAAGGTGACAACTCTAGAAACGACAAAGGATCTAGACACTATTTTACACAACTAGCTACGGGAAAATCTGATGATCCATAAAACCGAGCTTAGGTCAGATGAAGGATCCTCTTACGGAAAAGGAATGCCACTAAAAGCAACTGACGAATCAAACAGTGACGAAAGTGACACTGAGTTGCAAATAGATGGAGATGACGAGTTCAATTTTATGGTTAGAAAATATGTCTGCTTCTATAAAAAGAAGTTGATGAAGAAAAGAGAAGGAAACAATAAAGCCAGAAATAATAGTTTCATATCAAAAGTCAACAACAACAATAGCAATACACAAAATAATCAAATCATATGGTATCATTGCTAGAAGCCTAGACACACAAGACCAGGATGTCCTCTTCTTCAAAAGGACAAGTTAGAGAAAAAAAAATTCAGAAAACAAACGACAAATTTAGCCTTGTTAGATGAGGATTATGAAAACTTTAACAAAGGAGAACAAGAAGAAGTCAACAACGTTTACTTCATGGCTAAATTAGGAGACGATGAGGTATATTATTTTGACTATGATATTGAAGTTGATGAATTGAAAAATGCATATTATGAATTATATAATTAGTACAAAAGGTTGATCGTGAAGTATTTCAAAGAAGTTAAGAAGTCCAAAAGCAATGACACATCTCTAAAGAGTAAGATTAAATCATTGGAATCTGTGAATGAAAATTTGGCAACCAAGAATATGTCTCTTGAAATTGACTATAAGCAAAAGATTTTTGAAAAGGAAGCTCTGTAAGAAAGAGGAGTTAATCTAGAAAATATGTTGCTAAAAAATGATTCTGATAAGGTAAAACAGTTAGAAGAAAAAGCCGCCATCTTAAAACTTGAAAATGAGGAAAGTGCAGGAAAGATTTTATCTCTTGAGAAAGATCTGGAAAATTTCATTGATGGAAGGAAGAATCTTGATGCATTGCTTGGTAGCAGTAAAAGCATTTCTGGTAAGGCCAGAATATGATACAATGAAAATAGCAATATCAAGCCATACAAAAACTTCCTTTTTAAATCCAACAGTAGTTATAACCAAAATAACAGGAACCTGCTAAGTGACAAAAATCATAACAATTATCATTCAACTATTTTATGCGATTACTATCATAAACATGGTCACATTAATCATTCTTGTGATTTTTGTAAAAAGAAATTATCTTAGATGTATGTTTGGAGACCGAAAGGTCAAAATACTAATCTGGAAGGACTTAGAAAATTTTAGGTACCTAAAATGAGATAATGCTTTCGGAAGATAAGTTTTAAAACAAAGACAAGGGAGAATCAATTGATAGTTAATAGTGGATGTTCGAGACATATGACATGTAATAACTTGTTTCTACACTTAAGGATTTAATTGTTAGATTGAGTCATATCATATGAGAATTAATGAAGTGTTTTTCATTTGCATGCATCATATTTGTATCTATACATGAATCATGATTTAGAGACATTGTAAAAATAGTATATGCACTCATTCATATCCCGAGGTATGAAAGATCTTAAATGATTATAATGTAATTGTATGTTGATTATGACTTTAATTTTGTTTGATGGATTATAATTAATGAAATGGGCATTTATTGTTACAATAGAGTGATTGATAAGGTGATATATGCATCTAGTCTAGGAAAAATGTTAAAGGAAAAGACAAATTGATGCATGAAAATTTAAGTTGATTAAGCCTATGAGATGATGACATGTGACATTGGGAATAAGTGACAAATGACTTAGCTAATTGGGAGATAAATGGATTGAGTACATGAGTGATAAGTGGCCTAGGACTATGTGAAAAATGGACCAAATATTAGGTGAAAATTAGTAGTATGAGAAGAAGACACATGACATAGCTCTTTATTTGACAAGTGGCATGACATGTGTCTCACCCCTCTCCACACACTTGCACCCCACGACTTCCACACCTGAAAGACATCTTCTTTGATGTTTTGGTTACTTGCTACCCTCTTCTTTCTTCACACCATCGACACCCTCACACAACCTCCCTAACCTTTGAATTTTAGCCAAAATTTCGTAGCCTTCATCTTGTGTTTGGAAATCCTTCCTATTCCATCTTGTTCTTAGAGTATGTTTGAATGCTTGGGAGGCTTGTTAGCTTGTTAATTGAAGAGATTTTGAGATAAATAAGTAAATATTTGATTGCTTTATTGTGATATATGTGAGCATAACATACATGATTGATTGGAGATGAATTGCTTATAGGGTTTATGATGAGATGTGTTTGAAACTTGATGAATGAATTGGTTTTGTTCTTAAAGTATGAAAACCCTACTTTGTAGATTGTTTTAGGGATGAATTGATGAGGAATTGAATTATTTTTAATGTATAATTAAGGTGTAATTGATGAACTATAAACGTTTCAAAATTTGGAAAAAAAGTTGAAAGAAATGAAGGTGAAATTTGTGGTTCACCTATCCCACGATCGTGGGAATTGTATGGTTCCTTCCCACGATTGTGGAAATGCTTGGCAAAGAGGAAAGTTTGTGTTTTGTTTTCTGGTTGAATCGTATACGGATAATATGCTATACAATGGTACTTTTAGACTTGATTAGGGCTTAAAATGAACTTAGTTTGATGTTGAATCAATTGGTTAAGTGTTTGCTGAGTTTAAATTGATAATTGATGTTATAAGTTGAGGATTGGATTATTTGATATCAATGTGTATGATTTTGAGAAGTATGAGTTGTTAATTATATAAAGATGTCCTTATGAATGCAAATGTGATTAAAAGGATATAGGTAATGAATTAGGCATGATTGAACGAGAATTGGGAAATTTTGCAAATATAATGATTGAAAAGGATTGGTGAATGTATGATTGATGAATTGAGAGTAACCAAACTTACTCAAGGCATAGCCTAACTGCAAAAAAGATATATACAAACTATGATGAATGAATGAGCAAGACTTGTGAATAAGGTTACATACCTGGGATAGTCAATTGAGCATGCATTGAACATAACACATATACATGTGTATGATTGGGTACTCATTTGATTAAACAAGTTAGTAATGTGTAAATATATGTGTATTGTATGATGTAGAAGCATAAATTAACCGACAACATCCAGACATTGTCAAATCGTCAAGGCAATAGCTAATCTGGTGCATACTATGAGTAACCTAGATGTGCAATCTCAATTATATATGTGTTTATTTTTGAATTGTCTTGATTAATCTTTATATATATATTAAATTGATATCGATATTGTGATATTGATAATTCTAAACATTGATTGCCCGAGGAGTTCAATATTCAGGAATGTATTGGAAGTGCTATCTACTTGTATGTGAATGTGGGAAATGAATGCTCAACTAAATGTTAAATGCCAGACTTAGATCCGATGAATGTGATAAATGCCTGTGTACACTGAATGAAAGTTGTTGATGGCATATTATGTGATTTGATGTATTTCATGACATTGATATACATGATCAGATAGAGGAGTTATGAACGGAGTGACCAATGTGGAAAGGAGCTTAAAGCTCATAAATGTGCACAAAGAGCCACAAGATCAAAAATTAATGAGCCCGGTATCTATAATGGGTACAAGACAGTATCTAAAATGAGCTAGTATCTGTAACAAATATGGGACAGTTAAATTGACGCTTGGTCATAACAAAATAAAATGAAAGTGGAGTCACATATGCATTTACATGTGTATGTGTCATGTGGAATGTTGTGAAGTATTACTTAATTGTGTTAAAATAATAATATGAAATGTTTGTGTACATATTGTTAAAATAAATTATTGAGATGAGTGATTAGATTATTTGAGATGACTGCATGAAATGTTTGTGTGTTCATAATGTGTTGGTTGAAATGTGAGATACATATATCATGATTTGGTATCCAAACTAAATGATGTGATGAATGGGAATTGGTTTTGAAGAATGTGATATATTTGAGAATGTGGACTATATGTTTGTGATGTTATGTCCTAACTGGAGTGAACACATCGATGATGGTTTACTCACTAGGTTCGTAAACTCATCAAAATTGCAATGTTAATTTTCAGGTACTGGGGTGGCTTAACTTTTAAGACAATCTAGTAACAGCCTAGTATTGTCCATTTTGGAACCAAGAGTGACTCAAAGCTCTGATCAGCTGATTATGAAGTGTCTAGTTAGATTATTTTGGTCTAGTACTTAGTTTTATGATGTACACGTTGTATAAAGATGCGAACTTTCACATGTTATGTATTGTATAAACATGAATTATGAGTGTAATGAATGTTTAAGTTTATGAATCAAATGCAAAGAATCTCAGATGTTGGGACCCGATCCCGAGACTGGAACCCCCAACCAGAAGACGAAGCAAAAGATGAATAACAAAGAGGCGGAACGAACGAATCGAAGCAATCAATTACGAATCGGAAGCGAATTGGATCAAAGCAACGAAACAAATAAGACGATTGATCACAAAGCGAAATGAATGAATCATAGATCGAAGTGAATCGAAACAAATCAATAGCGAATCGAAAGCTAACTTGGAAGCAAAGCATACAAACAAGGTCAAATCGAATTGGCTCGAAGACAAACCAAACAAACGATCCAATCGAATTGAAACACAAATTCCGACATCAGCACAAATATCTTAGAAAAGCGTCAAAATGGTCGCATTGGATATCTTAAGACTAAACCTATATAAATCGATATAAAAATTTTCTTCTTCTTATTCTTCATTCTTCTCATCGTATACAAAGCATAGGCTTCTTCAATTTGGAAATTATAATTTCCACATCCTCAATTTTATCAACCATCATTTATGAATCATAAGAATCATTTTAACCAAAACCTTAGTCTTTGTTTTTGTCATAAAAACTTCACACATACAAACATAATCATACATACGCTCTTTTCTTAACACAATTTTGGCAGCATAACAGCTGCATTTTAACTAACCCAACCTGCAAATGGTTCTAAAACGCACTTCTACAATGCCAGCTCAAACAATCCAGTTCATCCATATTCAAATCACAATCAATCTCTACTCAATTTACATATAAAACCATAATGTACAATCCATAGCCATACACAATTCCAATTTCCATAACTCAAGTTCTTATACAAATTCACCATCTAAATACATCATGAACTAAACGCTTACATTACATTAATGGCCTTCCAAGCCATGTACAATTACCAATGCTCATAACCCAAAGTACACAATGCACAATAATTCTCAATGTAACATCCCATTACCGATGGGAAGGGTATTTTGGTAATTTAGGACGGGTTAGAAGTATTAAATTATATCTCGGCATGCACATACAACATATAGCCTCTATGATTGATGGTTTGTTGCACTTGCACATGGTATACATGCATTCATGACATTTTTCGGTTTCAAATTGAGATCTTTTGTGAAATTTATGGGATTATTGTACTTGGAAATTATATTGGAGTACGACAATTGTAACATCCCATCACCGATGGGAAGGGTATTTTGGTAATTTAGGACGGGTTAGAAATATTAAATTATATCTCGGCATGCACATACAGCATATAGTCTCTATGATTGATGGTTTGTTGCACTTGCACATGGTATACATGCATTCATGACATTTTCCGGCTTAGGTTTTAAATAAAGATCTTTTGTGAAATTTATGGGATTATTGTGCTTGGAAATTATATTGGAGTACGACATTGAATGTTTTACATTTGTGGTATCAGAGCCCAGAAGTACAATCTTACATGTGCTTTTTGAAAAAAAAAAGAGAAGTGTCAAGTTATGTGCATTTAAGTCATGTCACGGCAGACAGTGACAACTGATCCCCAGTGTAGTATGTGATTCGTAGGCATAAGTATGTCTTAGTCGTTTAAGCGGTTAGAAAAGGTGAGAAAAAGGATAATGTGTTAGAATGTGATAAAAGGAAGTAATTGATATCGCAAAATAGGAAAAAGTGTATGGTTCGACCAGACAGATGAATAGTTAGTGTACTAGTATTGACGGATATCTTGTGAAATACAATATTAGAGTTATATTGGGTATATCATTGAAGTTGTGAATTCATAGAGGAAAATAGAGATGTGACAATGGTAAGATTTCCAGTGTATAAGGTGTAAGTGATAAGTCGACTTGTACCATGTGTAAGTCGACTTACACATGTTCGGTACCGATAAGTCGACTTGTTCATTGGATAAATCGACTTGTTTAAGGTCGGTACTGTTTATTTGTGCCCTAAAGGCAATCCCTTTAGCGCATTTTATTCAAAGTCGTAGTGGACTTTATGAATAAATAAAGAAAAGGCATTATTCATTAATTTGATATTCATAAACATTGTTTATGAATTGATTTGATCTTTAATCAAATTAATGAAGTCCATGATATATGACATAGCATGAAGGAAATTATGATGTGATCATACTACTGAGATTCCTATCATGTGCAATTATGTCAATATCTAAATTCTCCTACTCATAGGATTAATGAGACCGGACATCATTAATTGGATAGACTAGCACATGTCATATTCCTTGATTGGATCAGCGGTGGATCTCGTAAAGCGTAAATATGAGATATTTAGAATTGACATGTGGATGCTTACTAGCGGTAGTAAGTTCATTGGATGACCCGCCATGAGATCATCACATGGATATCATATCTAAGTGTCGGTGATAATCTCATCATAGCAATGGTGCAAGTATCCTTAGACTTGAGGTACTCGAGGATATCTTGATATCTTGATCACGTGCTTTGACTCCATTCCTTGTTGCCTTCTAGAGGTAACTCATAGGGTGGTGCTTGGGTACAGCTTGAGGTATTCGAAGATAATTGAGTAGCCAATAAAGGATTCACCACTTCTGGATTAGCAGAAGAGATACCCATGGCCTCTTGTCGGGATCATTACTAAGGTGGCAAGATGTATGTCATGAAGAGTGTCTTCATTGACATATAAAGTAATGAGTCCCAGGACGAGAACTGATATCACTTGGGCTAGACTCAGTCTAGTGAGAGTTGACACTTTGACCATACTCATAACCAAGTGGGGTATAGGATGGTGAAAGGACGAATTGCACGGTAATTGTCTATGGAAGGGTTCGTGATGAATACATCAAACCGATTACTTTCCGGTCAATTGGGGGTCATGATGTGTTGCTAGATACCGCTCATGACTTGCTCAGATTAATTGTTAATCTAAGTGGCCAACATAACCGGGAACTTAAAGGGTCACACGCATAAGAGTGTTTCAGAGAATCTGTAAAATAGTATTGGACAGAGTTCCAATTATGGAGAGCATTAGGATTAAATGGATCCCAATGGGATTGGGATATGTCCCGATGAGATCGCGACATCGATATTGCTAAGAAAGGTTTCCGGAGCTGTTTCAGTACCGGGACCCGGTAGGCCGGTAGGACCGACCCCAGTTTGACTGGACCTCTTAGTAATTATATATATATGTTAATTAATTAAGTAATTAATTAATTATATATATATTTATATGTCATGTACGTTGGAATGGGAGGAGAGGATAAGTATTTGACTTTTTCAAAGCTTATACATTATTCATTAAAAATGAAAGGCCATCAATCATCCACTTGGCAAACTCTTATGGAAGCATTTTTAAGTGTTAAAAATCTACATAAGAAGCTTGTCTTGGGTGGGTGTGTCTGTCGATGCTTGAGGCTTGGAGAGGAAGAACAATTTTCCTTAAAGTGTTAAGGTTACAAACTTGAAAAAGTTATCAAGTTTCTTCTTCTCCTTTAGGCATCAACGAACTCTCCTTCTCCAAGCACATGGTCCAACGCTTCCTTCAGCTCTCCGGATGAGGTAGGCTCTAGCAGGCTTTAATCTGTTCTAGCTGTTCCGGGTCAAAGGGTTTGATCTGGTTAGGTTTTCGATCTCGAGTGGATCACCTTTAGAGATAGTCTCTTTGGCTATTTAGGTTGATGTCTTCATACCGATACCGGATCCTGGGATTCGGAAAGTCCTGGGAACAAAATTTTGTTTTCCTCTGCGGTACATGTGATGTACCTCCGGGATTTTCCTACAGTGGTATCGAGGCGTCGGTGTCCCGTATGAAGCTAAAACCTAAGCGAGATCAGAAACCCTAATGGAATTTGCTGTTGATGCATGCTATCTGTTCAGATTTCGAATTTATATTATGATATGTTTTTCGAAAATTTTATGCCCAGAATTTTTCATAACATGTTAGAGAATATGTCTATGAAATTTTAGAATTTATCGATTTGATTTGATATAGTTTTGCTAATTAATTCCCTAAGGTTACAGATGCTGTTTTGTGAAACGATTCTGCAACAGGCATGAGTATAAAATCGAGAATAAATTCTAGAAAATGGTTTTTCGGATTTTCCTTCACCTACATGTCTCTAAGATGTTGGTGAATGTCTGTGAGCATGGAAATTGGATTTCAAGGTGATTGAATATTTATTCACGAATTTATTCTATGCTGCTGGGAATTGCTGTGCTGATGAACACAGATTTTGAATCGGTTTTGTTATTTAGGTTGACTGAGTTTTTGATGTCCTACAATCCTGAAAAAATTCATGTAACATGTTCTGAACATGTAGTAACCTATGTAATTTTCTCAGAATTTATTGAAATTTTTTCATTGATCATTTCGAGCAATGTACAGAACTGGACAGTTTTGTGAAAATTGTTGGGACTGTTTTGCTTGGCTTGATTGAGTGTGCTTTTTCAGTTCCAATGCCTTGAACCATTTTTAATGTGATTAAAAATGTGTTATCTTGATGTAATATGATTGCCAAACATGAATTGCTTGAAGTTGTTTATCCTAGAATTTTCGGATGCCTAATTGATCACAATAGCGTCTCGTTAGCATGTTGCATTATCTTGTTTGTTTTGACCGTCATATTTTTTATGGCATGTGATGAAGTAAATTTGATAATGTATGTGCTAGCTAGAGATGCTTAGGTTGATAATTAGGGTGTTCCTAAATTATTTGGAAATTAATGAGTTTTGACTCATTTCAAGCTTTTCATATAGTTTGACTATTTAAGGCATTCATGAATCAATGAAGTGTTCATTGAGGCATCAATTCACAGATATTACCCTAGGTATGATGGTGTTGTGAATTGGAATTGTACTGATTGAGGAATTAGCCGATTAGAGATTTTAGCAAAATTCCCTGAATAAGTCGACTTGTATATGGTATAAGTCGACTTGTTCAAGATTTTTGGATAAGTCGACTTGTGGATAGAATAAGTCGACTTGTTCAAGATCTCAGTATAAGTCGACTTGTAGTACCTTGTAAGTCGACTTGTTCATGGGCAGATGACATAAGTCGACTTGTGTCATACAAGTCGACTTGTGTGTGGGCAGAAGCATAAGTCGACTTGCATTTGATGAAAGTCGACTTGCATTTGATGAAAGTCGACTTGTGGCATGCATAGGTGGGATGATGGATGATTTTAGGTATAGACTCAATGTGATTGATGAAATGCCCTAAATCATATCATATAGTCATGGTGACTATAATCCTACGGCTTGGAGAAGAAGTAGATGAGACTCGAAATCCCTCCTGAATATGAAAACTAACGCCTTCCATTAATATGGTAAGAACCGAGTTCTTATAGGGTTGGGTTGTTGGGTAAACCCAAGCTCACTCTATACGGATATGTTCGAACCATGAAAATAAGATTTTCGGATTAATGGGTTGGTTTTCACTGGAAGCGTTGGTTTGTTGAGTAAACTCAAGGTCAACGTGGACAGAGGTGAAATTGGGTAGCATACATCAGATGTATGCGCATCAAAGAGTTGATACCAATGTAAGTGCATACATCAACAAGTTGATAGCAGCGATCGATAGTTGTGTCTAAGATGTAATTGGTATATCGATACCTCCCGAGACATAAGGTGGCTTGTTGGGTAAACCCAAGGTCATTCTTAATGTCGGTTATCGATGATACAATTGGTATGACCGATACCTACCGATTGACCTAAGTGTGGCTTGTTGGGTAAACCCAAGGTCACTCTTAGCTATGTCGGATATCGACCCACTAGGACATTATGTCATTTTGTTTCTCCGGATTCAGAAGAGGGTTATGGATTCTAGGAAACTAGTGGGAGCCATATGCATGTCATGCAAGTCCTTATGATCATGCAGCATTTCTATTCTATCATTCCTTCTCTCTATCGCGTTTAGGTTGATTGAAGAAGTCTTTCGATGTAATTTTCGCTCTATTCGGACCGAATTTTCTTGATTGGAGGAATCGAGAATTGTTCTCGATCCGAGGAACCTGGATCGCCCTAGATGTTCCACTTCCGATACTTTCTTGTCGATGCTTCGATAAGGATCGAAAGCATATTGTAAGCATCTAAAGGGCGATGATATGGATACTTGGTTTATGCTTGCCTCGATGTCACTAGAGCTGCAGCGGCAAAGACGAGTCCATGGATGCTCACTCTATAGTATTTCATCTTGGGAGCTGTTTGATGAGTAAGTTTCGATGCGAAAGGTTCGAGACCTCAAGGCTTCTCTTCACCATTAAAGATGGCTCGTGGATATCTCACATGCAAGATGCCTCAAGATGAATGGCTATATTGAGAGATTGGCCGTCTTAGGATTTGTAATGGATTATGAGTTAAGTAGAGACTTAATTCTGGTTGGATTGTCTGATGGTTATTCACAGTTTGTGATAAACTATCGGATAAACCAAATATCCACAACAATTCTGAATGATCAATCTGCTGATAAATTGAAAGGTGCTATCAAGAAGGATAGCAAGCAAGTGCTAATGGTGGATGCTTCTTCTTCTAGTTCAAAGAAGAAAAAGGCCAAGAAACCAAAGGGAAGTGCCATCAAGGAAAAACCAAAGATTCGCCCAAAAGGATTTTACTTTTATTGTGGCAAGTCTAGCCACCAGAGGCTGGCTGTAAAATCTATCTCGAGTTCTGAAGCGAAGAAGGCATCGATGCCTCTACTTCTTCAAATATGTTTGTCATTGAGGTTAATACTATTCTGATCCAAACATATCGGTATTTGATACGGATGTGGCTCATACATATGAAATGATATGGGGCCTCGGGGACGAGAAAGCTCATTCAAGGAGAACTAGACCTTCGTGAAGGTAATGCAGCAAGAGTTGCTACATTAGCGGAGACACTTATGTCTTGTCACTCCTAGTGAGCTTATATTCAAATTGGATGATTTTCATTTTGTACCGTTTTAAACAAAGAACATATTGTATGTTTTATGTTTAAATAGAGCTGATTTCCATTGGACTTTTAGTAGCAATGGTTGTTCTATTAGTTGAATGGAAGGCTCTATGCTCTTGGTACATTATGCAATTGAATTGACATATTAGATATGTCATATCCAGTTCTGAATGTCAATGACGCAAAAAGACATAATCGAGATAATTTAAAATCAACTTACTTATGGCATTGTCGGCTTGGCCATAAATAAATGAGACACGCATTGCTAAGCTCTATAAGAGTGGATGTTTAGGGTCATTTGATTATGAATCATATGACACATGCGAATCTTGTTTATTAGGCAAGATGACTAAGTAATCCTTTAAAGGAAAGGGTAAACGAATGAATAGAATATTAGACCTAATACATTCGGATGTATGTGGTCCGATGTCCATCCATGCCATAAGTGGTTGTTTTTACTTCATTACTTTTGTTGGTGATTATTCACGATGTAGGTATCTGTATCTGATGAGATACAAATCTGAAGCATTTGAATAGTTCAAATAATTCAGAAATGAAGTAGAAAACTAACTTGGTAAAAGTATGAATACATTACGATCTGATCGTGGTGGAAAATGCTTAGACCAATAGTTTTGATTATCTCGTAGATAATGGGATTTTATCTCAAGATACTCCACCTTACACGCCGCAAAGACAATGGTGTGGTGAAAGGAGAAATCGAACCTTGTTAGACTTGGTGCGATTGATGATAGGTTTTGCATTTTGGGAATATGCGCTTGAGACAATTTGTTTACTTGCTAAACAGAGTTCCATTAAAAGCGGTTGTGGTTACTCCATATGGAGATATGGACTAACCGAAAGCCCTATCTTTCTCATCTGAAAGTTTGGGGTTGTCACCTTATGTGAAGCGGACATAGTCGATACATTTGATGTAAAGGCGACAAGTGTTTGTTCGTGGGATATCAATTCTACCTTGCTTAGGAACAAAAGTTGTTTGTTTCAAGCATCTGTTTTCTTAAAGAAAGAGTTTCTTTTACAAGAGGACGGTGGGAGCAAAATTGAACTTGAGAAGTTCAAGATGCTCGAACAAACATAGATCAATCGCTCGAACTTTGGCGTAACTCATATAGATGAGGTAACAGTTCAACCTTCTACTACACACTAATTTCATAGGTTAAGTAGGATACGACCTTTGTTCGAGAGATATGAATTTCTTGTAAGTGAGCAGAATGGCGTATTGCTCATATAAGATGATGCGCTTACTACCTATGAACGAGTTCGAAAAGTTCGTAGTCCGGAACATGGCTTTGTGCCATGAAATCTGAAATGGATTCCATGTGTGAAAACCAAGTATGGACTTTGGTTGTTACACGAAGGATAAAACCCACAGGGTGCAAAGGAGTTTTCGAAGAAAACCAACATGGATGGTAATTTGATTACCTATAAAGCAATGCTTCGGTTAAAGGATTTAAATCACGCAGAAAGAGTTGACTATGACAAAACCTTCATTTCAGTAGCAATGCTTAAATCCATTAGGATACTCTAGCCATTGCCACTCATTATGATTATGAGATATGGCAAATGGATGTGAAGACGACTTTCCGAGAGGAAATCACCCGAGGATGTGTATGACACAACCAGAGGGCTTCACTTCCATCGATGGCGAAAAGGTATGCAAGCTTCAGAAATCCATGTTTGGATTGAAGCAAGCATCCAGGAGTTCGAATATCCGTTTTGATGAGGTACTCAAAGAGTTTGATTTCTCACAAAATCCAGATGATCATTGTGTGTATAAGAAGGTTAATGGACCGCAATCGTATTCCTTGTGTTGTATGTAGATGACATATCGTTACTAGGAAGCGATGTCTCTATCAAAGAATCGTTAAAATTTGGTTGTCCAATCGATTTGCGATGAAAGACCTTGGTAAAGCAACTTATATCCTAGGGATATAGATTTATATAGATAAATCAAAAGGTTGCTTGGTCTTTCACAATCATCGTACATAGATGAGATGCTAAAGAGGTTTAGCATGGAACAATGCTATGTGACGAGGCCCGATGTATCGTATGCTCTAAGTGTTACGGCGGATACCAATCGGATCTGGTGAGGGTCTTTGGGTGGTGTCAAGAATATCCTCAAGCACTTGCGAAGCACTAAGGATGTTTCTTGATCTATGGAGATGGAAATCTCCAAGTGAGCGGCATTTAGATGCAAGTATTTAATCGATAAGGATAATTACGAATCACAATCAGGTTATATACATTCACACCGAATAGCGTGGCGGTCGGTTGGAAAAGTTCCAAACAAGAGAGGGCTGCGATTCATCAACCGAGGAGAGTACATTGCCGTATGAGATGCATGAAAGAAGCGGTTTGGATCAAGAAGTTCATTCTTGAACTTGATCGGTCCTTATTTGTGATGGGCCCATAGGATTGTATTGTGATACAATGGGGCTAGTTCGCAGAAAAGGAACCAAGGTCTTATCGACGATCCGAACTCGTGCCGCCGATTCGGAGATCATTAGTCGAGATGATATCCCGAGAGAGAATTCCACGAGCAAAGTGTTGTTGTTTTGTTGACAAAGCCATTGTCACGGGAGAATTGTGATTCTCATGGACTCGCTTATGGTATTAGATACTAAGGCGATTGACTTTAGGTCAGTGGGAGATTTGTAAGTGATAAGTCGACTTGTACCATGTGTAAGTCGACTTTACATGTTCGATACCGATAAGTCGACTTGTTCATTGGATAAGTCGACTTGTTCAAGGATCAGATCGTTTATTTGCGCCCTAAAGGCAATCCCTTTAGCGCTTTTATTCAAAGTCGTATGCGGACTTTATGAATAAATAAAGAAAAGGCATTATTCATTAATTTGATATTCATAAACATTGTTTATGAATTGATTTGATCTTTAATCAAATTAATGAAGTCCATGATATATGACATAGCATGAAGGAAATTATGATGTGATCATACTACCGAGATTCCTATCATGTGCAATTATGTCAAGATCTAAATTCTCCTAGTCATAGGATTAATGAGACTGGACATCATTAATCCGGATAGACTAGCACATGTCATATTCCTTGATTGGATCGGCGGTGGATCTCGTAAAGCGTAAATATGAGATATTTAGAATTGACATGTGGATGCTTACTAGCGTAGTAAGTTCATTGGATGACCGTCGTGAGATCATCACATGGATATCTTATCTAGCGTCGGTGATAATCTCATCATAGCAATGGTGCAAGTATCCTTAGACTTGAGGTACTCAAGGATATCTTGAATCTTGATCCCGTGCTTTGACTCCATTCCTTGTTGCCTTCCGGAGGTAACTCATAGGGTGGTGCTTGAGTGCGACTTAAGGTATTGAAGATAATTGAGTAGCCAATAAAGGATTCACCACTACGGATTAGCGGAAGAGATACCCATAGCCTCTTGTCGGGATCATTACTAAGGTTGGCGGCATGTATGTCATGAAGAGTGTCTTCATTGACATATAAAGTAATGAGTCCCGGACGAGAACCGATATCACTTGGGCTAGACTCATCTAGTGAGAGTTGACACTTTGACCATACTCATAACCAAGTGGGGTATAGGATGGTGAAAGGACGAATTGCACAGTAATTGTCATGGAAGGGTTCGTGATCCGGTTCGTGATGAATACATCAAACCGATTACTTTCCGATCAATTGGGGTCATGATGTGTTGCTAGATACGCTCATGACTTGCCGGATTAATTGTTAATCTAAGTGGCCAACATAACCGGGAACCTAAAGGGTCACACGATAAGAGTGTTTGGAGAATCAGTAAAATAGTATTGGATGAGTTCCAATTATGGAGATCATTAGGATTAAATGGATCCCAATGGATTGGGATATGTCGATGAGATCGCGACATCGATATTGCTAAGAAAGGTTTAGAGTCGTTTGAAAGACGGGACCCGATGGCCGTAGGACCGACCCAGCTTGATGGACCTCTTAGTAATTATATATATATGTTAATTAATTAAGTAATTAATTAATTATATATATATTTATATGTCATGTACGTTGGAATGGGAGGAGAGGATAAGTATTTGACTTTTCAAAGCTTATACATTATTCATTAAAATGAAAGGCCATCAATCATCCACTTGGCAAACTCTTATGGAAGCATTTTAAGTGTTAAAATCTACATAAGAAGCTTGTCTTAGGTGGGTGTGTCTGTCGATGCTTGAGGCTTGAGAGGAAGAACAATTTTCCTTAAAGTGTTAAGGTTACAAACTTGAAAAGTTATCAAGTTTCTTCTTCTCCTTTAGGCATCAACGAACTCTCCTTCTCCAAGCACATGGTCCAACGCTTCCTTTGACTCTCCAGATGAGGTAGGCTCTAGTAGGCTTTAATCTGTTCTAGCTGTTCCCGGGTCAAAGGGGTTTGATCCGGTTAGGTTTTCTGATCTCTGCGTGGATCACCTTTAGAGATAGTCTCTTTTGGCTATTTAGGTTGATGTCTTCATACCGATACCTGGATCCTGGGATTCGGGAAAGTCCTGGGAACAAAAATTTTTGTTTTCCGTTGCCGGTACATGTGATGTACCTCCTGGGATTTTCCTACATAAGGTAAATGACAATAAAGTGTTCGATGATATAGAGAAGTTACAATTGGGATTGATTACCGTGATAAGAGTTATAAATAAGGATTGGTGATTTGGAGTCAAAAGATATTAAGTGCAAAATCAAGAATGATTTCATATCTGTGATATTGATTTGAAGGAAATATATGGGTATAATGCAATAATGAAAAGATTGAAATGTAGACAATGAAATTGGTAGATGAAAAGTTATTAGGGTTTAATTGATCTTTCTAAGTAAATGCACACGATTATGGGCCCTATGGTAAGTGAAAATGTTGTCGCAATTGATAAGTTAATGGATAATTGCTAGCCGAATTCTTATCGGAAAAAAACTTTTATGCGTTAGAATAAGAAATGAAAGTGCTTATAATGATCAGTTGTGGATGAATAGAGCTTGTATATGATCCTCACGAGCGAGGACGGGTGGAAACAGAAAGGTTGTTGAGTTCAGACTATATTATCACTGTAAGTGTATATCTGATAGTGGGATTACTATCATGGGTAAAATGATTGAGCATAAATAAATAATTTGCGTGAATATGATATAGGAAGTAATCGGTGGTCTATTACATAAGCTCCGACTATAATATCAGTAGCCCAAGTTTAGAATGAGTTAGAGTCAGGCATGAGCATGTTCTGAGAAAGAAGTGAGACAGTTAAAGATGTTTGTTTTGGTAATGAGCTTGAGGGGAAATAAAAAAAGGGAATGGGAATGTGGAATCATGCCCGGTCACTAGGGCGACGCCTCGCCCTAGTGACGAGGCTCGGATGGACGGCATCGCTAGGGCGAGGCGTCGCCCTAGTGACGAGGCTCGGATGGACGGCATCGCTAGGGCAACGCCTCGCCCTAGCGACGAGGCCGGATCAGTCGGCCTCGCGAGGGCGACGCCTCGCCCCCGCGAGGCTGGTTTTTCTTATTTATTATTGTTTGATTATTTGGTATTTGATGATTCTTTTGTCAATTTCTTTTCCGTCCGTCGTCCGATTGACCTGATTCTTTAGGCATCGGATTTGTATCATATTGAATTTCATTTTGTGATAAATTGAGAATTTTTAGACGAAAAATTGACGTGGCCCAGGGTAATGGACCGTTAATCACTGTTTTATTTAATTGAGGACCTATAGAGGTCCGAATTGCGCACCGTCAGCGCCAATAGGTTTCTAATTTTTTTAGACGGATTTTTCTAATGGAAAAAAATAGGATTAGGGCCGGGAATATCATGAACATGCATTGTGCACCTGTAAATTGCTTCATATGCATTATTAAATAGTTCTGATTGGACAAAAGGTAATGGTTATATTTTCTGATTATCATAGAGGCACATTTAGAGCGTCGATCTACTGACGTTACTGAGACTTTCAGATATTAGCTCGAAAGTAAATGTGAGTAACCTAGTTGGTTTCTCATCCTATATGTGTTTAATTTATTGCACAGATGCCATGTGGAGTTAAGGTTGGATATATGTGATTACTTTTAATTGATTTCGGACCATGGGTGTTCGAAATATTGAAATGTGATATAGAAGTGCAAATGTGAATAAATGTGTATGAATGCATTAGCGAATTGAATGGTAAATGTATTAGTGAAATGAATTGAATCGCATATGATTGAAATCTGGGACCAAAGGTCCGAGAGAAATGGAAAATGGTATCGAAATGAAAATGACTGAAATGGAAAGTGACATATGCATTCATGCATAATTGAATGATCAGATAAAGACAGTTATGACCGGAGCAGCCAAAGTAATGCCGTGGTATCGCTTGCCCCCTGAGGTGGTGCATACCCTGAGGGCTCTCCCACGCAGTGCTCGGATACCACAGGCTCATCATGTATCGTGGCTTCAGCCCACCAAACATCATATTGAACCGAGCCTCGAGCTCGAGGGAGTTAGTGCATACCAGAGGGCTCTCCTACTCCCTAGACGCGTCGACATTGAACACCGATAGCGCTCGGTCACAACACCGTAACAAAATGAGAAGAGTCACATGTGCATATTGCATATATGAATGTTTAAATGTGAATTGTATGAAAGGCGTATTGCCTGATAATTGCGAAATTGGAGTGCATGTGATTCTTAATTGTGATAATATATGATTTAGTGTGATTGTTTGAATATGCATGAGTTGAGTGAACCATCGATGATGGTTTCTCATTGAGTTCGCAAACTCACCTAACATTGCAACTATTTTTCAGGAATTGAAGAGTACCCCGTTAGTGAACCGGGAGTATGATTACTGCAAGAGAGTCGATGTTTGAAGTCGGGATCGTTCACGCTCGCATTTGTGTCATTTTGACTTATGTGTAAATTTAGATTCCGCAAAAAAAGATCTTGAATTGTTTGAGGGCCCTAATTGATAAATATTGTTTGAAAAATGATCTTTGATAAAGTGTATGACTAAAATGGGTTTTCGTATCACGGGCCCGAATCATTTATTTTTATTTCCGCGCACTCGATTGTTTTCAAAAAGAAAAAAAATATCATAATGAGTTTTTAAACTGCATTGATCGCTTCTAGATACCACCTCATGGTCGCGGGCTCGGATATCACCGTCGATGTCGGGTTCGGGTCTCGCGGGAGTAGGATGCTACACTCAATTTCTCAACAACATCTAAACTTAACAATAATTCAATAAGAACTCATACAAACGAAATCTCTCATTTTCATTCACCCGTTCTTCTTCTCATCACCTGTGGATGGGAATGAAGGTGGGTGAGCTTTAAAAAGCCCGTGGGTAACAGGTTTATAATCAATCATAAACAAAAACCGTTCAAAAGTTTACTGCCATAGAAATTTCTTGTTGAAAATCCATAAAATGTTCGTTTCTCAAATTTTCATCATGTATTCAATTCCATATTCACAAAACATAAATGTATCAATTTGTTCAAAAATCACAATTTCATAATGCAATACATCCTCACATAATACATATCTGAATGCAATTCAATCCAATGCATAACTTAGCACATTAAGATGCAAATGCACAATCAATTGGCTCGAGGGTTCCGTGAACAGAACGGATAAACCGAAGTTTATACCGTGAACAAAACGAGTCTATTTTCAGATCTCGTGTGGCACAAGCGGCCAGCCGGGAGAAGGCTTTTACGTCGACGTGCACGTGACTTACGAAACGGTTCCTCTCTCGCCCACACAATCATATAAGCAATGCTCAAATCATTTAATCAAGATGAAATGCTTTCATGTTCTTTTTCTTCTTTCCATTCAATCACAATGCCATGCTCAAATACATAGCATAATCACATCACAATTCAATTCTCATCTAAGTATCATATATCTTTCAATGCATAACATAGCATAAACACATCACAATGCATCTTTGCATGTTTAAAACCATTCAAATCCAATTCATGAAGTATATGAATACATATAAACCAATTCTTTAAATCATTTGAAAACAATATATGCATAATTTCAAAATTCTTGAAATCACTTTATTCTCACAATTTGGGAAAATCTTTAGTGGCTTATTATTCAACTATAAACATGAAACCCACCTCATATCCATGCTTGGAGCTTGATTAGAGCTTCAATTCTCCAAAGCCTTTCTTCTTTCTCCCAACCTCAAATTCCCTAAATCAAATTAACCCAAATTCCACTTCATAAAAAATCATGATTTTCAAAATTTATTATATAAATCACAAACTCATACTCATATCAAGACATCTAAATCAAGAACTTCCAAAATTCCCAAATCATACAATTGGGCATAAACCCTAATTCACATTAGTCCAACATTAATCATCAATCCTAGTATAATCACTTCAATGGACCTTAGAAAACTGAAATCCATAACCTTTCCAAACCAACTCAACCAACATCTCACTCCAAATATTCAAAATCAAAACTTCTCTCTCTTACCTTTTTCTCCTCCATTTTCGAATTTATCAAGCTCCAAAGGGAGCCATCTTCTTCTTGCTTTCTTCCCCTTTGACAAGCATCGAAATCCTCTAGGAAACCCAAAAAAAACGAACCTTGCTTCCTCCTCCTCCTCCTTCTTCTTCTCCTTCTTCTCTCCCTCTCTATCGTTTCTCTCTCAAATTTCGTGGGTTCCTCTTCTAAAATGACAGACATGTGCCTTATAAAGTGCCATGTCACTTAAATGATGGTTAATTGTCCAAATTGCCCTCCCATGCAAGGCTCAACTCTTATCTCTTAATGTGGACTTCCAAAACTGCCCCTGAATTCATTTTCATTTGAGCTTACTTTAGGACATTATTTTCACCATCCAATTAAAGAAATTAGTCAAAACTTCCTTCTAGAGAATTGTTCCTTATTATCTTAATTTCATAATGCCTTAAAAATCATCCAATTTGGAGCACTACATCAAAATTTATGCTCAAAACATTGCGGGTATGTCTTATGCTAACTCATTTCTCTAGCACATTATTTCCATCCAAAAATTTACATTCTTACTCCCAAAATTGACATTCAATGTCTTCATAACAATTGTAGCTCTATTTCTCTAGTTTAATCCAAATCAAGAATCATCTTAATTGGATGTCTATAGCAAAAGTTATAATCAAAATACTTTCAGACTATCACTAAACTGAGACTGAACACTAATCCGAACTTCAATTCATAATTTGAAGATCTTAGGGACTAAATTAAAATTCACTTTCTTCATATGATTTGTATCCCCATGTCTTAATTTTATTTTGCCTCAAGAATCAATTCAATCGGATCACCACAGATCCCGAATTTCTCAAAATACTGAATTATGTTCAAAAAATAGTCCAACTCACTTTGATTAAATTAATCACCCTTAATTTAATCTCATAAATTCACAAATCTCTCATAAAATGAAATTCATTGTCTTAGGAATCCAACGCTTCAAGAATCAACTCAATCGGATGTCGGACGGAAAAGTTATAGCCAAATAAATCCGATATGTTCATATCTTGAAAAAAGCACGTGCTGTGTGAAATTTACACGGTCAGGCACACAGGCCGTGTAACCTTCGGGTGGACGGAGGGTTACTGTGCCCAAAATCACACAGTCCGTGTAAAAATTTACACGGTTTGTGTGAATCGGAGTCACTGCATTCAGGTTTTGTACAGTCTGTGTGAAATTCACACGGGCAGTGTAACCTACTGGAAAATCATGTTTCCTGCGCCTGGATTTACACAGTTTGTGTGAAATTCACACGACCAGTGTAACCTACGGGAAAAATCACCAATTTTCACCCCAAGACTCCTCCAAAGGTCTCTAAACCCAACCTAACTTCCCTTTACCTCATATTCTTCTCCAATACCACAATTAAACCACTTCAATCCATGAAACAACTACAAACATCATTGAAACTCAACTCTAAAGGATTCATCCCACACATTCTTCCCAAAATCAGCATATTCTACTAACACTAGCAACAATGGAATTCTCAACCAAAGAAAAACTCATCCATCAATCTCAAGCTTTAATAAAACATAATCATACAAAATAAACTTCTAAATTCTCATTCTCATTTTATATCACTCTCATATTCAATAACCTCTTATCATTCACCAAACATCCTATCTTGCTTTTCCATAATGTCTTACATATATAACTATGGTTCATGCTTAAAATTTCTCAACTCATCATCCATACTTAATTCACATTCTAATTTCATAATCATCTATATACCAATTCATAATTCAAAGCCATACATAAACTCATATTCCATTTTAATATTTCCTCTAAAAATTCGGGGTCCAACATTTCTCCCCCTTTTAAAAGAATTTCGTCCTCGAAATTCATACTTAAACGATCTCCACATAACACATTCTCTTAATTAATTTCCTCCAAATGATCCTAGTCATTCACATATTCAAATTTCTCATCACATATATTTGTAATGTTTTTCATCCCTTATATCAAATACCATCCTTATCATATAAAAACACTATAGCCACAAATCAAGGTTTATCAATCCATTTACACAAGCTAATTGTAGCACCCCACTCCCGACGAGACCCGAACCCGACATCAACAGTGATATCCGAGCCCGTGACCCGCGAGGGTGGCGTACTAGAACAATCACTACCTTTTTAAAACTCGATATGACATTTTTCTTTTCTTACGAAAACAGTTGAGTCTGTGAAAACAATAATGATTTGGCCCAATTATAATAAAACATTTGCAATTACAAAACAATTTCTATTATAAACCAATTTCAGTTATACCATACAAGTACACATAAATCAAAAGGGGCCCACTAAAGCAATTCACTACTCTAATGCAGATGTGACGACACTGATCCCGACCCGATACTCTGCCTTGCTAGCGGTAGACATACTCCCGTGTGTCTAACGGGGTACTCTTCACTTCCTGAAAAATAGATGCAATGTTGGGTGAGTTTGCGAACTCAGTGAGAAACCATCATCGATGGTTCACCCAACTCATGCATTCACAATTCATATACACACTGAATCACATATTCACACTTTCATATATTCACATGCATTCAGTTTCACTTTCACACGTTCACTTTAAATAATTTACATATGCAAGATGCATGCGACACTTTCGATTTCATTTCATTGTTGTGACCGAGCTTAATCGTAAATCGAAATCACATTTTGGCAAGTAGGAGGGCCCTCTGGTATGCACTATCGCCCACTCACATTAGGGATAGGAGAGCCCACTGGGTATGCACTAATCCCTTTCACATAATAGACCCCACACCCCACCCGTAGGTGTTTGCGTGTTTATTGCGGCGTGTGTTCATGGGTTTTACCACAAGGCCCTCAAATATACAATGGCGCCTCGGTCAACAACTATCATTATCGATCATTTAATTATGCATGAGTGCATATGTCATTCACATTTCACGGTCATATCTCATTTCTTTCACTAACACTTTTACAATTCGATTCACTATTGCATTTATGCACATTTATTCACATTTTGCACTTCCATATCTCAATCCAATATTTCAACACCCATGGTTCAAATCAATCAAAACAGATCACACATATCCATCCGTATTCCACATGGCATATGTACACAAATGTAACACATATAGGTTGAGAAACCAACTAGGTTATTTCACCGCACTTCCGAGCTACCACCGAAGTCCCAATACTGTCCGTGGAATGACGATCCATCTGAACCTCTATATCAAATCAAATAAATCATACATTACCAATCATGCCAAATTCAATAATCAATAGCAATTTCGATAAATACTATACATGTTATGACATTCCCAATCATATTCTGAATTTCTCAATATGATCACTCTCACTCTAATTCGTAGCAGTTCTCAATGCCATAATTCAATTCCTTACTCTAAGGTCACATTCCAATTCGCTTACCACTCAATTTCCGATAATCATCAAATTCAATTCCTATTCTCTCAAATGCCATTTTGATCCATAACCAATCCAAATTAGATCCCAAAATTCTCCAATTCAAAACCTCAAATTCATTTTCGAAAGCATCCATGCTAATCGGGCATCCCACGTCATGACGACGCAGACGCTCGTTAAATCGGCAGATGCCTTTGTCTTCCGCCATGGCGCATAAATTAAAATATTTTAATTGTCATGACGCAAGATCGGGTTGGCTCGCCACTTGGCGTGTTTATCGCGACGTCAAGGCATGCGATCGCAAAATCGCGACGAAACCCGTAAATTTCTCGATTTTTCGATCTAACTCATCCAAATTCATTCTAAACACTCTCAATCAGTTTTAAACCTTAAACCCAACTTATTTATAATCTCAATCCATCATTTAAACCATTATTTATCAAAAACCCAAATCAAAACCAACGAAAATCACAAAACCCTAATCATCCGAAACTTTCAAACTTTCTAACCAATTTCTTACTCAAATCAATGATCAAATGAAACTATTTAACTCATAAACAAGTATAAACTTACTTGATTCAAGCTTCACCCATTGAGAATCCTCCAAGAAACTCCAAATCGCCAAATGCTCACCCACGATCATCGATGATGAAATAAACGTTTAACATATATATATGTGAGCTTTAAAGGCTTGTTTGGCAATTTAGTTGCCACAAGTCCAAATCTTAGGGTCTTTCAAATTAATGTTATGAATACTGCATCGGGTTCGATCGGATTAAGCTCGAACGAATCAGATTCTAGAGTCTAGGTTGATGCAGGATACCGCTTCGGAAATTTTTAAATTTATGAAATAGTCCCTAAAATTTTAAGAATTGCAAAATAGTCCATATTGTTATATTATACGGTTATCAGATATTTTACTAGTTTATCGCTTACATCAATCATGCTTTCAAAATCTTAATAATAAATAATAATGACAATTATTATGAAATAACAATAATTTTAAATATTTTACATATAAATAATAACCACAATTAATATAAATAAAACAATTATCATCATACAATTATAAAATTAAGAATAATACAAAGTATTTAAAATATTACAATAATACAAAAATATTTTTAAATTTATAAAATTGTCTCTATTTTTTAAAATTATAAAATAGTCCATTGTCATATTGTAGATTATTTAATAATTATTAATAAATATAATTAATTTCAAAATATATAAATTTTAATTTAATAATTGAAAATATATAAAATAAATATTAGTTTATAAGTAATAATTTTAAAATTATTATTTATAAACTAATTTATTAGTATTTATTAATAAATATTATATAAAATGTTAAAATAAATTTTAAAAAAATAATTTATTAGTAATAAAATAAAATAATTTATTGGTAATAAAACTAAAAATAATTTACTTTAAAGTTTTATTTAATTTATAATTATTATTAGTAATAAAATATTTATTATTATTTTAAAACTAAAAAAGGGGGAAGGAGAGGTAGGATGAGGGAGGAAAATTTAAAAGTTTGAAAAATTTTGCAAAAACCCTAATTTTTTAAAATTTTAGATCGGCTAGATTTGACCTATTTTGAATACCGGCGGTACCGACCGATACGGCATCGCCGAATTGGCTTGCACCGATCGAATTCATCCTCGGTATTTTATGTCCGTTCGATCATTGAACGAACGGAACTCATATCATTGCTTTCAGCCCAATTCTTATTCTATTTTTCTCCCAATTTCGCAATAACAATTAATAACAAATCCGAAAATCATATCTCAAATAATCTCATATCAATTGTCAATCAATCTCGGACCGGAATCCAGGTTTATCGATCGATATACCCTTTTTTTGGTCCGACTCGATTCTCTAAAATTTCCGAAAAAGTTCCATAAATTCACAAAATTAGGAATTACATACTCCTACACTCCAATCTCATAATTCAATCCTCTAAATTCAATTTTCTCATTCCAATTCCATATTCAAAACTCATATACGCTTATCACACAATTTCCAATTTTCCACAATTCAATCGGAAATTGTCATACATGTACGATATATACATATGCTTATGCAACAATAGTTCATTTACTAGTAACTATAGAAGTTATAATGCATGCACAATTTACATTAGCCTGTACACAATCTTAACCTGATCCAAATTTACCAATCTACCCGTCACTCCGATAACGGGATGTTACAATTCTCCCCTCCTAATAAAAATTTCGTCCTCGAAATTTCATATACGATTTATCACCAAGTTAGGGGAGTCTTTTCGATCATTGATTCTCTGATTTCCACTTATTTCGCTATACGAATAATTTCTGTCAAATCTTTCTTAACCCTATATTGCCCTTTTACACACAATTTATCACTTCCAAAATCGATAACACATATATCGGATCCTAACAATATTTTCCAATTCAGTCTTTGTAACATTTTGGGATCCGAATCATCTTTTAGGATTTTAGACGGACTTGCTATTTTAATCACACTACAACTACTTACTTACCTCTTTTTCCTTTCTCAAACTCTATCTTTGCTTAACGATTTCTTTTTGATTACTCGTAAATCTTTATATCCAATACCAATGCTACACACCTCCGATCATATCAATATTTCCTATTTCGTCCATATAACACTTTACAAATCCATTTATCTTTTAGGTTACCAACGACTTGTCAATCCATAAATCGATTCACAACACGGTCACATCGAGGCCCCTAATAACAAATTTCATTTCCCATTTACTGTTATCTCAATCAATACATAGATTGGCCAAGGTGACACATTTAGAAACATTCTCAGATCGCTTAACTTATTGCATCTCTCCAATGCCAATTTCTAATCTCATCAGTTTCAACAGTTTGGTAACCATTAATTTAATTCATTCTCATCAACTTAAATTTCTTAAACCATATTATCGATTCAAACACTGTCAATCTTAACTTAAATCATCCAGGCCTCTAATTATATTAGGTCCCGATCATTTTCCTATCCGAATGAACAACTCCTTTTTAGATATAAAACCTTTCATACACTTTTTAAATGATATCTCCAACGAAACACAATCAATCTTATCTATGCATCAATCTCATAATCTTATGAACTCCAAAACTATATTAGTTTCACACTGATAACACACAGTCAACTATATAGGTCAAACATACTCATAATCTTTCAACGTCACATTTTACTTTCTGTTACACTTTTAATACACTTACAATTCCTTTCATGAGTTTTACTCATATTTCCTAATCCAAATACATTACTCATTTTCTTTCTGACTAATCTATTCACACATTTCTCGATACTATCCACTATTCAAAATTCTCAATTCGGATTTTGCCATGCTTTCAATACACCTCTGCACACTTGATGTGGAATCCCCAATTGCTAATACGTTCCTTTTTACACTTTACCAACTCGACAATTTACATATAATCTTTCATCCAGTTTCATAATCTTATCATCTAATTATTTGCTTCCTTATCAAAATTCGGAAACATTCGAACACATAATCCTTTTTCCTAATTTACTCATATAACTTAATCATTATTACTTTACAAACGCATATTCATCCAAAACATTTTCTGTACAAATAGAATCTCCAAACTTTCACAACACTTTCTAATACACTATTCAATACAATAGATTTTTAAGTCATCAAATACCAATGCAGCCCATAAGCTTATCTCGATCTCCATACATAGAATCTCTTTACATTTTTCCAATAGATCACATTATCATCTTTACAATTCATTTCATATTATAACACCAATTCAATTGATACGATCAATACTTGAATCAAACATTTCTCCCAGTATCTCTTCTTACAATCATTAATCATACACTTCACATATTTTTCCTCTAACGCTTCCTTATCGATTAAGGTCAAGACCTTTACCAATTTCTCGGACGTAGCCAATATACAATCAATTCTAAGATAACTCCAAATTCCTTATATATACCTGTCCTTTACAATTTCGCATTTATCAATACCTCTATTTGCATTTAATCTCCCGATACCATGTTCGAATAATAATTCATCCACTAATTATTCTACCAAGATCAAATTCACTCTTATAAAACTTACATGTCAAACAATTTCCTCAATCTGTGCTAATTTCTCTTATTCACTTTTCAAATGTATTCAATCGATCATCATCCACTTTGAACACAATTTAAACATTTCACTCTAAACACAAGGAAGATATGTTGCTCTTCAAGAGCATAATGACTCTTCATATCAATAATCAATTTATATCATTTCCTAATTATCGGTTGTCTCCAATGAGGAACAAATTTTCTCACGATCTTTCTCCATTTCATCAAATATATTTTGACACACATTCTTTTACATCGGATTCTCCACATATTTCAATTTATTCATTATCATTTCAAACAAAATTTTCAAAACCACTTTATACTTTCCGATATTCACACAAAATATATCGACCGATATTCTCCTCAAATCACAACCGATATTCTTTTACTTACACAATCAAACTCTTTACATTATCGTAACACATACTTTTTATTCTATCTTTTACACATGAGTATCCGCTAAGATCAGGACTCCCAATAACAACTTTTCATTCATTTCACATTTATCTCCAATTTGTCCTTTCATTACTAAACTTTTCAATTTTAATCATCTAATCAACTTAATTCAATTTAGGAAATTCTTCTTTCAATTCCTAATCATCAACCGTCATTCACATTTCTTATCGATTTCAATTATTCACAATGTCTGTGACGATCAATCTATACCATAATCCATGTAACCAAAGCATCTCTTTTGATACCGCTCATTGAGGTACATACCATTTACAGTATTACATTAATTTACCACTTAGTCACTTACGCTAAAGACACTTCAATCTCATTTGATCTTTGACCATTTTTTTTCCTTTTTCGCACCTATCCTCGATCATGAGGCTTTTTCCTTACCAACATCCTAATTACAATCTCAATTCATTTCCAAATATCACTATAAACACTTTTGGTTCTTACTCTATCTCACATGAACTTTTAACTATTTGACTTGGCGGTTATCCACTAATGCACCAATTGATTTCCGATATCATTTCCATTTATCAGGTGTGCATTCGCATAGGCAAATCCGCTGACCTTAACAACTTTTTACTTTTTCTTCTCTCAATACTATTTTCTCTCATTTTGATCCTTTCATCATTTTGTTTTACGCAACCACACTCAAATCCGTATCACAAATATACATTCATTGTTGCTTTCTCACTTAACATATTCAAATTCTAGGTCATAGACCTCCAATCATAACTCCCATCACGCTTCCGCTGCGCAACTCTAATCATAAAACATTTTATTTGCCATCTTTCACATATCTCTATATTTCTTCTATCACTTCACAATTACATATATACAATTCACATCTACTTCCCATTCACAGCCAATATAACTCTAATGTCCTATTTCATAATATACCCATCAGGACCAATACACTAAATTTCCAATCATCATATCGCACCGTATACTTGTTCTTTTTCTTTGATTTCTACAATTTTCATTTACCACATTTTCCCATATCTTCTTTTCCTCACTATTTCAAATTACTTAAACCACTAGTATACAGCTCATGTATAAGACTCATATGCTAGATCGGGGATCAAGAGTCACCGCTCACGAGACATGACTTATATGCATGCATTTTAACACATTTTCTCGTAACGCCCATATAAGATTGTACTTCGGGCTCGATACACAAATGTAGCACCCACTCCCGACGAGACCGAACCCGACATCAACAAAGGATATCCGAGCCCGTGACCCGCGAGGTGGCGACTAAAACAATCACTACCTTTTAAAACTCGATATGACATTTTTCTTTTCTTACGAAAACCAGTTAAGGGCCAAAACAATAATGATTTGGCCCAATTATAACAAAACATTTGCAATTACAAAACAATTTCTATTATAAACCAATTTCAGTTATACCATACAAGTACACATAAATCAAAAGGGGCCCACTAAAGCAATTCACTACTCTAATGCAGATGTGACGACACTGATCCCGACTCGATACTCTGCCTTGCTAGCGGTAGACATACTCCCGTGTGTCTAACTGGGTACTCTTCACTTCCTGAAAAATAGATGCAATGTTGGGTGAGTTTGCGAACTCAGTGAGAAACCGTCATCGATGGTTCACCCAACTCATGCATTCACAATTCATATACACACTGAATCACATATTCACACTTTCATATATTCACATGCATTCAGTTTCACTTTCACACGTTCACTTTAAATAATTTACATATGCAGATGCATGCGACACTTTCAGTTTCATTTCATTGTTGTGACCGAGCGCAATCGTAAATCGAAATCACATTTTGGCAAGTAGGAGGGCCCTCGGGTATGCACTACGCCCACTCACATTAGGGATAGGAGAGCCCACTGGTATGCACTAATCCCTTTCACATAATAGGACCCCACACCCCACCCGTAGGTGTTTGCGCAGTTTTTCATGCGGCGTGTGTTCATGGGTTTTACCACATGGCGTCCTCAAATATACAAATGGCGTCTCGGGTCAACAACTATCATTATCGATCATTTAATTATGCATGAGTGCATATGTCATTCACATTTCACAGTCATATCTCATTTCTTTCACTAACACTTTTACAATTCGATTCACTATTGCATTTATGCACATTTATTCACATTTTGCACTTCCATATCTCATCCAATATTTCAACACCCATGGTTCAAATCAATCAAAACAATCACACATATCCATCCGTATTCCACATGGCATATGTACACAAATGTAACACATATAGGTTGAGAAACCAACTAGGTTACTCACCGCACTTCCGAAGCTACCACCGAAGTCCCAATATCGTCGTGGAATGACGATCCATCGAACCTCTATATCAAATCAAATAAATCATACATTACCAATCATGCCAAATTCAATAATCAATAGCAATTTCGATAAATACTATACATGTTATGACATTCCCAATCATATTCCTGAATTTCTCAATATGATCACTCTCACTCTAATTCAGAACAGTTCTCAATGCCATAATTCAATTCCTTACTCTAAGGTCACATTCCAATTCGCTTACCACTCAATTTCCGATAATCATCAAATTCAATTCCTATTCTCTCAAATGCCATTTTGATCCATAACCAATCCAAATTAGATCCCAAAATTCTCCAATTCAAAAACCTCAAATTCATTTTCGGAAAGCATCCCGCGGCGAACCGGGCATCCCACGTCGCGACGTACGCAGACCTTCGTCGCGGCGTATGCCTTGTCTTCCCGGCCACAAGATAAATTAAAATATTTTAATTCGTCATGACGCAAGATCGGGTTGGTTTCGCACAAGCGTGTTCATCGCACGTCGCGGCGTGCGATCGCAAAATCGCGACAGAAACCCAGAAATTTCTCAGATTTTTCTGATCTAACTCATCCAAATTCATTCTAAACACTCTCAATCAGTTTTAAACCTTAAACCCAACTTATTTCTAATCTCAATCCATCATTTAAACCATTATTTATCAAAAACCCAAATCAAAACCAACGAAAATCACAAAACCCTAATCATCCGAAACTTTCAAACTTTCTAACCAATTTCTTACTCAAATCAATGATCAAATGAAACTATTTAACTCATAAACAAGTATAAACTTACTTGATTCAAGCTTCACTCCATTGAGAATCCTCCAAGAAACTCCAAATCGCCAAATGCTCACCCACGATCATCGATGATGAAATAAACGTTTAACATATATATATGTGAGCTTTAAAGGCTTGTTTGGCAATTTAGTTGCCACAAGTCCAAATCTTAGGTCTTTCATTCAATTCTTATTCTATTTTTCTCCCAATTTCGCAATAACAATTAATAACAAATCCGAAAATCATATCTCAAATAATCTCATATCAATTGTCAATCAATCTCGGACCCGGAATCCAGTTTATCAGTCGATATACCCTTTTTTTGGTCCGACTCGATTCTCTAAAATTTCCGTAAAAGTTCCATAAATTCACAAAATTAGGAATTACATACTCCTACACTCCAATCTCATAATTCAATCCTCTAAATTCAATTTTCTCATTCCAATTCCATATTCAAAACTCATATACGCTTATCACACAATTTCCAATTTTCCACAATTCAATCGGGAAATTGTCATACATGTACGTATATACATATGCTTATGCAACAATAGTTCATTTACTAGTAACTATAGAAGTTATAATGCATGCACAATTTACATTAGCCTGTACACAATCTTAACCTGATCCAAATTTACCAATCTACCCGTCACTCCGATAACGGGATGTTACACTAATGGTCCAATTCTCAATAACCTCAACCTGGACCATTTATCAATTACAATCAACTTATTGATCTTCCATACATATATTTATATCCTTTATCTCATCTTCTATTATCTCACAAAAGCATAGTCAAATCAATTCATCTCAATTCATCAAGCAATTTTAATCTCAATTTCCTTAACACATTCCTAATTTCAATCACAATTCTTGTCACCACAATCAAACAATCACATAGGTTCTTCAAATAATTCATGCAACTTTATTCACATCAATATCACATTCTCACAAAATCAAACTTAGCCTTACAAACTCTTATCAACTTCTCATACAAGTTACTCATACTCATACGCCCAAGTAAGATCATATAACTGGGCTCTGATACCACAATTGTTGGGACCCGATCCGGAGAACCGGACCTCAACTGGAGAACGAAACGAAAATGAATGCGAAAACAAAGGGGCGGAACAAATCAAACAATTTTTAAAATCAAAAGTGGGCTAAAAGAGAACGAATCGAAGCAATCAATTACTAATCGGAAGCGAATTGGATCAAAGCAACGGAACAAATAAGACGATTGATCACAAAGCGAAATGAACGGATCATAGATCGAAGTGAATCGAAACAAATCAATAGCAAATCGAAAGCTAACTTGGAAGCAAAGCATACAAACAAGGTCAAATCGAATTGGCTCGAAGACAAACCAAACAAACGATCCAATCGAATTGAAACACAAATTCTGACATCCGCACAAATATCTTAGAAAAGCGTCAAAATGATCGCGTTGGATATCTTAAGACTAAACCTATATAAATCGATATAAATTTTTTTCTTCTTCTTATTCTTCATTCTTCTCATCGTATACAAAGCATAGGCTTCTTCAATTTGGAAATTATAATTTCCACATCCTCAATTTTATCAACCATCATTTATGAATCATAAGAATCATTTTAACCAAAACCTTAGTCTTTGTTTTTGTCATAAAAACTTCACACATGCAAACATAATCATACATACGTTCTTTTCTTAACACAATTTTGGCAGCATAATAGCTGCATTTTAACTAACCCAACCTGCAAATGGTTCTAAAACGCACTTCTACAATGCCAGCTCAAACAATCCAGTTCATCCATATTCAAATCACAATCAATCTCTACTCAATTTACATATAAAACCATAATGTACAATCCATAGCCATACACAATTCCAATTTCCATAACTCAAGTTCTTATACAAATTCACCATCCAAATAAATCATGAACTAAACGCTTACATTACATTAATGGCCTTCCAAGCCATGTAAAATTACCAATGCTCATAACCCAAAGTACACAATGCACAATAATTCTCAATTTCTCAACAACATCTAAACTTAACAATAGTTCAATAAGAACTCATACAAACGAAATCTCTCATTTTCTTTCACCCGTTCTTTTTCTCATCACCTGTGGATGGGAATGAAGGGGGGTGAGCTTTAAAAAGCCCGTGGGTAACAGGTTTATAATCAATTATAAGCAAAAACCGTACAAAAGTTTACTGCCATAGAAATTTCTTGTTGAAAATCCATAAAATGCTCGTTTCTCAAATTTTCATCATGTATTCAATTCCATATTCACAAAACATAAATGTATCAACTTGTTCAAAAATCACAATTTCATAATGCAATACATCCTCATATAATACATATCTGAATGCAATTCAATCCAATGCAAATGCACAATCAATTGGTTCGACGGTTCCGTGAACAGAACGGATAAATCGAAGTTTATACCGAGAACGAAACGAGTCTATTTTCAGATCTCGTGTGGCACAAGCGGCTAGCCGGGAGAAGGGTTTTACGTCAACGTGCACGTGACTTACGAAATGGTTCCTCTCTCGCCCATACAATCACATAAGCAATGCTCAAATCATTTAATCAAGATGAAATGCTTTCATGTTCTTTTTCTTCTTTCCATTCAATCACAATACCATGCTCAAATACATAGCATAATCACATCACAATTCAATTCTCATCTAAGTATCATATATCTTTCAATGCATAACATAGCATAAACACATCATAATGCATCTTTGTATGTTTAAAACCCTTCAAATCCAATTCATGAAGTATATGAATACATATAAACCAATTCTTTAAATCATTTGAAAACAATATATGCACAATTTCAAAATTCTTGAAATCACTTTATTCTCTCAATTTAGGAAAATATTTAGTGGCTTATTATTCAACTATAAACATGAAACCCACCTCATATCCATGCTTGGAGCTTGATTAGAGCTTCAATTCTCCAAAGCCTTTCTTCTTTCTCCCAACCTCAAATTTCCTAAATCAAATTAACCCAAATTCCACTTCATAAAAAATCATGATTTTCAAAATTGATTGCATAAATCACAAACCCATACTCATATCAAGACATCTAAATCAAGAACTTCCAAAATCCCCAAATCAAACAATTGGGCATAAACCCTAATTCACATTAATCCAACATTAATCATCAATCCTAGTATAATCACTTCAATGGACCTTAGAAAACTGAAATCCATAACCTTTCCAAACCAAATCAACCAACATCTCACTACAAATATTCAAAATCAAAACTTCTCTCTCTTACCTTTTTCTCCTCCATTTTTGAATTTATCAAGCTCCAAAGGGAGCCATCTTCTTCTTGCTTTCTTCCCCTTTGACAAGCATCGAAATCCTCTAGGAAACCCAAAAAAACGAACCTTGCTTCCTCCTCCTCCTCCTGCTTCTTCTCATTCTTCTCTCCCTCTCTATCGTTTCTCTCTCAAATTTCGTGGGTTCCTCTTCTAAAATGACATACATGTGCCTTATAAAGTGCCATGTCACTTAAATGATGGTTAATTGTCCAAATTGCCCTCCCATGCAAGGCTAAAGTCTTATCTCTTAAAGTGGACTTCCAAAACTGCCCCTGAATTCATTTTCATTTGAGCTTACTTTAGGACATTATTTTCACCATCCAATTGAAGAAATTAGTCAAAACTTCCTTCTAGATAATTGTGCCTCATTATCTTAATTTCATAATGCCTCAAAAATTATCCAATTTGGAGCACTACATCAAAAGTTATGCTCAAAACATTGCGGGTATGTCTTATGCTAACTCATTTCTCCAGTACATTATTTCCATCCAAAAATTTACATTCTTACTCCCAAAATTGACATTCGATGTCTTCATAACAATTGTAGCTTTATTTCTCTAGTTTAATCCAAATCAAGAATCACCTTAATTGGATGTCTATATCAAAAGTTATAATCAAAATACTTTCAGACTATCACTAAACCGAGACTGAACACTAATCCGAACTTCAATTCATAATTTGAAGATCTTAGGGGCTAAATTAAAATTCACTTTCTTCATATGATTTGTAGCCCCATGTCTTAATTTTATTGTGCCTCAAGAATAAATTAAATCGGATTACCACAGATCCCGAATTTCTCAAAATACTGAACTATGTTCAGAAAATAGTCCAACTCACTTTGATTAAATTAATCACCCTTAATTTAATCTCATAAATTCACAAATTTCTCATAAATGAAATTCATTGTCTTAGGAATCCAACGCTTCAAGAATCAACTCAATCGGATGTCGGACGGAAAAGTTATAGCCAAATAAATCCGATATGTTCATATCTTGAAAAAAGCACGGGCTGTGTGAAATTTACACGGTCAGGCACACAGGCCGTGTAACCTTCGGGTGGACGGAGGGTTACTGTGCCCAAAATCACACAGTTCGTGTAAAAATTTACACGGTCTATGTGAATCGGAGTCACTGCATTCAGGTTTTGCATAGTCTGTGTGAAATTCACACGGGCAGTGTAACCTACGGGAAAATCATGTTTCCTGCGCTTGGATTTACGCAGTCTGTGTGAAATTCACACGGCTAGTGTAACCTACGGGAAAAATCACCAATTTTCACCCCAAGACTCCTCCAAAGGTCTCTAAGTTCCCTTTACCTCATATTCTTCTCCAATACCATTATTAAACCACTTCAATCCATGAAACAACTACAAACATCATTGAAACTCAACTCCAAAGGATTCATCCCACACATTCTTCCCAAAATCAGCATATTCTACTAACACTAGCAACAATGGAATTCTCAACCAAAGAAAAACTCATCCATCAATCTCAAGCTTTAATAAAACATAATCATACAAAATAAACTTCTAAATTCTCATTCTCATTTTATTTCACTCTCATATTCAACAACCTCTTATCATTCACCAAACATCCTATCTTGCTTTTCCATAATGTCTTACATATATAACTATGGTTCATGCTTAAAATTTATCAACTCATCATCCATACTTAATTCACATTCTAATTTCATAATCATCTATATACCAATTCATAATTCAAAGCCATACATAAACTCATATTCCATTTTAATATTTCCTCTAAAAATTCGGGGTCCAACATCAGATGTCTTTGGTAATGTAAATACATGGATTATAGAATATAATGACAATGTAAGCTTATAGTTATAAATAATATGAGGAAACTTAGTTCTTTGAAATGCTTATGTTTTATATAATGCCTTGATAAGTTGATGTGACTACTCTAACATGCTACTTCTGTGGGGTATATGCTCAAATATTCTCTAGAATGTCAGTATATGCTCTATAGTAGTGGGATGTTACATGACAGGTGAAATATCGTACTTCAACTACATTGAAAGAAAATACAGAGGTAACATTGTCTTTGCATACAAAAATAAAGCAAAGGTCACCGGAATTGTCAAAATTGGTAATTTTGACTCCACCTCCATTGATAACATTTTATTTATTGATGATTTGAAACATAATCTGTTGAGTGTGAGTTAGCTATGTGAAAAATATTACAAAGTCATTTTCTATGCATCTCATTGTGAAATTGTTGATATTCATAATGATAATATTATGTTTGTTAGTCCTAGAAATCAGAATATATATTGTGTTCAACTAGAAGACATGTCCTCACAAAATGTTAAGTTTTTGTCTCTCTAGAAAAGATTCATTTATCTGGCACAGAAGATTTGGACATACCAGTATGACTATTCTATCAAAATTGTCCAAAAACAAATTAGTAAAAGGGCTTTCAACTGTAAAGTTTGAAAGCAGTCAAGTTTGTGAGGTTTTTTTAAAAGGTAAAGAAGTTAGAAGTAGCTTTCATCCTAAAAATATGGTGTCTACTAGCTAACCACTTGAACTTGTGCATATAGATTTATTCGGTCCCATTAGAACTCAAAGTTTTAGTGGTGAAAATTACAATTTTGTTCTAGTAGATGATTACTCCAGATTTACATGAATTTATTTCTTAACGATGATGCTTTTAAAATGTTTGATAAATTTTGCAAAAAATTCAGATAGAAAAAAAGTGTTGTATCACTTCAATTTGAAGTGATCATAGAGGAGAATTTGATAATAAAAAGTTTGAAGAATTATGTGATAGTAATGGCATAACTCATAACTTCTCTTGTCTAAGGACTCCTCAACAAAATAGAATTGTAGAGAGAAAGAATAGAACTTTGGTTGATATAGCCAGGACCATGTTGTTTTAAAATGGATTACCTCATGGATACTGGGAAGAAGTAGTATCCACAACTTGTTATGTACTCAATAGATGTCTTATAAGACTTATTCTGAAAAAGACCCCCTATGAGCTATAGAAATGAAGAAAACTAAATGTTGCTTACTTTCGAGCTTTCAGTTGCAAGCATTTTGTTCTAAACAATGGAAAAGACAACCTTGGAAAGTTCGATGCTAGATCAGATGAAGTTATTTTTCTGGGGTACAGTACTGCTAGTAAAGGATTCAAAGTATATACAAAAGAAGAAAGAAGAATCGATACAACATATGGTATTTGATGAAGCACTACCATCAACAACAACAGCTAATTTAGATGATGAAAAGCATCTTTTGATTCATAAAAATATATCAGAGAATCAAAATACACCAATAATACCCTCAAAATTACAAAATCAAGAAAGTCCCTCCAAAGCTAGAATAAAGTAGGCTTCTTCATCTCAATAAGAGTCTATGCAATCAAAAATACCAAGAGAATGGAGAGGTCTTAATACACATCAATATATTCTTGGTGATCCCTATGAAATTATAAGAATAAGATCATTGTTCAAGAACAACTCTGCGGCTCTCTTCTCATAAATAGAACCAAAGACTGTTGAAGAAGCCCTTACTGATAAAAAAAAGGTTTCAGCTATGAAAGATGAACTGAATCAATTTGACAAAAACAAAGTTTGGAATCTAGTACCTCATCCTCAAAACAAGTCAATCATTGGTAGGTATTTCGAAACAAACTTGACGAAAATGCTAAGGTGGTAAGAAACAAAGCTAGACTTGTAGCTCAATACAATCAACAAGGAGGTATTGATTTTAATGAAACTTATGCACTTATTTCTGGATTAGAATCAATTAGAATTTTACTTGCTTTGCATGCTATAGAAACTTCAAGTTGTTCCAAATGGAAGTTAAAAGTGCATTCTTAAATGGTTACATTAGCGAAGAAGTACTTGTTAAGCAACCCCTAGGTTTTGAAGATGAAAATCATCTGGATTATGTAATGAACTTAACCAAAGCTCTATATAGTTTAAAACAAACTCCTCGAGCATGGTATGAGATGTTAAGTAGCTTTCTACTTGAGAATAACTTTGAAAGAGGAAATGTCGATAAAACCTTATTTATTAAGAGAAAGGAGAATGATTTACGCATAGTACAAATATATGTTGATGACATATATTTAGTGCTACCAATCCATCCTTCTGTGAAGAATTCTCAGAATTAATGTAGGAGGAGTTTGAAATGAGCATGATGGGAGAATTATCATTCTTTCTCATATTACAAATCAGACAAATAGAAAATGAAATCTTCATTAGCCAAGACAAATACACAAAGGGACTCATTAAAAGCTGTCATTTTAAGAATGCCAAATTGATGGGTACTCCCATATACATCGTAACTAAACTTCATAAAGACGAAGAAGGCAAAGATATGGATGAGACAAAGTATAGAGGAAAGATTGGGTCACTATTATATCTTACAAGCTCAAGACCAAACATTAAGCTTCCATGTATCTTTGTGAATGGTTTCAATCAAATCTAAAAGAAAACCACCTTCAAACAGACAAAAGAATCTTTTGATAACTCCACAAAACTATAGGCTTTGGACTATGGTATCCAAGAATTGATTCATTTGATAAAATGGGCTATTGTGATGTAGATTATACAGGTGACAAAGTCAATCGAAAAAACACAAGTGGTCACTGTAAATTTTTTGGAGGATGTCTAGTATCTTGGTCATGCAATAAGCAAAATTGCACAACACTTTTGACGATTGAAGCGAAATGCATAGCAGTTGCTAGGTGTTATGCTCAAATCTTATGGATGAAGCATCAACTACAGTATTTGTTCTAAAGTTTTCTCATATTATTATATTATGTGATAATACAAGTGCTATAAATCTTTCTAAAAACTTATGTGGATCATTCTAGGACTAAGCATATATAAATCAAATATCATTTTCTTAAAGAACATGTTTTAGAATTAACCATGGATCATTTACATGTTAATACTAAGAATCAAGTAGTTGACATTTTCACCAAACCACTCTTTGAAGATAGATTTTGTGTGTTAAGAAAAGAGCTTGGAATGTGCAAACTCTCTGATATTATTTCTGTATGAATATGCTATGGTACTTCTCTTTGCAAGCTCCTTCTATTTTAATTCCTTAGAAACTCTATCTTAGTATAGTATGCACCTTCTAGTTTAGAAGCCCCCTTTGTTTTAGAAGGCTCCTCTTCTTTTAGAAGGCGTCTCTCGAGTTGACGTTCTAAGTGACACGTGTCTAAAAAGGTAATTTTTGTGTTTTTGTCATTTCAGCATTTAAAGACACGTCCAAAGTTCTGACAAGCGACTGTATGGGTATGTCAGAAGATACGCAAATGATCACACTTCCTATATTAGTATACAATCGTTCTAACTTTCTGTTTTTCATCTCAAATATTCTAAACCTCATCCATCACTCTTACAATGGCACAAACTAGATCAAAAGGACAAAAGAAAACTCCATCTTCTATTAATAGTCATGGTGAAGCTCATGTTGTTGAACCTATCCCCTCTAAGGCCCAAGTATCAGAAGTGCACTAGGTAATAAATGATGACTCAGATGAAGAACATTCTCAGTTGATTAGATAACCACAAACCAAAGGAAATATTGCAAAGAAAGCTGAGAAAATTTCTAAACAAAAAGAAAACCCTGATGCTGAAAAGAAAGAGAAAGAAGAACCTAGAAAAAGAAAAAGAGAAGAAATAAAGAAGGGAAAAGCACGTGTGACTGAAGAAACTGTTGATAAGTTGTTCTGTTGGACCCCGCTGCCAGAGCCCAACATCGGACATGAGAGCGTGCCGTGCAACCTGCTAAAACATGCTAATAATAGGAAAAAGACCCGCGGAAGACTTATGGGCCTGCGGAAAAACATACTTGAAAACCTGCTTTCATGATACTTAATAAACAAGGCTAACATGTAAATTAACAAGTGCGGAAGGAACCCATTGGGAATGGAATGGACCCATCATGAGCATACTCAAAACGTGCTTGTAATCTTTAAAACAAACATATTAATGCTCCAAAAGATGAGTTTCATAAACCTTGAAGAATGTCTCATAGCAACTTACAACTTTGAATTCAAGAGCCAAAAATCTAAAACACTCTTGAACCAATGATACTTGAAATGAAATTAAAGTCATGAAAAATAAACATGACAAAATATAACTGGAGTGCTGCCGTACTCGTGACTCACTCACTCGATCTCCTGCTCACACCGAATGGGGAGATTAGAGGGGGTGAGCTAAAACGCTCGTGGGAACATATTTATAATATAGTAATAAGAAAAAATAATATTCAAAATATCTCATTGCCGTAATACTTGTTGAAATCATAATACTGAACATGTATGAGTCATTTCTTGTAAAATGCTTGATTTCTGAATAAATCATGATGCATGTCACATAACAAATCATAGCACATAACATGATAGTTTGGGTGTCCCGGGTTCGTGACGTACTACACATAGCCATCAAAATGTTGATGTGTAGACGTAGTTTCATGAGGGAATCTATCTGAGAAACCACGTGCCCACGATCGGGCAAAGGGAGAAGCCTTTTCGAGTCAATGTGCACTTGACTATCGTGAGGGACACCGCAAAACCCACATAAGCATGCATAAATCGTATTCTTGTAAACTGGTTTGCCAATCCGGCACTTGCTTGTGATCTTGCTTGTCATATATAAATATTTCGTAAAGCTTGAATTCATGCACTTGTATTCGTGAAAGGAAAAACATTCCTTTGTAAAACTCTTGATAATAGTCATGAATGCATAACACAATGCGAATATGATCATTCATGGTAGCATGCAATGCGATCGTGGAATGTCAGAATGTAAATGCATAAGATCTTGCTTGATTTGAACTAAACAATGAGTACCTATATACTGTATTATAAACATGAACCCACCTGAATTTCCTTGCTTGTTCTTGCCTAGAAATGAATTTCCTCTTGAGCCTCTTGATCCTCTTGCCTCTCTTGTTCTCCTAAAATAAGAACCAAAATCTTATTCAAAACTCATGTTGAAACCTTAAATTCCATTCTTAACTTCCATTCAAAATTTCACACTTTAGAAACTAATTCATAACTTCATCACTTCATAGGACTTGTAGATCTATCTCTCTAGTTCAGAAAGCCTCTAAAATCACCCCAAAAGTACTTCTGTAGAAAAAGATATAAGTTTGGAACCAATTCTGCCAAAAATTGGAAACTTCGCCGCGACAAAGGCCGTCTCGCTGCGGCGAGAGACCTACACGCCGCGTCTCCCAACCCGCTGGCACGCCGCGTCTCACCAAGCCGCATCTCACCAACTAATTTGCACACCGCGCTGCAGTAGCCTTTTCCTCAGACGCCACATGGCGTGCTCATGAACATGTCATGGCGTGTGGGTCGCAGTAAACTCATCCGAACCAGATTTTCCAGATTTGCAGAATCAAACCTATTCTTTTCGTTCATTCAATACTCTTAAACTATATATCATGCATCATACTCCTTTTCTACACTTGTCTAACACAACAACAGCCACAAAACACAACTAAATCCACAAATCTTCCAAAGTTCATCTCAAACCCTAACTTCACCGATTCATTACTCAATCCAAACCATTTCCAGCAAATCAAATATTCAAACCAACACAAACAAGTATAAAAGAGTGATTCTTACCTGTGGAATGCTTAAAAAACCTTCGAAAACCAATGATCGAAGCTTTCCTCTTTTCTTCTTCTTCTTTCCTCTCACTCGGCCGACACTCTCTTCTCTTCGATTACTCTTCTTTTCCTTACTCTATTTTCTTAAACCTACACGATAAGCCAAAGACTCAAATGCCCCTCCTTACTTAGGCTAAAATCATCCTAACTCAAATACTTGACCAATATGCCCTTAACCATATTTCCCCTTTCATAACCATATTTTTACTCTTCCTAACACTTATTCCATAAACACATATTATTCTATGCTAAAATCAATTAAATTCCAGATTTTCCATGAATATTCTCAATAAAATCAAACTATACCATAAATCATAAATCAAAATAATTCATGCTTAATAACATCAAGAAAACAAAAATTTGGGGTCCAACATTTCTCCCCCTCTTAAAAGAAATTTCGTCCTCGAAATTTACCTGAATCATCGAGAAGACTTGGATACTTCTCTTTCATGGCGTCCCTAGGCTCCCACGTGGCTTCTTCCACTGCATGGTTCCTCCACAGAACCTTAACTAGCTGAACTGTCTTGTTTCTAAGGACTTTATCCTTGGTGTCCAAGATTGCTACTGGAATCTCCTCATAACTTAAGTCATCTCTCAACTGAATGTCTGAAACCTGAATGACATGAGAAGGATCTGATCTGTACCTTCTCAGCATGGAAACGTGAAAGACATCGTGGATCTGAGACAACTCTGGCGGCAACGCCAATCTGTAAGCTAGAGGTCCGATCCTCTCAAGGATCTCATAAGGACCTACATATCTTGGACTTAACTTGCCTTTCTTACCAAACCTTATAACTCCCTTCCAAGGAGATGTCTTGAGAAACACTTTCTCACCCACTTCATATTCCATCTCTTTCCGATGAGCATCCATGTAACTCTTCATCCTATCCTGGGCTGCCTTAAGCCGCTGCTTGACTAGATTGACTTTATCCACGTCATTTGAATCAACTCGTCCGACTAGCTTCCTCTCGTCCTTCTTCATCCCAACAGATAGGAGTCCTGCACCTCCTTCCATATAAAGCCTCATATGGAGCCATCTGGATACTAGAATGGTACGAGTTATTGTAAGCAAACTCGACCAATGGCAAATGCTCATCCCAAGCTCCCTTGAAATCCATAACACAAGCCCCGAGCATTCCTCAAGTGTCCGAATGGTCCTCTCAGATTGACCATCCGTCTGAGGGTGAAATGTCAGATCTTGAAATGCAGCTTTGTCCCCAAAGCTTCTCGCAAGCTTCCCCAAAATCGAGAAGTGAACCTAGGATCCTGTCGACACTATGGAACTGGAATCCCATGCAATCTAACTATCTCATCAATGTACTTCTGGCGAGCACATGCAAGGAATCATGCGCTTAATCGCTAAAAATGGGCTGACTTCACAACCGATCCACTATAACCCATATGGCATCGTGCTTCCTACTAGTCTTAGGCAAACCCATCGAAAATCCATGGTTACTCTTTGCCACTTCCACTCGTGAATGTATAATGGTCTCAACTTGCTCGAAGGCGCTGGTGTTCAAACTTTGACCGCCGACACACGAGACACTTCATCGACAAACTCTGCTACATCCTCTTCATGCCCTTCCACCGTAAATGCTCTCTCAAATCTCAGACATCCCGGTGCTACTGGTGCATGGCATAAGGCGCATTGTGTGCCTCATCTAAAATCTCATCCTTAACTTCCCTGCTGTCTGGAATACAAAGTTTGTCCCTTACTGTCATGAGTCCATCCTCTCTCACCACTACCTCAGAAGGCTTACCATTCTGAATTTCCTCTCTAAGCTTGTTCAACTCTGCATCCTGAGCCTGCAACTCCCTAACCTTCTCCCTGAGTATGGGCCTAACTCTGAAAGTAGCTAAGAGGCAATCTGGTTCCTCCTGCTTCAAGCTTATCCTAAGCTTGGCCATCTCTTCCAATAAAGGAAGGTAAACTGTCTAAACATGAGCAATAGAGGACTTTCTGCTCAAAGCATCAGCCACTACATTCGCTTTGCCTGGGTGGTACTCAATCAACAAATCATAGTCCTTGAGCAGCTCAATCCACCTTCTCTGCCTCAAATTCAACTCCTTCTGACTCAGCAAGTACTTGAGGCTCTTGTGGTCTGTAAAAATCTTTGTCTGAACCCCATAAAGATAATGCCTCCAAATCTTTAAGGCAAAAATCACTGCTGCTAACTCCAAGTCATGAGTCGGATAATTCAACTCATACTGCTTCAGTTGCCTTAAAGCATAAGCTATCACCTTATCTCCTTGCATCAACACACAACCTAGACCTTTCCTCGAGGCATCACTATATACTGTATAGCCCTCATCACCTGAAGGCAAAATCAATACTGGAGCACTAGTCAATCTGTGTTTGAGCTCCTCAAAGCTCTTCCGCACTCATCGGTCCAGATAAACTTCGATTCTTCCTTAATAGCTTGGTCATAGGAGCAACTATCATGGAGAATCCTTCACAAACCTCGTAGTAACTCGCAAGACCCGTAAAACTCCTCACCTCTGTCCATCGTCTTGGGTACATGCCAATTCACTATCGCTTCAACCTTCCTGGATCCACATGAACACCATCCCACGAAATCACATGTCCAAGGAAAGTCACCTCATGAAGCCGTAACTCACACTTGCTGAACTTGGCATAAAGCTCTCTTTCCCTAAGAGTCCGCAAAACAACTCGAGATGCTCCTCATGCTCTTCTTCACTCTTAGAATACACCGTAATGTCATCTATAAACACTATGACAAACCGATCCGAAACTCCTTGAAGACCCTGCTCATGAGATCCATGAAAGCGGTGGAGCATTGGTCAAGTTGAATGGCATAACCAAAACTCATAATGCCCATAACGGGTCCTCGAATGTCGTCTTGCTTACATCGACTCCTTGATTCTGAGCTGATGATAGCCTGACCTGAGATCTATCTTGGAAAAGACCCGTGCTCCCTGCAGCTGATCAAACAGATCGTCTATCCGTGGCAAAGGATACTTGTTCTTGATTGTCACCTTATTGAGCCTCCGATAATCAATGCACATCCGCCATGATCCATCCTTCTTCTTCACAAACAAAACCGGTGCTCCCCAAGGAGACGAACTAGGCCTGACATACCCTTTCTCTAATAGTTCCTCCAACTGTTCCTTAAGCTCCCTCAACTCCGCTGGAGCCATCCTGTAAGGCGGGATAGAGATAGGCGCGGTTCCGGGAATCAAGTCAATGGCAAACTCGATTTCCCTCACCGGCAAACCCGTAACTCATCCGGAAAACATCCGAAACTCCTCACAACAGGAAATCCTCTAGCTTCCCTTCATGCACATCGGCATCTACAACATGCGCCAAGAAAGCTTCACATCCCCGACCTATCATCCTTTCGCCTAACATAATGAAATCGCTTAGTGATGGTGTCTTCCGTCCCTCCAAGATCACCTTCTCACCATTGCCCAGATCAAACTCTACCTCTTCCGACCACAATCCAACTTGGCCAAATACTTTCCATAGTATCCATCCACGGATAACATCTAACCCTCTAAGGTCTAGCGGTAGTAAGTCCACTACCAATCTAAGACCATCTATGAAGAGCTCACATCGCTTATACATCCGATCGATCACCACATTCCTCCCTAAAGGAGTACTAACAATCAAGGGCCTATCCAAAGGCATGTAACTCACACCATGCAATGCTATGCTAGCGTAAACAAAAGAATGCGTGGAACCGTAATCAATCAACACAAATGTCAAGAATCAAATAATCGAGCCATACACGTGATAACCTCAAAAGGCCGCAGCTTCCTCCTCGGTCATGGCAAACACTCTTGCCGGCGCTGACCCTTGGCCTTCCCGAGGAGCAGTCTTCCTTGCAGCCCCGAGCCGCCTACCTCAAGAATCGGCCGGTTCCCACTGTCTCGCACGCCTAGAGCTCAAATGTGACCCTCCGTCTCGGTGCTCTGCGGACAATGCTTGGCTATATGCCCTTCTCTCCACATCTCAAGCAAACTCAAGAGATCCGAGGCACTCTCCCGATGGTGCTTCCCACACCGGTCACATATGGGGTAAGTGAACCCGCCTCGCCGCTTCTACTCGCCTCCCACATTAGAGGCTTGCCTCAAACAGCTCTCATCTGCTTGTTCTGGTAGCCCCACCGCTACCCACTTCACTCGAGTGTAAGAGCTCCTCGTGCTCCTCTCAGCAACGGAGCACCGCACCCTTCCCAAACTCGCCCTCCTGTTCTTCCTCTTCTTGTTTGCCTCATTCTCGATATTCGCCACTTCTCACTGAGAGCAAGATCCACTAACTGGCCGGTAGTCGCAGAAATTATGAATCAGACTTTCTCTCGATTCCCAAGTGAAGACCTCCTCAAACTTGCGGCATTTGTCTTCTTCTTTGCCACAATGTTTTTGCATATCCGAAAGTCTGTGAACTTCAGCTCGTACTCGCCACACTCATGTCCTCTCGCATCGATTCAGAAATTCTCTAGCTTTCTCCCGCACATACACCCCGGACATGTACTTCTTCCTAATACTTCCACAAAATCTCTCCATGTCAACACCAAGGAAAAACTCGATCGTGGGGCATCGACTCCCACCAATGCAGCAAGGCCACCTGCAACAAACCGACAAAGATAATCTAGCTTGTCCTCATCTGAGCATCTCATCTGAACTAGGACCCTCTCGGTCCTCTTCAACCAAGCTTCTGCCTCTTCTGGATTCGTAGTCCCACTGAAATCCACAGCCCCAAACTTCCGGAGCTTGTCATACTGCCCACTGCTCACGGAGCTTGCATCGCATTCGCGATCCCCGCCCCATGCCATACATGAAAGCCTGAGCAAAGGCTTGAAAGAAACTCGGGTCCATGGGAGTTCCCTGAGGCATAGGAGGAGGCGGAGGAGGCACTTCGCTGCAAACTAGGTGCCTCTCAAATCGTAGCAGAGTGTGTCCCAAGATCCCGAGGAATACGGGATTCATCCGTACTCCCCTGACGAGAATGAGATCGAGTCGTAGCTCCCCGAGTTCTCCTTCGAGGTGGCATGTTCACTCCTTGATAGAAAACCATTGAAAACTTTAGTTCAAGTACGACAATTTTCAAAGTATGCAAAAACAGTTCAAAGCGTGTAAAGCCATGCAAGTTATTTCTTGAAAGCAATGTCATGTAGCCCTAGATCAAAAACCTAGGCGCTTTGATACCAAACATGTTGGATCCCGCTGCCGGAGCCCAACGTCGGACATGAGAGCGTGCCGTGCAACCTGCTAAAACATGCTAATAATAGGAAAAAGACCCGCGAAGACTTATGGGCCCGCAGAAAAATATACTTGAAAACCTGCTTTCATGATACTTAATAAACAAGGCTAACATGTAAATTAACAAGTGCGGAAGGAACCCATTGGGAATGGAATGGACCCATCATGAGCATACTCAAAACGTGCTTATAATCTTTAAAACAAACATATTAATGCTCCAAAAGATGAATTTCATAAACCTTGAAGAATGTCTTATAGCAACTTACAACTTTGAATTCAAGAGCCAAAAATCTAAAACACTCTTGAACCAATGATACTTGAAATGAAATTAAAGTCATGAAAAATAAACATGACAAAATATAACCTGAGTGTTGCCGCACTCGTGACTCACTCACTCGATCTCGGCTCACACCGAATGGGGAGATTAGAGGGGTGAGCTAAAACGCCCGTGGGAACATATTTATAATATAGTAATAAGCAAAAATAATATTCAAAATATCTCATTGCCGTAATACTTGTTGAAATCATAATACTGAACATGTATGAGTCATTTCTTGTAAAATTCTTGATTTCTGAATAAATCATGATGCATGTCACATAACAAATCATAGCACATAACATAATGGTTTGGGTGTCCCAGGTTCGTGACGTACTACACATAGCCATCGAAATGTTGATGTGTAGACGTAGTTTCATGAGGGAATCTATCTGAGAAACCCCATGCGCATCGGGCAAAGGGAGAAGCCTTTTCGAGTCAATGTGCACTTGACTATCGTGAGGGACACCGCAAACCCACATAAGCATGCATAAATCGTATTCTTGTAAACCTGGTTTGCCAATCAAGACTTGCTTGTGATCTTGCTTGTCATATATAAATATTTTGTAAAGCTTGAATTCATGCACTTGTATTCGTGAAAGGAAAAACATTCCTTTGTAAAACTCTTGATAATAGTCATGAATGCATAACACAATGCAGAATATGATCATTCATGGTAGCATGCAATGCGATCGTGGAATGTCAGAATGTAAATGCATAAGATCTTGCTTGATTTGAACTAAACAATGAGTACCTATATCTGTATTATAAACATGAACCCACCTGAATTTCCTTGCTTGTTCTTGCCTAGAAATGAATTTCCTCTCGAGCCTCTTGATCCTCTTGCCTCTCTTGTTCTCCTAAAATAAGAACCAAAATCTTATTCAAAACTCATGTTGAAACCTTAAATTCCATTCTTAACTTCCATTCAAAATTTCACACTTTAGAAACTAATTCATAACTTCATCACTTCATAGACTTGTAGATCTATCTCTAGTTCGAAAGCCTCTAAAATCACCCCAAAAGTACTTCAGAGAAAAAGATATAAGTTTGGAACCAATTCGCCAAAATTGGAAACTCATTTGGGTGAGAAGCGTCTTGGCCGCAAGTAAAGGCCGTCTCGCCATGGCTGAGAGACCTACACGCCATGGCGTGTACGCGCCTCTTCATGAAGCCTGCCTCCCAACTCGCTGGCACGCGCGCCTCACCAAGCCGCATCTCACTAACTAGTTTGCACACCGGCGTGTGTAGCTTTTTCCTTCAGACGCCATGGCGTTTCATGAACATGCCATGTGTGGGTCGCAGTAAACTCATCCAACCCAGATTTTCCAGATTTCTACGTAATCAAACCTATTCTTTTCGCTCATTCAATACTCTTAAACTATATATCATGCATCATACTCCCTTTCTACACTTGTCTAACACAACAACACCACAAAACACAACTAAATCCACAAATCTTCCAAAGTTCATCTCAAACCCTAACTTCACCGATTCATTACTCAATCCAAACCATTTCCAAAGAAATCAAATATTCAAACCAACACAAACAAGTATAAAAGAGTGATTCTTACTGTGGAATGCTTAAAAACCTTCAAAACCAATGATCAAGCTTTCTCTTTTCTTCTTCTTCTTTCCTCTCACTCGGCCGACACTCTCTTCTCTTCGATTACTCTTCTTTTCCTTACTCTATTTTCTTAAACCTACACGATAAGCCAAAGACTCAAATGCCCCTCCTTACTTAGGCTAAAATCATCCTAACTCAAATACTTGACCAATATGCCCTTAACTATATTTCCCCTTTCATAACCATATTTTTACTCTTCCTAACACTTATTCCATAAACACATATTATTCCATGCTAAACTCAATTAAATTCCAGATTTTCCATGAATATTCTCAATAAAATCAAACTATACCATAAATCATAAATCAAAATAATTCATGCTTAATAACATCAAGAAAACAAAAATTTGGGGTCCAACATGTTCTATGAAGAGATTATTCCTAAAAATAGGACAAAGAAGATAAAAAAATAGTTACACAAAAGGAAAGACATCAATACCACCAAAAATGTTTCAATCAATAGAAGCTAAAGTTCATTCTAAAATGTAGTACAAGAAAAGAAAGATGGTTGTTAGGTGGATCTTGCATGATGTTTGATGACATAAGTATACCTATCTCTCCTTACTTTGTTGCTATTGGTTTGAAAATTTTCTAAAATTAAATGAGACAGTATGCAATGAACTAGTCAGGATATTCTACATACATATAAGAAAGGAAGAAATTAATGGAAAGCTAGCCATTGTCTCATTGGTGAATGAATGTGAAATTCTAATTTATGAGGAAATCTTAGGAGATATACTAAAAGTAGCTCCTATGGGGAAAACTAATTTTTCCTATCATAAGTGGGATGTTAATGATCTGGAGTTAATCAAAGTTGTCAAATCTATCTGCCTTTATATTGAAAACATCCAAGACGGGAGACGTTGGAGCAGATAATTAGACCTAATACCAAGATGTCTTACATCGCTTTCAGCTATTTCAATTTTTCCAAGGAGTAGCTCAGTTGAAAGGTGTAGTTTGCTGGATACCTATGTGCTGTATAATCTGCTAAAAGGGAACATAATGAATCTTCCTGTTATGATATTGAGGTTTATAGTAGATAAGGGGAATCATAAGAATACCAATGATTTCCCACCTTATAGAATGTTGCTCCCCAAGATCTTCAACCATTATGAGTTCCTTTTGTAAATCTGAATTTGTATGCATCAACTAAGTTTCACCCTTCCATTCCCTATCAATTTGGATACAAATTGCAAAATAATGTCTAGGTAGACAAAAGATCCAAAAGAGTAGCAGAAAAACTAGATCTTGCTCTAGCCTAACAAACCCCTGTTCCTCCTTAAGACAAAAATATTACAAATCTTCAACAATAGTGAAGGATATTCAAGCCAATCAAGAAAAAAAATATACAACATGTAGAATCAACTTCTTGACATGTAGATTCTACTCAGGAGAATCCTTAAATCGCTTCAATAACTTTGTTGATACTTGCTTTTTGCTTGGCTTATTTACACTGATGGCTTTGTTTGTTGAATCATTTACTCTTTTCCTCTATTTCATTCTATTTTATCTCGTCCTTATACTCTATTTCCTTTTGATAATGACAAAAGGGGAGAGTTTATATGATATAATTTTCTTTATTTTTTAATATATGATGATATATTTCTAAATTCATATTTTCAATGCTACTCAAATATATATGCAATTGATTATGTTGTTGAAATTGTGAAAATCAAAGTGGGAGGGATTGTTAGTTTAAGGTTTATATTTAACAATTTTGATGATGATTGTATAGTATTCCAAAATTTAAATTAGATTTATTTCCTTATACAATTAACGATTAATGGTCTTATTCTCAAAAGGAAATAAAATCGTAATAAATAAGTTTTCTCTTATAGGAACCTTCTTTATGAACTTACCTTAGTAGAAATGGTTTATCCAAAAGGATCCTACTAATTATGAAGGTCATATAGTAGCTCTGTGATTACTGCAAGATTTTTGGCAAAGATGACATCGAAATTATTCAGAGTTAAACCCATCCATTTGACTAAAAATGTGAGTGAAGCAATGACTAGTTGAAGAAATTGACTATTTAAGGAAGAGCGATAATACTTACGAAGAATAACAAACAAATTCAAACTTTCGAAACATTTTGGGCAACATCTATATTCTTGAGAATCATATCATTACTATTTTGCTTTTGTAATATCCCATGTTTGAGGCTGGGCCCCATAATTGTGAACTGAATGTACTGAGAGTAATTAGGGTGCATTGCGTGCTCATGCATCATTGTATTTTCACAAATATGTGAATATTTATTGTTAGCTTATTTAAAATAATTGTTCATGCATTCATTGATATTTTTGGGTATAATTGACTGAATAATGTGATTTAAAATGCGAATTGTGACATATTGGTGTTAAAAATTTATTTGGAGACTGTTAGTATTATTTCAGAATTTTTGGTGAATTTTAGGAATTTCTAAAATTTGAAATATTTTGGACTAGGGAAAAATATAGAAACGTGGACCAGTCATAGCGTGACATATGGCAGTATAGCATAGTGACATAAGTATTACATGCACAAGGACACGTACACACATGTTTTAGACGTTATTTTCCTATAGCTAAGCTCTCTATCGTTGTTATTCACCGGGAGTAATATTGTTATCAAATCTACTTCTCGTTTACCACACACCGAACATCAGTTGTTATTTTTGTATCATTGATTCACTCTCACCGTTGGGAAATATTACTTAATCAAGTAAGTAATTTTGATGATGATTTACTGTATAAATGAGTACATGCATGAGTGGTTTGAGAAATGTAGTTTCGGTGAATAAACTTGAGGAATTAGTTAGATGAAATATCTGTGAATTGAGAATGTGCAAAAAAGGTATAGGATTGTCAAAATATGAGTTTAAAGAGAGTTGGTGAATTAGAAAATTGTAGAAAATATTGACTATTCACGTTGCTCTATTGTTTTGTCGTGTACTACATGCATGTGTAGAAATGATGTTAAATGAGTTTAGAGCTAAGGGAAAAATTTTCTGGTGATAATGTGATGTGGAAAAAGTATTAAAGATATAATGAGAGTGTTATTGAAAATGGTGAATTCAAAAAAAAAAAGAGAAGTGCAGAAGTTATAGAAACGCGGTAGTGAGAGAAAGCATGAGTGAGGTTTCGAGTTGTTGACGATTATCATATAAACTAACATTTCATTTGTTCAAAAATCGTACAGGGTGTAGAAAGACAGAATTTATGATTTAGAAGTGTGTAAATCTAGGAAATGAAAGAAAAATGGAAGGAGAAGAAGAAGAGAAATAAACAGTGAAGAAGATCACGACATCGTGTAAGAAGGTTGCTAGTCGTGATCGTGACCACGACATCACAGGCATTGTGGTGATCTCACTATCATGCAGACGCAAGATCACGACCCGTCTGCACGATCGTGACTTTCAATTATTTTTCTGAAAGTCATTTTTCTAAACATCCTTTGATATTGTTGTTATAACTTTTGCTCCCGATATCGAAATGACATGAGACTTAAACCAATGAATTCCTAACACATTGTTCTACCTCTCCATAAAAATTAGTAACTTTATGAATTTATTTGAAATAGATTGATTGATAACTTCTTGTATACAAGCTCAAATTGAGTTATCTTAGTGTCATTAGAAACCTAAGACACAGAGGAATAATTGTTTAGAAAGAAGTGTTGTTGAAATCCTTCAATTTTTAGATCTTATTGATCATAAATAGTTGACTAGAATGGAATGTTTTTTGAAAAAAGATGAAATAGAGAGTGAGTCAGTGAATTTTGTCATAATTGGAATACAAATGATATGTACAACAATTTATGATAGAAATATACCCGAGAATTTGTCATTGAACATGCATGATACATGAAACATTGATACATGTGTTTATTCTATTTCATAAGCGCTCTAGTAATATGAAATTGTTTTTATTGTATATAGACGAGCAACTAGAGAGACCGCTTCTAGATATTACCGAAACGTCAAGGCAATAGGTTTAAAGGAGCAGCTGTGAGTAACCTAAGACGGTCTCACTTTATTTATTCTGTATATGACTGAATTGTATTGATATATATATTACTGAACTGCATTGATTGATTGTGTGCCCAATTTCAGACAATATATGTCTAAGGCGTTTGATTCATGTAAATAATATTGGAAGTGCTACTTGTATGTGAATGAGACTGCCTAATTGAATATTATGATTCTCAACTGAAAAGTTAAATGTCGAACCTTGTCCGATGACTACTGATACTGTGACTGTTATACTGAGATAATACATGCAAGTGAAAGTGATTGAATTGATGACTGAATTGTGACATACATATCATTTCAATGCATGTAATATAAAGGCATTGTGACCGAAGTAGCCAGTTTGAAAGTGTTTACACGTAGAGCTTGTTGGATCGGAAAAAGAAAGCATGCTTAGTATGGAGAAACGATAGATTTCAAAACTTTTTAAGAAATCATCTTGCAGCGGAAACAATATATCCAAATCAACATGCTAATCCATACATGATATGGTATAAGGATAATAAAACCAAGAACAAGATAAAAGGAATTACCGACTCCTTCGCCATGACTTTAAATCCTCCGCGCTATCCTCTCCTTCTTATATCCAAATCCTTTGCCTTTGAGTCTTTTCCTTTAGCAATCTATCTTCTTCCTTGTTGTAGTATCCTCAACCAATTAGATTTACCACTTGTTCTTCAAGGACAACTAGGTTAACAAAATCCTTTGGTGGGAAAGGAGAAGAAATATTTGGAGGAGATTTTCTTAGAAGAAGAAGAACCAAAATTGAAACTCTTTCAATTCTTTCACTTAGGAATTTCGGTTCTACCTTGCATGAAAGGAGAGAATGTGTAAAACCATGCAAGAACCCTTTCTTACATCTCAATTTCGAAATATGCATGAATGGAAAGAGTGAGAGGCATCCAATGCATCACTTACATTAATCACTCATCAAATAGCCAATAAATGAGACTTACTTCATTTATCTTTAAATGGCTATTTGAAAAGACCATAACCTATAATTGAATACCCATTTCGGTTTTGGCAAGAAGAAGAAAAGGAAGATGGTCCATCTAATGCACATCTTTCATCTTTCATCTTTAATCTAATGAATGCAAATAGGTTACATGCCAACATTAAAAGCCAACCATTAAACCATTTAATGGTAAGTTCATAACTCCATTTAATAATGATGAACCATAATAAAGACCATCTTTATTTAGTATTTTAATGTCAAATGTGTGGTTACACATCTAACCTAACACAATTTCGAAATTGCTTCTTCTCCATTTAAAAAATTGTTTTAATATAATTAATCTAATCAATTACATTAAACCAAAACAAGCCCATTTCTAAATGAACATATGGGCTTCCAATTAACCATTAATTAGTATAAGCCTATCATTCAATTATGGACTTCTAAAGCCTCCAAACTACTTCTTACTTAGCTTGATAACCTTCCTTAAAGCCAAGTGGGGAATCTTATTGACTTTGATAATTCAAGCTCCAATAAGCCCGTAAATAATTCAATCTCATTGGAATTAATTCTAGCTTATTAACTAAATGTCATTCCACTAAAGACAATTAGTTGAACTCTTGAATTATTAAATATTATGAGAATACGCCCAATTGCAAACCCTATTTAGAACCTTATTATAGCTATCCGCACAACAAAGGGTAAAATTACCGTTTTGCCCTTATGTTGGTTTTTCCTTCTAGATCTCTCATTTTACTTTATATGGTGATTAACACATAAGATCTCATCTTAGTGTTAAGACTTGATGGGTAGCTAGTCCATCAAACCATCGCGCCAGCTTAATCACCAAATCTCTTTAAAACATCTGAAGAGATGATAACACTATAAACTCTTTATTTGAGTGAATGTTCACGATACATGTTTCAATTAATAATTCCAACATGCATAATCGGATTAATACCCTATAAAATTCCATTCGATCATATCAAGAATTATAATGAAACACATATGAGTTCACAACTCATCAAGATTGTGGTTCATAATAAGCGAATGCTTAAGTTGTATGTTTTAAGATTAAAGTAACGGCCTACTTTATTCTTGAAAACATACTTGATTCCAGATTCATTTAATAGTGCCATTATCGATAGTCTACTACTATCATGATATGAAACTCATCATTCCCTTTAAGTAAACTCCTTTACTTATATGGAGATAAATCGCAACACTACGCCTAAACCATAATCAAACGACCAACTTGATTATTCAACTGTGAATCAATTAATTCATATTCTAATAATATACATGTTTCCCATACATCTCTATGTATATGTATATTACTTACAAATGAATCTTGGTACCTTATGACCAGATATATAATGCTCATACAGATAAAACCAAACTCTTTTGTTTTATTAATAATAAATATTTTCATTACAAAGCAGAATCAAGAAGATAAAGTTACATGTAAATACACTTGCTTTCCAGGCACTATATTTACATAACTCCAACAATCTCCCACTTGCCCTAAAGCAAGTTTGACATATCCTTCATTCCCATCCCTTCTAGGTGACCCTCAAAGCTCTTTTGAGTCAATGTCTTTGTGAACGGATCAATAAGGTTTTGCTCTGTAGGAATCTTTACCACATCCACTTCTCGACGTTGTATTATCTCCTTATGAGATGATACTTTCACTCAATGTGTTTGGCGCTTTGTGGTTCCGAGGTTCTTTAGAATTAGCCACCGCCCCACTATTATCACAATAAAGTGTAATGGCTTTTACGCCTCCGAACTACCTCCAAATCATTTAGAACTTCCGAGCCAGATCGCTTCCTTTCTTCGCTTCACAAGCAAGAACATACTCACCTCCATAGTTGAATCAGCAATACAAGATTGCTTGACACTCCTCCAAACTATGGCTCCACCTTTTAAAGTAAATATAGAACCAGAAGTTGATTTCCTTGAATCAACATCTGATTGAAAATCAGAATCCGTATATCCCGTCGGAATAAGATTACTTCCAGAGTAAACAAGCATTAAGTTCTTCATCCTACGAAGATACTTAAGTATACACTTAACCGCATCCAATGTTCCATTCTGGATTGGACTGAAATCGCTACATCCCACTACGTAATGATATCCGGTCTAGTGCACAAGATTGCATACATCAAACTACCAACTGCTGAAGCGTATGGAATGTTACGCATCGCTCAACCTCCTCTTGGGTTTTAGGTGCTTGTTCCTTTGAAAGTTTGATTCCATGTCTAGTAGGAGTGAAACCCTCTTGGAATCTTGCATGGCTAACTTATTGAGCATATTCTCAATGTAGGTTAGTTGAGACAAAACTATCTTCTTGTTCTTACGATCCCTTATAAGTTTGATCCCTAGAACATAGGTAGCCCTCCCAAATCCTTCATTGAAAGCTGCTCATTCAGACATCCTTAACCGCAGATAACATTCCCACATCATTCTAATGAGCGTAATGTCATCAACATACGTGATTAGGAAAGTAACCTTACCTTCTTGTATTCTTTTGTAAACACAAGGCTCATCTAGGTTTTGTATGAACCCATAGGTTTTGATAGCCTTATCAAACCTAATGTTCCAAGACCTAGATGCTTGCTTAAGTCCATAAATGGACCTTTGTAACTTGCAAACCTTATGCTCATTACCTAGCTCAATGAATCCTTCTGGTTGGGCCATATAAATGGTCTCCTCAAGATCTCCATTCGAAATGTGGTCTTGACATCCATTTTCCATATTTCATAATCGAAATAGGCTGCTATGGCCAAAAGAATCTCGATGGACTTAAGCATGGCAACCGGAGAAAAGTCTCCTCGTAGTCTATACCTCCTTTTGAGTATAGCCTTTAGCTACCAATCTAGCTTTAAAGGTCTCTACCTTTCCATCCGATCCCTTTTCCTTTTGTAGATCCATTTACACCCTATGGTTTTTAGACACAGTGGTAGATCTACAAGGACCCTGATTTCATTAGTATACATAGAATCTATTTCCGATTCCATTGCCTTGAGCCATTTTCTGCATCAACATCATTAATAGCACTGTGTATACGAATCGGATCTGTTTCTTCTTGGTCCGAGATGGCAATTAAGCCTTCTCCTAAACCCAGATACCTATCTGGTTGTCTCACAACCTCCCACTATGTCTAGGCACATCTTGATGTTCAGTTGCACTTCCGATTCAACTCTTGAATCCATTTCGACATCTTGTTACATCATATCCAAAACAACTCTTGGTTTCGATGAAATTGCTAACTCCTTTAGTACTACTTCACTTCTTCCTTTGTGATTTCTCACAAACTCTTCCTCTAAGAAGTTTGCATTTGTAAACACAAATACCTTCCTATCATGAGGACTGTAAAAATAGTACCCTCGAGTTCCGTAGGATATCCTACAAACAAACATACTTTGACCTTGGTTCCATCTTTGTGGATTCAGGGCTTTAGAACATGGCACGGACAGCCCTAAGTCCTCAAGTGCCTCAATGAAGGCACTCGGCCATCCACAACTCCCCTAGGTGTTTTAGGCACCGATTTGGATGGAGCAAAGTTAAGAAGATATGTTGTCGTTTGTGTGGCATATCCCGTAACGATTCTCGAAGGCTAGCGTAGACATCATTGATCTTACCATTTCCAATAGAGTTCTATTTCTCCTCTCTGCTACACCATTCTGTTGAGGTGTACGAGGAGCTGACAAATTGGAAACAATTCCATTGTCAATTAAATATTGCTGGAACTCTCTAGATAAATACTATGGAATCTGAAACTCCATGCAATCTCACTACCTCATCAATGTATTTCCTTGCTAACACCTGCAACGAATCTGTTTGCTTGATTGCCAGAAAATGGGCTGACTTGGTCAACCGATCAACAATAACCTAAATGGCATCATGCTTCTTGCTGGTCCTAGGCAAGCCCATAAGAAAATCCATCGTGATCCTTTGCCACTTCCATTCAGGAATGAACAATGGCCTTAGCATGCCTGAAGGTGCCTGGTGTTCAGCCTTGACTTGCTGACACACTAGACATCTGCTCATATATTCAGCTACATCCCTCTTCATGCCTTTCCACCAGAAATGTTCCTTCAAATCTCTTTACATTCGGTCTTTGCTGGTGCATGGAATAAGGCGATTGTGTGCCTTATCCATGATCTCATCCTTAATCGCTTTATCATTCTAATACATAACTGCTTCCACTACCATTAGCCCATCATCCCTTATTTGCACTTTCGATCGCTACCATGTTGAATTTCATCTCTCAACTTACTTAATTCTGTATCCTGCTCCTGCAACTCCTTGACCTTCTCCCTAAGGATAGGCCTCACCCTGAATTGAGCAAAAACACCATCTGATTCATCCTACTTTAAACTGATCTTCAACTTGGCCATCTGTTCCAATAAAGGCAAGTAAACTGCCTGAACATGAGCTATGGATGACTTCCTACTTAAGGCATCCGCTACTACATTTGCCTTGCCTGGATGATACTCAATCATCAAATCATAATCTTTAAGTAACTCTAACCACCTTCTCTGCCTCAAATTCAGCTCTTTCTGGCTTAGCAAGTACTTAAGGCTTTTATGATCTGTGAAAACCCTTGTCTGAACCCCATACAGATAGTGTCTCCAAATCTTTAGGGCAAAAATTACTGCTGCTAACTCCAAGTCATGAGTCGGATAATTCAACTCATATGGCTTCAACTGCCGTGAAGCATAGGCTATCACTTTGTCATTCTGCATTAACACACAACCTAAGCCTCTTCTCGAAGCATCATCAGATATCAGATACCCCGATCCCCATTAGGCAAAACCAATATCGAGCACTTGTCAACTGTTCTTGAGCTCCTCAAAGCTCTTCTGACATTCCTCACTCCATATGAACTGCTGATTCTTTCTTAACAGCTTAGTCATAGGGGCAACTATCATTGAGAATCCTTCCACGAATCTCCTATAATAACCTGCCAAACCTAGGAAGCTTCTTACCTCTTTCACTGTCTTAGGCTCTTGCCAATTCACTACTGCTTCTACTTTCCTCGGATCAACATGGATCCCTTTGCTGGAAATCACATGTCCAAGGAAAACCACTTCATGTAGCCAAAATTCACACGTGCTGAATTTGACATAAAGTTCTTGCTCCCTTAACCTTTGCAATACTATCCTGAGATGATGTTCATGCTCTCCTTCATCCTTAGAATAGACCAGAATGTCATCAATGAACACTATGAAAAACTGATCTAAGAACTCCTGAAAAACTTCATTCATAAGGTTCATGAATGCAGCTGGAGCATTGGTCAGTCCGAAGGGCATGACCCTAAACTCATAGTGCTCGTAGCGGGTCCTGAAAGCTGTCTTGTTAACATCAGACTCCCTGATTCGGAGTTGATGATAACCTGATCTGAGGTCGATCTTGAAAAGACCCTTGCTCCTGCGAATGATCAAGCGGATCATCTATCCTAGGTAAAGGATATCTGTTTAATCGTCACTTTGTTAAGCTTCACGTAATCTATACACGCGCCGATTCCATCCTTCTTCTTAACGAATCAGATGGCGCCCCAAGGTGATGAACTTGGCACGATAAACCGCTTTCTAACAACTCCTGCAATTGCTCCTTGAGTTCTCTCAACTCAACTGGAGCCATTCGTAGGTGGTATAGAGATTGGTGCGGTTCCGGGAATCAAGTCAATTGCAAACTCAACTTCCCTCACCGGCGGCAACCCTGGTAACTCTTCTGGAAATACATCAGGAAACTCCCTCACAACCTAAAAATCTTCTAATTTGCCCACATTCACTTCTGGATCCACTACATGCGCCAAGAAGCCCTCACACCCTTGGCTCATCATATTGTCAGCTAACATAGCCGAAATGATCCTCAAGACCTTTGGCGTTTCTCGTCCCCTCAAGATTACTTTCTGACCATCTCCCAGATCAAATTCTACTTCCTTGAGACTACAGTCTAGTTTTGCCTTATACTTCTCCATAGCATCCATTCCTAGTATGACATCTACCCCTCTAAGGTCTAGAGGTAGCAAATCTACTACCAACCTAGTACCACTGATGCTGAGCTCACAATCCTTGTAAATCAAACTGATCACTACTTTACTCCCCAAAGGAGTACTAACAACTAGAAAGTTATCCATAATCTCAGGATTAACTGCATGCATATTCATACTTGAGGAAACAAATGAATGTGTGGAACCCGTATCAATCAAAACATAAACTACAGAATTGAACAACTGAGCCATACCAGTCACAACTTCAGAGCAGTTGCAGCTTCCTCTCTGATCATGGCAAATACTCTACCGGTGCTCGACCACATGTTTAGGCCTCCCTACAGATTAGCCCTCCCGATTGCTCCAGAAGCGCCTACTACATGGATCGGCTCGGTTCCCACTATCTCCGTCTGCCTCTGAGCTTGAACTTGGGAACCCTCCTCTCTCACCTCTGGGACAATCTCTCATCATATGCCCTTCTCTCCTGCTGGAAGCAACCACCAAACCCTCGAGACACCTCCACGAATGAAATTTCCTGACCGATCACACTGGGATTCTTGCCTTCCATGACTTTCTGGGCCTCCCACACTAGAGACACTCGAAATTGCCTCGGCTGCCGACTCTTGGCGGACCACTTCGCCCATGCCACTGAGTATAATGTGTCTGGTGCTCCTCTCGGTCTTTGGAGCACTACTCCCTTCTGGAGGACTGTTATCTGTTCTTCCTTTTCCTGCTCACTTCAGCCTTAATATTCTCCAGCTTCTCAGCCTAGAGCGCTGCATCCACTAACTGTTGGTAATCCTGGAAACTATGGATTAGCACCTTCTCTTTGATCCCTAAGTGCAATCCCCCTTCAAACTTGCGGCACTTGTCCACTTCATTGGCCACAATGTTGGCTGCATACCTGGAAAGTTGAGTGAACTTCAGTTCATACTCACTCCTTGTCGAGATCCTCCGGTAAGGTTGAGAATTTCGCCTTCTCTTGGGCGTAGACCATCGAGAAGTACTTCCTCTGAAGGCTTCTAAAATTCCCTCCATGTCGCCTCTGGAGGTCTTGCCGATCATGAGGCCTCGACTCCACCAGTGTAGTGCATCCCCCTGTATCAGACTAACTGCATAATCTAGCTTCTCTTCATCTGTTTCAGGAACCTCTCGGTCCTCTTCAACCATGCTTCTGCCTCTTCGGGATTTGTAGTCCCGCTGAAATCGACAGCCCCATACTTCCGGAGCTTGTCATATTGCCCACTCCGATCTGCTGGAGCTGGCATCTGAGCTTGCCTTCCCTGGCCCATAGCATATGCGAAAGCCTGGGCAAAGGCCTGAAAGAATTGTGGGTCTACTGGATTTTCCATAGGAGGAGGCTGGAGAGGCACTTCGTGTTGCACACTTGGTGCCTCTGAATCTGAAACAGGGATGGTCCCTGCGTCCTGGGGAATGTGGGATTCATCCGTACTTCCCCTCTGAGAGCCTGATCGAGATTGAGCTCCTCGAGTTCTTCTTCGAGGCGGCATTACTCCTTTAAATGAAAATCATTTCAAATCTTTAGCTCGTGCTTTGTGAAACAAGTTCAAATCATGTAAAACAATTCAAAACCAATGATGCATGTACTGTATTTAAAACAATGCTTAGAGTTCATGTAACATGATGCATGCTGACTCTACCCTTGAGGCTACCCACTAGGGTTCCTTGGAAATCATAAACCTAGAGCTGCTCTGATACCACAGATGTCGAATCCGGGACCCAACTGCATATAACCTAATACTTTTACTTTCGCTCTGATACCACAGAATGTTGGAACCCGATCCGTGGACCGGACCCCAACTGTCCCGGGATGTGAGCCCGGGTGGAGCCCATCCCTGAGACACTTGCTTTGATACCACAAAATGTCGGAACCCGATCCGTAGACAGGACCCCAACTGTTGGATCCGAGACCCAACTATACATAACTTACCACTTACTCTCTTGCTCTGATATCCCAGAGCCCAACTTTCATAGTCCTGAAGCCTTGTACTTAAAATCTTGTAGGGTTCTTAACTGTAACTCTACATTCGTGGAGAGCGCACACTACTTAAACATCATAATCACATATTTCCTTGTTCATAACAAATATAGATTAAAGTCTCAAGTTCGCATAGAGGCAAGAATCACCTCAATCAGGGTTATATAACTCAAGATATGCTTCAAAAACCTAAAAGAGTTCATGTCCGAAACATGCTCTCTTAACTGGCCTCTCACTTCTTTTAATAAAAACTTTCTCAATTTGACTCCAATTGATTCCAAATTTTATGGAGTGAAGGATATATGTCTTATAAATCCAATGGTTTAAGCCTCACCTCATTTGAAGGTCGTATGAGGTATTTATTCCCAAAACAATAGACCATGCTCACTTCAAAAATCCAAATGAAACTCTTTTGGCGCGATTCTCATAACGCTTAATCTAGAGGTCTGATTGTTTTTGTTCTTTCACTTTTTGAAATTAGACATCCAGATCTACAACTCTTATGAAGACACAAAACCAAATTCGGCCTCCAACAATGTCCAAAATGCCACTTTTCCCGTAGCTGTCCGTTAAAAGGACAACCATGTCCGTTTAACGGACACATTCGGGTGAATGGGTACCAAACTCTTCGCAAATGTCCGTTAAACGGACATGCATGTCCGTCTAACGGACACGAGTAGGGCAAGGGGTGTTTTGACACCCGAGGCTGTCTGTTTAACGGACATTAGTGTCCGTTTAACGGACACGCCAATTTCCAAAACTTCCAATTCTTAAAACCAACTTCAATTCACTTGACACTTCCATCTTTCAAAGCTTATAACTTCTTATTCCTAGCTCCATTATGAGCATACTATACCTCCATGGAAAGATAAAAAAATTGTATACAATTCATATGAAGGACACAAATGCTAATTCTATCATTAATTAAGGTGAAACCTCATTTGAATGTACTGCTCTAACAATGACCAATGAAACAGTACATGAACAGTAACTGAATGTGTTCTTCACCTCATAACTTTTTAACCCTAACTCCGAATGAGACAAACGATATACCATTGGAAAGCTATAAACTTCTACTACAATTGTCAAGAAGATCTCTCAATTCAATTCAAACATTAAACTGGTCTAAAATCAAATGGAAATTGCTGCACAATTTTTGAGAAAATTGGACAGCACCTCCCCTATTTTATTCCTAACCCAAATCTTCAATCTAAGGCTACAACCTGCATGAAACTCAATACTCAACCTCATTCAACATGTTTCAATTCTAAGGTATCTCCCAATACCATTTAAAGCAACAACCACACTCTTAATCATCTAATCATGTCTAAACTATAACAATGATGCAATTGTCTTAAACATACATGGATTTCTCAAAATACATTATAACTGAACATTCTTGCATTCATATGAAATCATAAGTAATTACAAAGCTTTAGAGGGCATTTCAAGCCACTCCATCATATCCCAAAATACAAACTTGTCAAAAACATCATTTTCTCAAAATGCATCTAAAGCATTGATTTTACAAAAGTTAACTTAAAAATACATCAAAAACAAAATCTTGGAGTATGCCTTGAGCTCATTCTTCGTGATCCCGATCTTCACCTGGAGATGGGATGGGAAGGTGGGGGTGAGCTTTCGCTCATGGGTAACACGTTTATATTTAGGCTAATAAGCTACATTGTTTCATTAATCATACTTTTAGCACTTTTGTATAGCAATCACACAATCATGCATTTCATGTAATTTATCAATCTCAAAACACAATGTTCATGATCCATGTAATTCTCATTCTTGCAAACATATGCTAACACATAAACACATAGCTGATGGTTCGAAAAGTCCACGGGTTACTAATGAGCTACACAAGTGTAGTCATATGCTGAGGAGTCCAAAAAGGAACATCCTATGCCACTATCGGGCAGCCGGGAGAAGGCTATACTGGTCAACGTGCACGTGACTTTGCTGGTGGACTTAACTAACCCATATAACACTGAATTTCATGCATAAAAACTGGACTTGTCTTGTCTCATCGGTGATTTTCTGAAAATGGATTTTCATGCATCCATAAAGCTGATTCTTGAAAATGATATATTTCATGCTTAGCTCACATTTCATGATCTCATTCAATTCATGGCAATTTCAAGCAATATCATATACTAATCAATTTCTCACATAATGGCAATCACAATTCAATTTACACACAATTCAAAACTCAATCAATACTCATTCCAAGGTAGTTGAAAAACATTAATTTTCCTTAGTTGAGATAGTATTTAAAGCATTAATAACATAAAGATAAAAGTGAAACCCACCTTATACTTGCTAAATCCTTGCTAAATGGAGCTCCTCCTCTTGCTCTTCTCCTCTCTCTTGCTCTATTTCAAGAGAAACAAAACCCACTTCAACATAGCTTCAATTGAAAAATCCACATAACTACTTTCATGCAATTGACTTAGAAATCACTAAACCCATCTTCTTTCTAAGCTATCTAAACCATAAAACCAACAAAAGCTTAACCCTAATCAAGAAGCTTACCTTGAATCTTTAGCTAACCAAGTGATTTCTTGGTTCAAAGTGTAGCTTGAACCTTCCTCCACACTTTTTCCTCTTGAACTTTCTTCAAAAACCCTCTAAATCTCTTGAAAAATCAAGCCCTAACCAAAGCTTCTTCTTTTTCTCCTCCTTCTCTCCTCATTGTCGAAAATCCTCTTCTCCCTCTCTAAAATTTTGTGATTTCCCTCTTCTCTTCCTACAACTCATTTAATTCCTCCTTTTATACTCCTTATTCAAGTCACTTAAGCCCATTAACTTAAGCCCAACTCATTCCTCTTCTTTCCTTTCTTCCTTCCTTCTTATTTCTTCCTTAACTACTTAAGCCCATGTATGTTTTAAGCCCATTTTATTTCTCTTTTCTTTCCTACTACAACTTGCTTAGGCCCATACAAGCCCATTGCATTTAATCTTAACCTAACTTATTACTTAATTTTATCTAACTTAATCAATTAATGCTACTTACTCATTTAATGTCATATGCTATTTAATGCTACCATATTTAATTACTATCATCTCAAATAATGTTAACTCAATTACTTAATTAGTCTAATCATACTTAATTAAATAAAAATTTTTGGGGCTAACAAACAATTTATGGAACTTTGTATAAAATCATGATGCATGTATGCATGATGATAGATTTAACAAAACTTAAAAATTAAAACATTATCTGACGGTTATTTTCTTATCTATAACGAGACTAAGTGACGGTGGGCCATCTTATCTATTAAAAGAAAAATGGGACCCTCCCACTCAAAAACTACCAAGCATCTCATTCTCAATTTTTAAGAAGCATCTTAATTTGGTCCATACTTTTACCAATGAGCTACGGTGGGCGGTTTATTGATAAAAATGTTGAGTGTATAACCATTTGATTCATTCACTAAAGATACCTACAAATCATGCCTCGGTGGGAGGTCACATTTGCTATCATTAAGTGGACTTATCCTTAAGGAGACCCAAACCATGCAAGATCTAGGATCCATGCCTCCGATGGGGAGTAACACTTCACCACATGCAAGCGGGCCATCATTTGGAGACCGTGGACTCTCACAGAGCATCCTCTCCCACTCAATCTTTTGGGCTTTAAGTTTTAAATACCATCTTGTCTAGATGCAATTTATTATCCATCCTATATTGTTTCATTATATATCTCATACATAATGAATTCATGGCAAGGCCTAGGGTTGGCAATTTTCTAAATGACATGCAATCACATAATATCACATATTACAAGCATTCATTTCTCCATTCATCACATGAACTAATAAAGCCACTTTTGATTGTCCATCCTAGAAACATAAAATAATTACAAGCCTTTTAGGCCCAAAATATGCTTCTTCATCTTGGATCTTCCGCTTGAACTCTTCGCTAACATGATCCGCCCATTCGGTAAACAAAATGTAATGGCATTTATGAAATTAGAATTTTGTCATTTTGAAAAATAAAATTCCAGCACTAGATTTTTAGAAAACCAAATCTTTGTTTTGACAAAAAATCCCAGCACTTGTTTTATTAAAACTGAAACTCATTTCATGAAAATTAAAAACAGAACTTAGTATTTTAGCAAAACCGAAATTGGATTCTTTGAAACAAAAAAACCAGCACTTGTTTTCCAATCATAACTGAAATATGATTCATTGAAACAAAAATTCCAGCAACTTAGTTTTCACAAAACTTATGCCAAAACACAAAAGGATACACTGAAAATTTTACCTTTCCATTTTTTCAATCCATGGCTGCTCGTTCTTCATCATTACATCAATTTGTATATTACCAAATCAAATAAAATAGAAAAAAGAAACCAAGGAGGAAACATGGTGATGATAGACCACCCTCCTTGTTACAACCAAATGAAGAAATCTTACAAGATAAAATTTAACTTCTATGGACAACCAAAAGAGCAACATACACCATATATATTTCTATCACATAAAAATATGCAGTATACATAAAAGATTGCCAACCCATGCATCCACCATATAGGAACCAAATCATGCATGAAAAGCGGCTCGATACTAATTGTTGGATCGAAAAGAAAGCATACTTAGTATGGAGAAACGATAGATTTCAAAACTTTTAAGAAATCATCTTGCAGCGAAACAATATATCCAAATCAACATGCTAATCCATACATGATATGGTATAAGGATAATAAAACCAAGAACAAGATAAAAGGAATTACCGACTCCTTATTTCTGACTTTAAATCCTCATTGCGCTATCCTCTCCTTCTTATATCCAAATCCTTTGCCTTTGAGTCTTTTCCTTTAGCAATCTATCTTCTTCCTTGTTGTAGTATCCTCAACCAATTAGATTTACCACTTGTTCTTCAAGGACAACTAGGTTAACAAAATCCTTTGGTGGGAAAGGAGAAGAAATATTTGGAGGAGATTTTCTTAGAAGAAGAAGAACCAAAATTGAAACTCTTTCAATTCTTTCACTTAGGAATTTCGGTTCTACCTTGCATGAAAGGAGAGAATGTGTAAAACCATGCAAGAACCCTTTCTTACATCTCAATTTCGAAATATGCATGAATGGAAAGAGTGAGAGGCATCCAATGCATCACTTACATTAATCACTCATCAAATAGCCAATAAATGAGACTTACTTCATTTATCTTTAAAATGACTATTTGAAAAGACCATAACCTATAATTGAATACCCATTTCGGTTTTGGCAAGAAGAAAGAAGGAAGATGGTCCATCTAATGCACATCTTTCATCTTTAATCTAATGAATGCAAATAGGTTACATGCCAACATTAAAAGCCAACCATTAAACCATTTAATGGTAAGTTCATAACTCCATTTAATAATGATGAACCATAATAAAGACCATCTTTATTTAGTATTTTAATGTCAAATGTGTGGTTACACATCTAACCTAACAAAATTTCGAAATTGTTTCTTCTCCATTTAAAAAAAATTTTTTTTAATATAATTAATCTAATCAATTACATTAAACCAAAACAAGCCCATTTCTAAATGAACATATGGGCTTGCAATTAACCATTAATTAGTATAAGCCCATCATTCAATTATGGACTTCTAAAGCCTCCAAACTACTTCTTACTTAGCTTGATAACCTTCCTTAAAGCCAAGTGGGGAATCTTATTGACTTTGATAATTCAAGCTCCAATAAGCCCGTAAATAATTCAATCTCATTGGAATTAATTCTAGCTTATTAACTAAATGTCATTCCACTAAAGACAATTAGTTGAACTCTTGAATTATTAAATATTATGAGAATATGTCCAATTGCAAACCCTATTTAGAACCTTATTATAGCCATCCGCACAATAAAGGGTAAAATTACCGTTTTGCCCTTATGTTGGTTTTTCCTTCTAGATCTCTCATTTTACTTTATATGGTGATTAACACATAAGATCTCATCTTAGTGTTAAGACTTGATGGGTAGCTAGTCCATCAAACATCTGGCGCCAGCTTAATCACCAAATCTCCTTAAAACATCTGAAGAGATGATAACACTATAAACTCTTTATTCGAGTGAATGTTCACGATACATGTTTCAATTAATAATTTCAACATGCATAATCGGATTAATACCTGTAAAATTCCATTCCGATCATATCAAGAATTATAATGAAACACATATGAGTTCACCAATCATCAAGATTGTGGTTCATAATAGCGAATCTTAAGTTGTATGTTTTAAGATTAAAGTAACGACCCACTTTATTCTTGAAAACATACTTGATTCCAATTCATTTAATAGTGCCATTATCGATAGTCTACTACTATCATGATATGAAACTCATCATTCCCTTTAAGTAAACTCCTTTACTTATATGGAGATAAATCACAACACTACGATCTAAACCATAATGAAACGACCAACTTGATTATTCAACTGTGAATCAATTAATTGATTCTAATAATATACATGTTTCCCATACATCTCTATGTATATGTATATTACTTACAAATGAATCTTGGTACCTTATGACCAGATATATAATGCTCATACAGATAAAACTAAACTCTTTTGTTTTATTAATAATAAATATTTTCATTACAAAGCATGAATCAAGAAGATAAAGTTACATGTAAATACACTTGCTTTCCAGGGCACTATATTTACATAACTCCAACAGAGCTTTGCTCCGTGGTTACTGTTTCTGCACGTAGAGCAATGCTTCGTGATTACTATTTATGACTGAGCCCTATAGGGTAATATCTGTATCTAAAAGGAACTCGGTCAGAACATTGTAAAAACGAATGTAAGTCTCATACATATTGCATCCATATTTGACTGGAATTCATTGAATGATTTGCAAAGTTGTAATAGATTGATATGTACTGTGTAACTGAATGAACTTTGTGATTGTATGATCTGAGTGATTTTACGATGACTATGTTTTACTACATGAGTGAACCATCGAGGATGGTTACTCTACTGAGTTCGTAAAACTCATCAAAATTACACTGTTGACTTTTATAGGTCTGAGAGCAAGATCACCTAGCTTCAAAGACTTCATTGAAGCAGATTTTGTGTAGTTTAATATCAGAGATGGCTCAATGGTTTGTCAACTGGGATTTAAGACACTATAGTTATTATCTTTTATTATTCCTTAAATATGTAGCATACTGTATAGAACGAGCTGTTTATGCTCTTTGATGATGTTAAACTGAATGCTATAATGTAACTATAGTTTTTGATATAAAATGAGGATATTTTAGGTTTTACTAAATGTGATTTATGATTTTAGTTATGATGCCATGTGATAAAGTAAAAGTGAGATAGTTAACATGCCATTTCTGTCTGGCATATGCACGTGTTACCAAAAAGGGGGCACGCGTATGTGTCAGATGGGAGAGGGATGTTACATTTTGGTATCAAAGCATGGTTTGCATCCATAGGGATAGGTAAGAATGATAGGCATGAAATGTTGTGGAAATTTCGGATGATAATTGGAGTTATTATGTATTATATGTCATCCGCTATTGGTGATTGAGTGGAATACTCAGCTGACCAATGATCTGAAAGAGCGAGTAAAGAGTCGTCAGTGACTCGACCTGAGAGAGTGCCTCCAAGAATTTTCGAGCAAAGGGAAAGGAGGTACGATAAACTACAAAAGTAGGGGGTTGTGGACTTCTACGAAAATACAGACCCTGCTGAGGCTGAGTGTTAGCTAGAAAGAACTAAGAGGGTTTTTGACTAGATGAACTGTGAGTCAGACAAGAGATTCGACTATACTGTATCCTTACTATATGTAACATCCCATCCCCATATTAAGGGTTAGAAACCAGATTTCAATAATGGAGAAAATAATAATGTGATAGTTAGAAAATTTTGCATTTCATGCTCAGCAAAATGTCAACATACATGCAAGTGGATTTGAATTTTTGCAAACATGAAAATAATTGTACATGCACTCATTGACATTCTGGGTATATTGAAGTGTAATGGGATATGTTGAGAATTGTGGTTATAGTGAATGAGTTAAATGAATGGAGTAGAAGGACTAGAAATAAAAATTGAAGTGTTGGATTTTAGTGAATAGAAGTGATCTAAGAAGTTACTAGGAATGAATAATTAAGTGTAATTTTGATCTGAAACTTCCATGACTAAACTGTACTGATTTAGATGGATTTTGACAAAATTGTCTCTATGGAAGTTTCAGCTCTTTCTTTTAGCTTTCCATTGATATAAAGTTTGCAATTTTTGAAGTTCAGGATCCAAAGTTATGGAGTTTAGAAGTTAAGTTTTGGTGAGGATGTATCGTCTGGTGATGACGTATCGTGTTGGACCCCGTCTCCGAGGCCCAACATTCGGAAACACACAAGCATAGAAGACCCATAACTGACATCACACTGGCCATAATAGGGGAAATCTTGCAATAGAAAATTTTGGAATGGCTTTTTAAGAGAATTGCTCCCTCCGACCTAACGATTCTAACGCCACTAAAATCGCTCAATTTGGATTAGAAATGAAGAAGATATGGTCAAAATACTATCTTAAAGAAAAACAGTCAAAACTGAACACTCTACCGACTTCGTGTTAGAAATTGAAAAACTAAGAGGCTAAATTGTCAATCGGCTCCTTCATAAAACTTGTAGATTTAGGGCTCTAGATTAATTTAAAACAAGAATCGCCTCGATCGGAGCTTTATAGCTCAAGGTATTTTAAAATTACTGAAGCATAGTCAGACTTTAATAACCGACCATCACACTTTGTTTCAAACCACCTTTTTCAATTTAAAAGCAATACTGATCAAACAGGTGTGGAAAGATAGAAAAATGTCTGAGAAATCTATCGCTTCAAAGTGAGGTCGATCGGAGGTCTGTGTAAAAAGTTATGGCCAAAAGAAGGAAGAAGGGTCAAAACAAAAGCAGACGAAGATGATGTCATCTTAGACGAAGATGACATCAGCAAAACTAAGACGAAGATGACGTCATCATAGACGAAGATGACGTCAGCAAAACTAAAACGAAGATGACGTCATCATAGACGAAGATGATATCAGCAAAACTAAGACGAAGATAACGTCATCATAGACGAAGATGACGTTAGCAAAACTAAGACGAAGATGACATCATCATAGACTAAGATGACGTCAGCAAAACTAAGACGAAGATGACGTTAAAAAAACTAAGACGAAGATGACGTCAGCATAGACGAAGATGAAGATGAATAGTAACTTTGTCTTAGTTTTGCTCCTAAATGCTTCCACTTGGAAAGATCATAACTTTCTACTCAGAACTCCAAATTTAACAAACTTGGTGTCTACAGAAAGGTAAAAGAATTCTCTACAACTTTCATGAAGATCACTGATCCCAATTCTAACTCTATGATGGTCCAAAGTGGACTCAAAGCTTCTGTCTAAAATCTGTCATCTAGACAGCACCTGCCTTTAATTCCAACACTCATATCTACCAATTAACACACCCTAAAATAGTTCATAACACATCAAGGAAGAGCTCTACAGTTCGCTTAAAGCTCCCTATAAAACAAAAGATCCCATCTGATCTATACAGTCCATAATTTGGCTAAAAACACACAAAACACCCAAATCTAACTCAAGGAACACATCAGCCCAGAAATTTGCAGAACTTCAACAGCTCCTAAACCTATGCAAATTTCCAGCGAGCTCTCTCAAGGCAAAACTCAATAATAAAAGACTCATACACATACTTCACACATAGATCACAAAACAACACAACACATGATGAAGAGAGTACTAGAGCTCTCATTCTCTTTTCAAATCATAACAAAAGTTCATACACAGCTTTAGTTACATATCAACATATTCATCAAGAGTCCAGTATAAATTAAAAAATATGAGATGCTCAATTATCGATATGCTTATAAAGCCATTACAAAATGCTAGTTACTAACTTAATACAAAAGTTTCTAGAGTTCTTGGAGTTATGCCCAATGCCCTTGCAAGGTTCCGCGATCAACTAGAATTTGCACCTGAGGAGGGAGAATGGGGTGAACAAACACGGCTCAGTGGCTAACACCTTTATAACCATCGAGTAATGAGCCATACAACACATAAAAGAATCCGAAACATTATCAATCTATCATATACAACACAAATAACTCAACTTCATCGCATAAATCATAAATTAGCCAAAACATCATATAAAGCATAACATGGAATCTTCTATCAATTAAAAAACATATTATGCATCATAACACCAAAATGATGAAATGCACACAATTGGCTCGAGAGTTCCATAAACACGATGGAAACCGAAGTTTACCGTAAACACGATGAGTCCATTTTCGGATCTCGTGGGCCTCAAGCGGACAGCCAGGAGAAGGCTAGGGGGTCAACGTGCATGTGACTTAACGAAATAGGTTCTCTCTAGCCCAATCACAACCAATTTATGCTCACATATTCAAACACAAGAATAGCATTTTATGCTTCTTTCATTTCATCGAATCGTCATAGTTTCATTCTTTTCTTTCAAATAAAAGGAATACACTTTCAATATACACACAATTTAACAAAGATAGCACACATAGGGCATTTGCCCATTACACAACAACTATAAAAATGTTACCCACCTATCGTCGAAATCCGAATTCAAGATTGCCCTTCCTCCTTGTTCTGAGTGGGGTTCTCTTGATTTCCTTCAATTAAATCATACTCTATTAAATAAATACATTCTAAAGAAAAGCATAACATTCAAAATCAAGCAAAGATAAAGAATAAACTTTAAACCTAACCTACCCATAAGCCATCTATGCTAGAATAACCAAAACCTTAGCTTAGAAGTCCCCAAAATCCATAGATCTCACCTTTCTCTTCTATCTTTCTTCAACCCTACACAAACCCTAACTTCCATCTTATCCCATTCTTGAACCTAACACAAATAAAGATAGAACTTACCTCTCACAAGTAGTTTCTCTTCTTTTTCTTCTTCTTTCAAACCTCCTACGGTTCTCCTTCCTCTTGGCCGAAAGCTCCTTCTTTCTTCTTAGCTCACGATTTTACTTTCTCTTCTTTCCTTTAGCTCTACGACAACTTGCTTCCTTCTCTTCCTTTAATTCATTTATATCTCAACTTAAAAGCCTACCTCAAAACTATGTAGTTTTGATACTCCTTTAAAGCTCACTTGCATTTCCTTTTTGGGCTCTCCTCCTTCTACTTATTCTATTATTTCCCAAAGCCCATTCCATCCAACAAGCCCTCATTTGCCTCATAAGGCTCTACACTTCCAAGCTCACTTCCAATTAATCCAATTAATTCTAACCCTTCACTTTAACTTTAAAATTTCCAATTTCCAATCATACTAACTAATTCTAAGGCTCAACTATATTAAAATAAATATATATTTATATATATACACATAATTAAAACAATTAAAGAAAAAATAAAGAATAAGTCAAGTAAATCAATAAAAAATAAATCAATAAAAAAATAAAAAAAATATTTGGGGCCCAACATATCGTCTGGTGATAATGTGTCATCTGGTGAGGACGCTTCATCTAGTGAGGACATTTCGTCTGGTGAGGACGTATCATTTGGTGAGGACGTTTCGTCTAGTGAGGATGCTTCGTCTAGTGAGGATGCTTCGTCTGGTGACGTCATATCGTTTGGTGATAATGTCATATCGTCTGGTGCACTGTTCATCTGATCCTATTGTCTGGTCACATTTTTGACCCTATAGAAGATCGAATTTATCCTTGAGGTCTGCATGAAAGTTTTAGATCTTGAAGTTCAATTTCGAAACATCTAAAGAACACCTCAATCTGAGTTCTCTAGAGAAAGTTTTGACCATTTTTCCAATTCGTCTAACCCTTCATCTGGGTTCATCTGATCCTATTGTCTGGTCCTATTTTTGACCCTACAGATGATAGAATTTATCTTTAAGCTCTGCATGAAGTTTTTAGATCTTGAAGTCCCCTTTGTAAACATCTAATTAACTACTTAATCTGATACCTATAGAGAAAGCTATGCCAATTGCAAAATATAATCTATGTACTGTTTATAACTTTCTTCTGATCACTGTTACATCTTGTATCGTCTGGTTCAATTATGATCCTTTAGATGACCAAATATCACTTCAAAGTCTTCATAAAAGATGTAGATATTGAAGTTCTTTTTTGAACCCTTTAAGAATGACCTTGATCTGATATCCCTAGAGCAAGTTATGCATTTTGTCCCGAAATAGGTTCAATATGGTTGATGACAGAATTTTGTTTGATTTCCTTCGGTCATAACCTTGTCATCCGACGTCCAAATGACTTAATTCTTAGACCAATAGATCCATAAGACATTGAATTACGTCTATAAAAAATCATAGCTTTCTAAATTGATTTGGTTGGTGAATTTAATATGGAAATGTAACTATGTTGAAGTATGATAATCAATAGGATTAATTTACTGAACATACTTCCTTGTTTTGATTATATCTGGATCTATAGGATTCCAAATGAGATTATTTTTTATTTGAGTAAACTAGAGAAATAGGGCTACATATCATATGGAGAATTCAAATTGTGATTCAGTTTCTAAGATGTTCAATTTCTGGATGGAAGTTGTGCACAGTGAACTGTTTTGGATAAGAGTAGTCCGAAAATGTTTAAGGTATATCTTTCAAATCACTAAACCAAATTGAATGATTTTAGTGTAAATGGATACATAAGACATAGGGGAATATGTTTCGAGAAGAAATTGTTACAAAATAACTTCAGTATCAGGGTCAGAAAGAACATGAAAAGTTAACCCGAAATGTTGTGTTTATAAGAAAATCTGAAAACGAATTAATAGGTTATAACTTGTGATTGCAGTGGTATTATTGAGTTTTAAACTTAAGTATAAATTATTCTTAAGTCTTAATGAAGGGAAGTGAATAAGTGGATAAGAAATGAACAGGTATCTAAGCTATAAAATTAAGACTTTTATTACCCTTAAAAGACAAGCTGTTGTCCTTGTCTTTATCCTTCTTGAAGCTTCTTTCCCTAATTTTTCTTAAACACAGAGTTTCTCATCAAATCTACACCATAATAAAATCTTGGTTTTTCCTATCCATTACCACTCATACTTTGTTATTTTTTTCTTCAACCCAAAAAAAAAAACTGAACCCTCTATCAACTTTCAAGTTGATGTACATGGTTGCATGAGGGATTAGGGTAACGTGATTGTTGTAGATGTTGGAGCTTTAAACAAGTAAGCTTGTTATGATTATGTATTTTTGTATGAACTAAACTGTAAAATGGTTAGGAAACAGTAATATTGATATTTGCTGGAAAGTGAGTGAGAAAATTGGGGTATGTCATATTTGTTGATTTTCTGTAGATTTGATGACCGAAATGTTATGAGATAGTGTTAAATTAGTTTTGGGGTTGAAAGATCAACTAAAATATGTAGGTGATGAGAAAAGAAAATTTTGGAGAAATGATTATGTGAAAGCTCTGTTCATGTTCATGTTTTCACTGTATATATATATATATACGCACATAAGTTTTGGAGTGATTTTAGAGTTGATTAAAAATGAATTTAGAATTCAGGGATAAGTGTATGGTGATGTCTGGAGATGAGAATGAATGTTTTAAAATGAAAGTTTGAGGAAGAAATGAAGAAAATGCAAAAGTTGAAAAAGCATAAAACTTGAAGAATACGTAAGTGTGATTTTCTGTTTTTGATGATTGTGAAATATGGTAGATTTTGGTTTGTTTGTGATATGTTGAGCTGAAATGCGAAAGGAATGAAGAGGAAATATTGAGTTTTAAGCATATAGTTGATAGTGATATATATATATATACTTTGTTTTCCTCTTCATTAGTCACATATGGGATTATATTGGTAAATTAATGAATGTGTTATTAATACCAAAGTATCAAAGGATTGAGGTTGTGATTTAAAGAATTGATGAGTGATTAAGTTATGAAATTGGTAAAGTACTCGGGATTGTCATTGAGCATGCATTGTACATAGTCCATTTATATAATTGTGCATAAATAAATGCTTATAAGTGTGCCATTATTAATGTGAGTCTAACGTGTGTTTTGCATAAATGGGTTGTGCAGGTTAAGTGTCCGCATTCAAACGTTTCCAGAATTTGGAAGCAAATGCTAATCTGGAGCGTACTGTGAGTAAACCAAGATGGTCTCACTTCATTGTTTGTTTTGTTTGGATTTTGTATTAATTGACTACTGGATGATGTTATGAATGTGATTGATTGTGTTGCTTTCCAGACAGAAGGTCCGATGAATGTGATGTATGAATAATATATTGAAGTGCTACTTGTATGTGAATGAGATGAAATAAGTGCACATAATTTGATTGTTAAATGTTGGATTACGGTCTGATGATAAATGTGTTCTGAATGGGTATTTGCATATGAATGAAATTGTGATTCTCAACTTAATGTTGAATGCCGGACTACAGTTCGATGATATGTGAATTTGAGTGAATGAGAATATGCAAATGTGATTGATGCATTCCATTTCATGAATGCATGAAAGATAATGACAGTTGTGACCTGAGTAACCACCGATCAGAGCTTAAAGCTCAAAATGTGAAAAGAGCCTTGAGCTCAGATAGTGATTAACAGCCTAAGGCTCACTGTGTAAAATGAGTCCTGTATCTCCCAAGCGGATAAGGGACAATTAGTAATGAGCCCGATATCCAATAGATACGAGACAGTTTAGGCACTCAGTCACAACAAAATAACAAACGAAAAGTGGGTCTTATGTGGACTGCATATGCATAATATGAGTGACTAAATTTTATTGAATGTGAAGTGTGAAATGTGTAATAATGTGATCTATATGTTACGTGATTGGGTGAGCCATCGATGATGGTCACTCATTGATTTCGCAAAACTCACCCAAAATTTGCAAATATTTTTCAGGACTCAGAAGAATACCCCGTTAGGCAAACAGGATTATACTTACTGCATGCAAGGAAAAGCTAAAGGTTGAGATCAGTTCGCAGCTACATAAAGGTTGGGATCGGTTCGCATCTGCATTAGTGTTTTTCCTATTTTTGTATAAATTTGTATTCCGTGATTTCTATAAAATAATGTATTCTGAAATTTTTGTATAATGTGTGTACAAAGATTTTTATGGTGGAATGTAAAGACATTATGACTAAAGTGTTTTGTAATTGTAATGGGCCCCAATTGGCTATTGAAATTCTATTGATTATATTGTGTTCATTGAAAATGTTTATGAATGAAAGTAGGCCCGAATTGGTTATTATTTCAGCATATTATTTTTGTGGTTTCAAAAAAAATTTATACCGATTTTTGAATGATTGAGTGCTCTAGCATGCCACCCTTATGGGGTACGGACTCGGATATCACCCAAGATGTCGAGTACATGTCTTACGGAAGTGGGGTGTTACACTATAAGGTTTAGCTTATCAATGGTGGAAAACCATTCCAGACAGTACCATCAGGCCTTGTAGACTGAGATGGGAAGATTTTTTGAGAGTTTTTAGAGAAAATTATATGCCTAAGATCTACCTAGATCGAAAGATGAAAGATTTCCTAGATCTGAAGCAGGGCAATGACTGTAGTAGAGTATGAAGTGAATTTTAATAAACTGATGGGTTATGCCACTGCCTTGGTTCCTCCTACAGAGGAAGACAAGTGCAAAAGATTCGATGATGGCCCGAATATGGAAATTCGAATGAGGTTAGCTATTTCTAATCTGGGTAGTTTCACAGAACTACAAGCTGCCTCAATCCGTGTTGAAGAATTGATAAATGATACTCAAACTGAGCACAGAGCAGAGTTGAGACAGAAGAGGCCCAGTGATTCTGTAGCGCCCCCTCACCGTAGGGGTACATATCGGGAAACCCGAAGGTCGCTCCGACACGTATCCCATAATAAGGGTGCACTACCAGAACATTATTGATTGGACCAAATTTATACTATAAATTAGGCCCGTTTTCTCTAGTAATTATGCATCTGTTGACTCCTGATCTATGATTTTTATGCTTATTTTGGTCCCGCACATTGAGTTTTGATAAATTGCACATTGTCAGTATTTTGTTGTCATTTGTTATTAATTCGCATAATTTTATTGGGACAATTGATCTGCAAATAGGTTGTATTTGTAGGACCAAAGGAGTCAACATTTAAGTAAACACATGTGCGAGATTCGCCGCAATAATCAAGACCTCCATTCGTCGCAAAGACAAATTAATGGTATTTAATGTATTCGCCATGACGAGTGACCATCCGGACTTCGCCATGACGAACTACACTACTACTCGCATGATGAATGTCGGGTAACCCGCCTATAAATGGAAATTAATCCTCGATCCGACTCGCCCGCATAACTCCCTATAAAATCTTGCCATTTAGGGCAAAAACAAAGCGCCGCTCTCCCGAGGTTAACTTCTTCTCTCTGTTTTCTCGGCCTGTCTAATAGGTTTTGTTTTCTCTGGTTTTTGCGGTTTTGATTCGGAGGCAGCAGACATCGCCCACATTCACCACCTTCTTTTCGCCTTCATTTCGCCGACCATTCCTTCATCCTTCACCGTCGAGTCATGAGCAACGTCGGGTGTCCAAAGTTGATGGACTCTTTTGCCGTGATGTGTGGCTAAGTCTCCGATCTCTTGAAGATGGAGTAAAGTGTCGAGTTAAAGTGAGCTTAACAGGTAATCGATCTTAGTTTTAGATTTCGTTATATTTTGTATCAACTCCGAGTTGGAGAATGCCATTGTATGATGGATTGAATCCGGTTATAGTTTAATCGGATGTTAAACTTTGATTTATGTTATGGATTGATTATTGTTGAATGTCGTTCTTAAATACATGGAGTTCATGTATATCGGTTGGATGATTGCATTAATTGATTTAATCGCCTAGTTATGTCTCGATTAAGTTGGTTGTGTTATTATTTGGTTGATTTATTGCATTAATCATCCTATACATACACTAATGTTTTAACAAATTTTAATTAATCGAGTTGATTAATTAATTTTGGACTTAACGAGTTGTTAAGGTTTAGCTTTGAAACTTAGTGGATTTCAAACCCGATATTATTTTGAACGATGATGACCCGAGCTACATTTTCAAGAGAGTTTTTTAATTAATAGTTTTCGGTCTCATTTAATTTAAATTGCCTTATCTTTTCAAAATCCCAAAATATTTACCTTTGCTTTAGTTTAGTTTAATTTTAGATTAATCAATCAAAACCCCTTTTATTGCTTTCATTGCATGCATAATTCAAACATTAGGCTAGTCTAGGATCAATTAGTGCATTGGTTCCTCGAGAGTCGACCGAGGTTGCATCTGTATTGCAATCCTTGGTATAAATTTTATTTGACGGTTTCAAGGATCAATTCTTAAATTGAGCGATAAGTCGTGATCAAATTTGGCGTAGTTGTCGGGAATCAAATTAATTGATTCTCTAGGTTAGCCGATGTTTGTTTTAATTTTAATTTTGTGTTTGCATTTTGTTTGCATTGCATAATTTTATTTAATTTACATTCGCTTAAGAGTTCTTAGTGTTAATCTGTTTGTGATTTCATTACGCTTTGTTTAAGTGTTTATTACGATTGTTTTGTTTATTGTGCTTAATTTTAAGTTAATTTCGTTTGCTTTGCTAGTCATGCTTCTTGGGCGTGTGAGTTCATCATTTGTCACAATGAGTTCATTAGTCGCCGCAATGAAAGTTACAATTTATTCAATTTTGCGCAATAATTACTACACGCCGCGAACTCGAGTGAATTTAAGCCTTGCTATCCGCCGTCGCTTTAGTGAGCTATCTTAGGTGAACTTCTCTTGTGCATGCCCGTAGACTTAGGCTAGTTCATTTTCAACCTGAAATTGAGCGACACCTTAGACAACTTAGGAAAACAAGAGAGAGCAAGAAAGACTTAGCACACTAGATCGACTAGAATCTGAGATGGTGAACACCAAGAATATCCCGTCAACCACCCGAAATGGAGATCATGGTCTTAGCGGTGACCGAGAACAGCGTAGATGACAACAATGCGAACATCGACGTAGAACCATCCGGGAAGCTACAACCTCGGACATAAACTACGATCCTTTCCTCGCTGTTGCTGCCCTAACTTCGACGTAAATTTGAAGTTAAAGGTTTATTGATTAACTCCTTCCCAAATTTCACGGTTTGGCGGAGAGGACCCTATATGCATCTTGAGGCCCTCACGATGATCATCAAAGTATGAAGCACTGTAGGAGCACATCTGGACCAGGTGCTGTGGAAGGTATTCCACTTGTCGTTAGAAGGAAAGGCCCGGGAGTGGTATATGAGCCTCCCAAGGCATGTCGCGAATGCCTATCACAGTTGGGCCAACTTGCGAAAAGCTTTTCTGGAAAAGTATTTTCCAGCTTCTAGGACGTCGTCGATGAGAAAGGAGATATATTCTGCCAAACAAGATTATGACGAGTCCCTGTATGATTTTTGGAACAGATTCCAAGATCTGTTATCTCGGTGCCCCCATCATCAAATCCCTGATGAACAATTGGTTCAATATTTTTATGATGGGGTAAAGAATCAAGAGAATGGAGTAGGAGCCATGACGGCTCAAACTAAGAGAATGGAGAGCCTGGAATCGAAAGTAGATTCCTTGGAACATCGGATAACTTCCCAGTTATCCTCAATCACGGCGGAGCTTAAGAATTTGAATGTGCATCGCCGTCACCTTCCAACGAAACTGGTCGCACCTAGTTGCGAATCTTGTGGATCGGTGATGCACATTTCAGCGTCTGTCCGGAAGGTATGAAGAAGTGTCCATTGTTTACCCAGCGCACAAAATTCTAAGTGGGACCGTACTCCAACACATATAACGAAGGATGGAGATCTCATCCTAACTTCAAGTTGGAGGAATAATGAAGGAAGAGCACCCAACCGTTTTCAACAAGGGAGTGGAGCTGGACCATCTACAAACCAGTTTCCGATCAAGCGTTGGCGGTGCAAAACCACGACCACCAAAAGAGGACACCAATCAGCTTCGCATGGTATGATGGCGTTGATGAAAGAGGCGAACTTCCACAAAGAAATCAATTCAACGCCATCGCGAACCTCATCCAACAGGACTCTGCTAAGAATGCTGCCCGCTTTAGTGCCTTGGAGAAACGCATGGAGCAATGGGAGACCAAGGCCGAGAACATGAACGCCTATGTCACCCAATTGTCTAATAATTTGAGTGACAACCAAGCTCGGGCGATGGATCCATTCCTCCAACACGGTAATAAACCGAAGAGTTTAAATGCAATTGAGTTGAGGTGGAAAGAAAGTGCATTTGACATTCAAGAAGAAGAATGAATGCGAGGAAATTGAGGTTGAAGAAGCGCCTCAAGTGAGAGAGAAGCAAGTCATCGCGATCGAGAGTGATCGTGAAGAAGAATTGTTGAGAAACAAGAAGCAATCAACAATTGAGGATAAAGAGCAATCATCGAGCATTTCGGGAAGAAGAGTCGATAAGGATAAATCGGCGAAATGAACCAGCAAGTAAGGAAGTCAACAAGGACCTCCCTTTTCCGAACTCGTGTCGATGAGCAAGAGAGTCAATGAGCTCAAACACTAAAAAGAAACCATTGACTGTTTGGGAAGGTTGAAGTCAACGTGCCCCGCTGGATTTGATTAAGAAAGTGTTGAAACCACGCCAAGTACACGAAGGACTTGTGCACAAACAAGAGGAAATTTGGCCGAACGAGCGTGTCCAAGTAAGCTCAAATGTGTCGGCTTTATTTAAGCCCCAAATCCGGTGAAGTGTCGGGACCGGGATCGTTCACCATTCCTTGTGTTATAGGAAAGGTGACCATTGGAAGAGCTCTATTTGATTTGGGAGCGGCGATTAACGTAATGACAAAATCTATTTATGAAGCCCTAGGCGTTAAGAGCATAAAGCCTACTACGTAGTCTTACGGTTATCGATAGATCATTCCGACATCCGATGGGAATCATCGAGGACATCTTGGTCCAAGTGAAAAGTTTAGTGTTTCTGCCGATTTTACGTGTTGGACATGACCTCTGAAGTTGTGCAGACACTTCTTTGATTCTTGGTCGACCCTTCCTTGGACGGTGGTACAAATATCAATATGATGGAAGGAAGATTACCATGGAGGTAGGTGATCGATCAATAAGCTTCAAAGCATGTCTGAAGCCATGAAACACCCACACGAGGATTACTCACTCCTTGGAGTCAACATGCTTAGCGTTCTTTCTACTCATTCGGACTCGATGAGGATCGCACGATAAGTCATCCAATCTTGAATTGTGTTCTCGGCATCCAAGAGAATTCTTGATTGATTCTTTCAATTGTCGAAAAATGCGAAACCTTTTCTCCTTGAGCTTCCTAAGTTGGTCCTTCCATTTTACAACCTCGAGTTAGAACTAAAGCCCTTACCTCACTCATTGAAATACGCTTTTACGGAGCCCAATAATAAATTACCGTCTTTATTGCAAATTCATTATCGAGCTTGAAGAAAAGCAACTTTTGAAAGTGTTGATGAGCATAAGCGCTAATAGGGTGGTCATTAGCGAGATATACAGGATTAGCCCGACCCTTTGCACTCATAGGATATTGTTGAATGAGGGTTCCAAGGCGGTAAGGCAACCCCAACGAAGATTGAACCGCTAATCTCGGATGTAGTAAAAAGGAAATCACAAAGTTGTTAAGTCTTTGGGATTATTTATCCATCTCTCGACGATGAATGGGTCAACCCATTCATGTGGTTCCCAAAAGCGGGATCTTGTGGTGAAAATGAGAGGATGAACTCATCCCTACTAGAGTGCAAAATTCGTGGCGAGTTTGTATTGACTATCGCAAATTAAGCGACGCCACTCGAAGGACCATTTTCCTTGCCATTCATCGATCGATGCTAGAAAGGCTAGCCGGAAATCGCGTTCTTGTTTCTTAGATGGTTTCTCGGGGTACTTCCAGGTACCCATTGCACCTGACGACCAAGATAAGACCACATTTACTTGTCCCTTCGGCACCTTTGCGTATCGCAGGATGCCTTTTGGTTTATGTAATGCCCCCGGTACCTTCCAGCGTTGTGTGATGGCTGTCTTCTGCAATTTTTTGGAAGAAAGTATGGAAGTCTTCATGGATGACTTCACGGTTCACGACAATTCATTCGATTCCTGTCTCTTTAACCTGACTAAAGTTCTTAAGAGATGCATCGAGAAGAACTTGATCCTTAACCGAAAATGCCATTTTATGGTAAATGAGGGTATGGTGCTTGGACATTTGATTTCAAAGAAAGGAATTGAAGTCGACAAAGCTAAAATCGAAGTCATATCTTCCCTACCTTATCCTACCTGCGTCCGTGATATCAGGTCATTCCTAGGTCATGCAGGATTTTACAGGCGATTTATTAAGGATTTTAGCAAAATCGCCCTTCCTCTTTCAAAACTCTTGCAAAAGGATGAGAAATTTGAGTTTGATGCTTCATGCCAAAAGGCTTTTGATACACTTAAAGCCAAACTCATTTCCCCTCCTATTCTGGTTGCCCCTGTTTGGCATTTGCCTTTTGAACTTTCGTGTGATGCTTCCAATTATGCTGTGGGAGCCATGTTAGGACAACATGAAGAGAAGTTAGCTCGAGTTATTGCATACGCGTCCAGAACTTTAGATCCAGCTCAAGCCAACTACACCACAACTGAGAAAGAGCTCTTTGCAATAATCTTCGCATTAGAAAAATTCCGGCAGTAAAGATTTGCTCAATTCCCATGTCATCATTTTCACCGATCACGCAGTTGTTAAGTACCTCTTGTGAAGCCACAATCAAAACCAGTTGATCCGTTGGACTTTGCTCCTTCAAGAGTTTGATATTGAGATTAAAGATCGGCCGGTCAAAGAAACCAAGTAGTGACCATCCGAAAGACATACCACAAGATACTAAAGGAGTGGACTCTTCCGATCGACTTGTGATTCTTTTAGGATTAGGTCCTGTGCCGCAGATTCTCAAGGAGCCTTGGTATGCGATATTGTCAATTACTTAATGAAAAATTTAACCCCATCTCAGATGACTCTGGTATGAGCTCGAATTGAAGAGTGAAGCTCGACATTACATTTGGGACGAGCCTTACCTTTGGAAGATATCAGTGACCAAGTGATTCGTCGATGTGTCGCGATGAGGAATTCAATGACATACTATCGACTTGCCACTCCATGGTCTGCTGGGGACATTTTAGTGCTATAAGAACGACTAGAAAAGTTTTGGATTCGAGATTCTTCGGCCTACAATTTTTGGGACTCTTTCCATTTTTGCCAAGCGTGCGACAAGTGTCAACGTTTCGGAGGGTTAGGGAAGCGCCATGAGATGCCGCAACAACCAATGATGTTCTGCGAAATCTTTGATGTTTGGGGTATCGACTTCATGGGACCGTTCCCCCCATCGTTCGGGTTCGTGTATATTCTCTTAGGAGTGGACTATGTTTCGAAATGGATCGAGGCTGTACCCACTAGACAAGATGACGCGCAGGCAGTCACTAAATTCCTCAAATCCAATATCTTCTGTCGATTTGGAATTCCCAAGGCAGTGGTGAGTGATCGTGGGACCCATTTTTGCAACCGGATTATTACGAACTTGCTTTCCAAATTTGGAGTTACCCATAAGGTCTCTACTGCCTACCACCCACAAACCAATGGTCAGCGAAGTTTCAAGCAGAGAGGTTAAACACATTTGGAAAGGATAGTCAAGCCCTCTAAAAGGATTGAGTCTGCGTTTAGAGGAAGCCTTGTGGGCGTGTCGATCGCTTATAAATCCACGATAGGAATGTCCCATACGGTTGATTTATGGAAGGCTGTCATTTACTGTGGAGCTAGAGCATAAGGCCTATTGGGCAATAAAACAATGCAACATGGATCTTGACCTATCGGGAATGGAAAGGAAACTCCATTGCAAGAATTAGAGAGGCTGCGACTTGAAGCATATGAGCACTCTCGGCTCTACAAGGAAAAGGCCAAACGATACATGACAAGATTCTTCTCGAAAGACTTTTAAGGAAGGCGACAAAGTGCTCTTGTATAAAGCCCGCTTCACATTCAAACCCGCAAATTCAATCATCGTTGGGAAGGGCCTTATGTGGTAGTTAAAGTACATAATTTTGGTATGATAGAACTTTTGCGAGAACAAATGGCATACGATTTCGGTCGATGGACATCCGCTCAAGCTCTATCATGGAACTCCTCAACCGCCGTAATTATCAGGTTACTTCTTTCCCTTACTTGTTTATCTGTTATATGTCTCTGCTTTTGTTGCAAATTTTTATCGTTGTGATTCATTGTTTAAGTGTGGGGGAAAGACCCAATCAATAGGCTTAAATGTAGTTAGGTAGGATTTTTGGTTATGTTGCAAATAATTTGATTTCCTTTGTTAGCTCTATGATCTTTCTAGTTTACTAAAGCATGATTAGATTGAAGTGAATGGTTGATCGTGAGATGTTTTGGGTGATTCGCTTGCGAACTTTGCTGTTCATGCATGGCTAATGTAGGTTTTGTGTTTTATTCGCTTGCTGCTATGATCGTCTCGTCATGGCGAACCCTCCGAACCGTTGGACATCTCTTTTGTCCAAGGACCCTTTCATCTTCTTCCTTTCGCGCCCTTTGTTTGCCTCTCACCTATTTATTCTCCTTCTCCCTCTTTCTTTTTCTCCCTCATTCTCTCGTTTCTTCGCCACCTCTGTTCTCATTCCCTCCGTAGTCGTCTCCTTCAAAGTCTCCCTCCACTATCGACTCTAGTAAGCCTCTTTTCTTTGTTAAGCTTTCATTTTCGTTGTTTAATGTTTAGTTAGGGTACCAGCGTATTTGTTAAGCCGTGTGGTTCTAGAATTGTCGTCACATGACGAACTTCATAATTCGTCGCGACTAACGAAGAAGCCCATTCGTCGCAGCGAACACCCCTGCTCGTCGCGACAAATGGATGCGGACCTCGATTCGTGGTGACTTTCGGCGTGAGTCGCGACGAGGAGGTGATTCTGTATGATTTTGCGGTTAAGTTTTGTTTCTATTACTTGTAATTGCAGGAATTATGTCTCAAACTCACAATGCTAGCGATGGCGAAACCTCCTCCTCTTGCTCCCTCCGCGGTTCCGTCTCGTGAGTCTCCTCCACTGCAGTTGCCTCGGCTTCTCCCGAGGTGACCATGCTTGACGGACATCCGTCGTCTTGAGACTCAAATGGAGGCTGACATGAGACCTTCCGCTCCATCTTGAACATGATTACCACTCGTCTTGATCACCGTTCCGCCTCCGATCACGGCTGCTCCTAACTCTTTTACTATAGTTCCGCCTCATCTTCTTTTTCGTGCTCCTCGTGTTCTGCCCTCCCGAATCGCCGTTGAGGATGATCCTCCTATTTAGTTTAGCATGTTCTTTACATCTTCCGTTATTTTTGTTTTTGCTGTATTTTCTTTTATTCGATATCTTTTGTTCTAGGCTAGCTCTTTGAATCCTTCATGTTGCGCAACTTGTCGTTTTGAGCTTAATGTTATATCCACATTTGTTTTGTCTATTTTTGTTTCGTTTCCTCTGTGCCTCGCTACTTTTGTCATTGTGGACAATGCCATGTTTAAGTGTGGGGAGCCGTTCCCTTTATATTTTGCATTGTACACCTATTAAAACTTGTGCATAATTTTGTGGGCCGTTGCTTTTCTTGATAAATTTGGACTCGATCAAACATTTTCAGACTCGTTCTTTTGTGCCCTTGCATGCAAAGCCCTTATCGGTTTCAAACTGATACTTGAGTTTTTGTGAAAATGCTCTCCATTCTTCGAACGATAATTGGTTTTGGCAAAAATTTTAACTTTTGAAGTTTTCAAAACAAAGTAAATGGGAACATGCTAACAAGGTAGCATTTTAAGTTTTTAAGTTTTGAGATTGATCATTGAGAGAAAACCTTGTTGGAAGGATATTCGAGCCAAATTCTTTTTTTATATCTTTGTGTGTGCATCTGCTTAGTTCATGCTTCTCTAGAACTTGTGTCAGTTTTTACTCAAAGCTTGATGGACTAGATTTTGTGGATATGATAGGCGTTCTTTCTTTCAGCCCTTTCCCCAAACACCAACCCTAAACACCGTTCCCTTGCTAGCCCTTTGAGCCTTCTTCACATGAGCATTTGCATGCATTATTTTAGATGATGTCAATAGTCGGTTTGTTCTATTTTTTTAAAAAAAACAATCAAAAGTTGTTGAAAATGAAAATGAAAAAATGTTAGTCTTGTTTATTCCAAAAGGGATAATAATGTGTTGTATCCCAAAAGGGATTAGCATCTCAAATGAGATAGCCAAAATGTGAAAAAAAAAGTGTATTCAATTTATTTGGTGTTTAGTTTTAGTTTGGTTGTTGACATCAATTCCTCATTTAGTGCGCATGTTCATATTTTTCTTTCTTTCACTTCATCCATTCATTTAGCCTCCGCTCATTACAACCCTTAAAGACCTCTTGATCTTCAAATTGATAGTCCTTGTAGTGGAGAAATAAAATTGATACAAGCCTATGGTAGGAGATGTATTAAGTAGATTGAGAGAAAATATCCCTACTATACAAGTGAGTTGGCGTAAACACCATATCTGAGTGATTCTCCATTGTTCAATCTCTTGTGCTTAAATTCTTTCAATGTTTGTTTTATTAGCACTCTTTCAATTTCTTTGCGTTCAATTACGATAAAGTGGATTGAGTCAATTTTGGTTGTTGTTTGAGCATGGGCAGAATTTTCTTTTACTCTTGTACCTTTTGACTCTTATAAGCTTTGTTCAGAGTACAAAGGTTTAAGTGTGGGGGAATTTGATTGGACCAAATTTATACTATAAATTAGGCCCGTTTTCTCTAGTAATTATGCATCTGTTGACTCACGATCTATGATTTTATGCTTATTTTGGTCCCGCACATTGAGTTTTGATAAATTGCACATTATCGGTATTTTGTTGTCATTTGTTATCAATTCGCATAATTTTATTGGGACAATTGATACTGCAAATAGGTTGTATTTGTAGGACCAAAGGAGTCAACATTTAAGAAGTAAACATCTTGCGAGATTCGCGCAATGAATCAAGACCCTCCATTCGTCATGACAAATTAATGGTATTTAATGTATTCGCATGACGAGTGACCATCCGGACTTCGCATGACGAACTCTGACTACTCATTGCGGCGAATGTCGGGTAACCCGGCCTATAAATGGAAATTAATCCACTGATCCGACCCAGCCCGCACAACTCCCTATAAAATCTTGCCATTTAGGGCAAAAACAAGGCGGCCGCTCTCCCGAGGTTAACTTCTTCTTCTCTGTTTTCTCAGTTCGTCTAATAGGTTTTGTTTTCTCTGGTTTTTGCAGTTTTGATTCGGAGGCAACAGACATCGTCCACATTCACCACCTTCTCTTCCGCCTTCATTTCGCCGCGACCATTCCTTCATCCTTCACCGTCTGAGTCATGAGCAACGTCGGGTGTCCAGCAGTGATGGACTCTTCTGTCGTGATGTGTGGCTAAGTCTCCGATCTCTTGAAGATGGAGTAAAGTGCGAGTTAAGTGAGCTTAACAGGGGTGTCGATCTTAGTTTTAGATTTCCGTTATATTTTTGTATCAACTCCGAGTTGGAGAATGCACTGTATGATGGATTGAATCCGGTTATAGTTTAATCGGATGTTAAACTTTGATTTATGTTATGGATTGATTATTGTTGAATGCTGTTCTTAAATACATGGAGTTCATGTATATCAGTTGGATGATTGCATTAATTGATTTAATCTGCCTAGTTATGTCTGATTAAGTTGGTTGTGTTATTATTTGGTTGATTTATTGCATTAATCATTCTATACATACACAAATGTTTTTTACAAATTTTAATTAATCGAGTTGATTAATTAATTTTTGGACTTAACGAGTTGTTAAGGTTTAACTTTCGAAACTTAGTGGATTTCAATCCCCGATATTATTTTTGAACAATGATGACCCGAGCTACATTTTCAAGAGAGTTTTTTTTAATTAATAGTTTTCAGTCTCATTTAATTTAAATTGCCTTATCTTTTCAAAATCCCAAAAATATTTACCTTTGCTTTAGTTTAGTTTAATTTTAGATTAATCAATCAAAACCCCCTTTTATTGCTTTCATTGCATGCATAATTCAAACATTAGGCTAGTCTAGGATCAATTAGTGCATTGGTTCCTTGAGAGTCGACCCGAGGATGCATCCTGTATTGCAATCCTTGATATAAATTTTATTTGACCGGTTTCCAAGGATCAATTCTTAAATTGAACGATAAGCCGCCGATCAATTATCCAATAATATCCACATGGCATCGCAATAAGTAAAATCATAAAATATCACAATAGCAGAAATCAGCAAATTTGAATCCAAAATAATAATCATCTGGTACAGTCATCCAATGTCGAATAGACAAGTCTATCGGTCTCTAACAAAACCAAAAGGAAAGCGATACAAGCATCTATCTAAGTCATCCTCAAAAGTTAACCCGGTGACCGATTGTGTGCCATCGCGTCCCCTTGCAAAGCAGCCGCACGGCGGGAAGGAATATCTTGAGCTAGAGTCTACTCTATCGATCTGAAAAATAGGTTGCAATTTTGGGTGAGTTTGCGAACTCGGTGAGAAACCATCATCGATGGTTCACTTAAATCATGCATTACGCAAATTGCGTAAAGCCACACACAAGATAATATCAATTAACGGTATTATATAACGAAGGTACGATGAGTCTATATCGATTATGCGATATCGATAACAATATTACAAGTGGCTTGAGTACGATTCACGATATCACATCACAATGTACAGTAAATCATGGCATCACACAGTTCAGTAATCATCGCACAATTTAGCAGTTCAATCAGTCATGTATATAATGCATATGAGACTCTTCCCAGTCATTCAATATTGTGCCCAAGTGCTCGATCGGTGTTGATGGGGGCGCGCGTCGTGATTTCTCCCTGCCGGGCTAGGCGGTCGATCGATGTTCGAGCTCGAGGCTCTTTTTGATGATAATAGCAACTTGGGACACGTCCATTATCGATCATGCATTTATGCATGCGAGGCAATATTCGATAATTTAGTATTGATGATTCATCAATTTATAGTATATGGCTATAAAGCCCGATATATCGATTCGGTATCATGCGATGATCGATTCGATTCTGATAAAGCATGCAATTCAATCCAATAAATTTCATAATCATGAAATAGTCGATTCAATTCAAGTAGTAGCATGCAATTCGATCCTAATCACGTCGGTAATCATACGATTCACCTTTACAAGTAATTCATACGAGCATATAAACAATCGAATTTGAGAAACCAACTAGGTTACTCACCGTAACTTCCGAAACTCTTTCTGAAGTCCCGGCAATATCCGTGGAGCGACGGTCCAGCGGTGCCTCTATAACGATAAAATATAAACCATTACTAATTGCCCAATTAAACAGTTCAGTAATGTATATGTCTCAGTGAAATGATGTACGATGCATGTTCACGATTTTTCGGTGCTAAATCCCAATTTCGATACTTTAAGCTCAATCCTATCTCTTTGTTCAATGGGTCGACAATTATTTGATCCATTCATAAAATCGATCAATTTTCCTCAATTGAATCCCTATAGCCATTTCCTATATATCGGGTCAAAACCTCAATTACAAATCCCAATCAAAACTCCAATAGTCTCAATTTGACATTTAGGTCACACTATGAACTCTAATTGACCCTAATCTCGATAAATCAATACCAATTAAATTAAATTTCAATCCTCTAATTATCCTCAATTGTAGACCTCTTTCCCTAGTTAACAACGAATATGGGATCACTTCAATCGGAGGTCTATACCATGAATTATGCCCAATAAACTAAATTAAATCCAATGAAACAGTCTCCTTCGCATGACCTTGCGTCTCTCACCATGACGCAAAGCAGTCTAAGGCCACATGGCGTGAAGACCGCTTCATGCATGGCGAACAACACGCCTTGGCGCGCCGCGAGACGGAGAAACACGTCGCGGCGTCATACATATATAACGCTCGCCGCGGCGTCCCACGCAAGCTCGCCGCGGCGAACGAATATAAATTCGTCGCCGTCGGGGCTCGCGTGCAGGTCGCGGCGTGCGACGATCCTCTTCGTCTTCTCCGATCGTTTTCCTCATTAAATCCTCCATTAAAACACTCCAACCACTCAAATCTACCCTAATAAATGCCATAAATACAGTAGAAACCATAAATAACAACATTAATACCATAAAACTTACCAAAACACATATCAATCCACAAATCTACCGTAACCCTAAAATCCTCCAAACCAATCGATCAACCAATAGCAAAGCTTCTAACCTTCATCAATGACAGTAAACAAGTTAGCCTAGCATACTAGGAAGAAAACATGAGAAGAAATCGAAAGATCTCTCACCGAAGGAAGAAAATCGAATCACCGTCGAGGGGGAAGAGGAACTCGCATATGCCTTAGTCAAAATCCCCCAATTTCATTCAACCCTAATATTTATGGACCTAAGTCTCCATATCAGTCCAAATTCTAGTCTCTAAATTTCAATGACTCAACATATTTATTTCTTATCAGTAAAACTCCTAATTTTTCCATCGCCATAGGACAGTTCTTTCGATCTTTATCTGATAATCGATCGATCGCCCAAATATTTCCGGTCAGGCGATTTCTCCAATTTCCCGAAATTTCCTATAATCCACTATCAAATACCGGTCACTCAGTAACCAATATTAAATCAATCATTTGAACCCGAAACTCAAATTTCTCAATTAATCATATTCAAATCGATTCGATCGGTTCACAAACCGTCACTTGATCAATTTCAATTCACAATTAAATACTGAAAATCATGAATGCATGTACCTATGAATATATGCATATCGATAAACCAGTTCCTCTATAATTAGAGGCCGATAGCATACTCGATCGAGAATGCAAGAAACCGATCGGTCCATCCCGATATTACCATTTTACCCTTGCTGATAGTAATGGGATGTTACAGATTCTCAGGGAGGTTCTGGCAAAAGATTTAAAAAGCATCAAAACTGAACTTTCAGGCCACCGACTGGATCTAAACAATCAGGATTCAGACAGAGAGGTAGTTCTACACAGCCTGGGAACAACAGAGGAGTAGCATCGAGTTAGTTGCTAGCTTGTGACCATTGTGGGAACAGACACAGTGGTGAATGCTGGAGGTTGACTGGAGCCTGCCTTCGATGCAGCTCACTTGATCATCAGGTAGGAGATTGTGCTATGGTGTCTGGAGGGTAGTCTAGTAGGAGAGGAAGTGTGGAAACAAAACCTACTGTGTAGTAGAGCCGAGCCAGTGGGACTAGACAGAGGGGTCGTGGCAGAGGCAGGATGAGTTCTGGGAATGCTACTGGGAGGACTGAGGTGTAGAGCAATCAACCGCAGTCTCAGGCTAGAGTATATGCCATGACGAGGCAAGAGGCTCAGAGTCTCCAGATGTCATTGCAGGTGTGTTATTACTATTTACTTTTAAGGTTTATACATTGCTAGATCTTGGATCTATGCTTTCGTTTATCACACCACATATGGCATCTAGATTGCACTATGATAGAGAGTTACTGAGATGTGGATTAGAGGTGAGTAAACCAATAGGTAGTACCATCGTTATTGGGGAAGTTTGCAAGAAGTGTTTGATTCGCATTAATCAAGCAGAGTTAGAAGCAGACTTGATTTTATTATAGTTAAAGGAGATTGATATTATTTTAGGCATGGATTGACTCACTGCTCATAAGGCCATCATGAACTGCTACACGATGGAAGTAATTTTAGAATCTCCTGATCAGCTGAGAGCAGTGTTCAGAGGTATTAGCCAAGCAGTGCCATCCAGATTGATCTCATTTACGAGTGCTTTAAAGTTAATGTATGGTGGATGTGAGGCTAATCTGTCCCATATAATTGAGACTAGAGTTGAACGGAGTGTATAGGACATTCTTGTGGCAAAGGATTCCTAGACGTGTTTTTCATTGAATTAACTAGTTTTTCCTAGATCGGGAAACAGAGATTATGATTGAATTAGTTCCAGGTGCTACTCTTATATCTATTCCTCCATATAGGATGAGACCTGTAGAACTAAAGGAGTTGAAAGCTCAGTTACTAGAGCTTTTTGAGAAAGGATTCATTAGGCCCAGTGCTTCACCCTGAGGAGCTCCAGTGTTATTTGTAAAGAAGAAAGATGGCACCTTGAGGTTGTGCATCGACTATAGGCAACCTAATCAGGTTACAGTGAAGAACAAAAACTCGTTGGCTAGAATCGATGACTTGTTTGATCAACTGCAGGGAGCTCAAGTGTTTACTAAACTTGACTTGAGGTCTGGGTATATTTAGCTAAAGATAGCAGAGGCTAATGTACCAAAGAGTGCTTTCAGGAGTAGGTATGGACATTTCAAGTTCTTAGTAATGCCATTTGGGTTGAAAAATTCCCCAACTATATTTATGGCATTGATGAATGAGGTGTTTCAGCCCCACCTAGATCGGTTTGTAATTGTATTCATCGATGATATTTTGGTGTATTTGAAAAATAGTGAGGAACATGCAAAGCATTTAAGAATGATACTACATATTATGAGAAAAAAAGAACTGTATGTCAAATTCAGTAAATGTGAATTTTGGCTGAATCAAGTGGTATTTCTAGGTCACATAGTAATTGGGCATTTTATTCAGGTGGACCCAATAAAGATAGAGGCAGTAATGAAATAGGAGAATCCGAAGAATGTATTAGAGGTCTGGAGTTTCCATGGATTGGCTAGATATTACTGGAGGTTTGTCGAGAGATTTTCTTTGATTTCAACCCCTTTGAATAAACTTCTGAGGAAGAATGTGACATTCAAATGGAATGATAACTATCAGAGAAGTTTTGTGGGGTTGAAACATTGGTTGACTATAGCACCGGTGTTAACCATTCCATCGAGTTCTAGAGATTATGTTGTGTATAGTGATGTTTCACACCAGGGCTTAGGATGTGTACTGATGTAGCATAGTAAAGTAATAGCATATGCATCGAGACAGTTAAGGTCTCATAAGATGAATTATCTAGTACATGATTTAGAGCTTGTAGTAGTAGTCTTTGCTCTAAACATTTGGAAACATTATTTATACAATTATACACTGATCACAAGAGTCTGAGATATCTGCTGAGTCAAAAAAAGCTTAATATGAGACAAAGAAGGTGGATAGAGTTGTTAAAGGATTATGACTACACGATTGAGTATCATCCGAGGAAAGTAAATATTGTGGCTGATGCTTTGAGTAGAAAGTCACATAGTAATGTAGCTCAGATCTAGTTATCGAGGTTACTAAACCTGATTCAGTTAAGAGCTTTCTATGTAGAGTTAAATCTTGAGCATAATGAAGCATTGATAGCCACATTAAAATTGAGACCAATGTTGCATGACAGAATTAGAAGAGTTCAGAGTAATGATCCGAAAATGATGAAACTGATTGAGAAAGCTAAGGTGAATGAAGATTCTAACTTTGAATTGTGAGATGAGATATTGTGGTTAAAGCAGAGACTATGTGTACCTGATGTCGATGATCTCAAGAGGGAAATCCTAGAGGAAGCTCATATGGCTACCTATGCTATGCATCCTGGCATGACCAAGATGTATAACACAATGAAACAACATTTCTAATGGCCTGGAATGGAAAAGCAAGTAGCGAAATGTGTTTCTAAATCTATAACATGCCAGCAAGTTAAAGCTGAGCATCAGGCTCCAATCGGAAAGCTTCATTCGTTGCTTATTCTATAATGGAAATGGGAACAGATTACTACGGATTTTATAATGGGATTGTCTAAGACTCCGAGGCAAAATGATGCGATATGAGTTATAGTGGACCGATAACTAAATCAGCCCATTTCATACCGGTTTGGGAGATTAGTTCATTAGACCAATTGGCTCAGAGATATGTGACTGAAATTGTGAGACTGTATGGAGTTCTGGTGCCCATTGTATTAGATAGGGATCTCAGATTTACCTCTAGATTCTAGAAGAGTTAACAATCAGCCATAGGCACAAAGCTAAATTTTAGAACTGCATTCCATCCTTAGAAAGATGGACAAAGTGAGAGAACTATCTAAACTGTTGAGGATATGCTTAGAGCATATGTATTGGAGTTTCAGGGAGCTTGAGATCTGGACATAGCATTTATTGAATTCGCATACAATAATCATTATTATAGTAGTATCGGGATGGCTCCGTATGAGGCATGATATGGTAGAAAATGTCGATCGTCGCTATACTAGGATGAAGAAGGTTTGAGAATGATTGAGGGTCCCAAATTGATCCAAGATACTGTAGATAAGGTGAAACTAATCTGAAGCCAAATAAAAGGGGCTCAAGATAGACAGAAAAGCTATGTGGATCAGCATCGACGGGATATGGAGTATAGTGTTGAGGGCAAAGTATTTCTGAGAGTGTCGCCTTGGTGTGGCATATTGAGGTTTGGCAAAAAGGGCAAGTTAAGCCCGAGATATATTGGTCCTTATGAGATTCGCTTAGCCTTACCTACTGTGATGTCATAAATATATGATGTATTCAATGTGAGTATGCTCAGGAAATATAGGTCTAATCCAACACATATGTTACCGACTCAGGATATTGAAGTTACTAGAAACTTGAGCTATATTGAGAAGCCAGTTCAGATAGTTGGTTATCTGATAAAACAATTGAGGAATCGAGAAATTTTGATGGTAAAAGTTCTATGGCATAATCATTGGAATAAAGAAGCAACGTGAGAAACTGAGTAACATATGAAAAAGCAATATCCCCACCTATTTCATCAATCATGTAAGAATTTTGAGGACGAAATTTCTTCAGAAGGGGAGAATTGTAATATCCTATGTTCGGGACTAGACCCCATAATTGTGAACTGAATGTACTGAGAACAATTAGGGTGCATTGCATGCTTATGCATCATTGTATTTTCACACACACGTGAATATTTATTGTTGGCTTATTTAAGATAATTGTCCATGCATTCATTGAAATTTTTCGAGTATAATTGACTTAATAATGTGATTTAAAATGTGAATTGTGACATATTGGTGTTAAAATTTTATTTGGAGATTATTAGTATTATTTCAGAATTTTTGGTGAATTTTAGGAATTTTTAAAATTTGGAGTATTTTGGACTAGGGAAAAATATAGAAATATGGACCAGTCATAGCGTGAAATCTAGCAGTATAACACAGTGACATAAGTATTACGTGCACAAGGACACGTACACACGTGTTTTAGATGTTATTTTCCGGTAGCTAAGCTGTCTCTCGTTGTTATTCACTGAGAGTAACATTGTTATCAAATCTACTTCTGGTTTACCACACACCAAACATCAGTTGTTATTTTTGTATCATTGATTCACTCTCACTGCTAGGAAACATTGCTTCATCAAATAAGTAATTTTGATTATGATTTACTGTATAAATGAATACATGCATGAGTGGTTTGAGAAATATAGTTTCGGTGAATAAACTTGAGGAATGAGTTAGATGAAAGAAAAATGGAAGGAGGAGAAGAAGAGAAATAAATGGTGAAGAAGATCATGAGTCGCGATCATGCTACAGTTGTGGTGATCTCGCTATCGTGCAGACACACGATCGCGGCTTTCAATTATTTTTCTAAAAGTCTTTTTTTGAACATCATTTGGTATTTTTGTTATAACTTTTGCTCCCGATATCCAAATGACATGAGACTTGAACCAATGGATTTATAACACATTATTCTACCTGTCCATAAACATTGGCAGCTCTTTGAATTGATTTGCAATAGATTGATTGAATGAAAGAGAGGGAATCTATTGGAGTAGTATGGATTGGAATGTTTTCCTGAACATACTTCGATATTTTAATTAAATCTTGACCTATAGAGTCCCAAATGTGGTGATTCTTAATTCAAATGAAACTAGAGACACAAAGCTATAGTTGTTTTGAAGAAATCAAATTGTAATTCTAGTTTAAAAATTCCAAAATTTGTAATGAAGTTGAAGTAAGAGTATAACTTCTTGTATATAGGCTCCAATTGAATGATCTTAGTGTTATTAGAAATGTAAGACACAAAGAAACAATTTTTTAGAAGGAAGTGTTGTTTAAATCCTGCATTTTTTGGATCTTATTGATCATATATAGTTGACCAGAATGGAATGTTTTCAAAAAATGATGAAATAGAGAGTGAGTGATTGAATTTTGTCATAATTGGAATACAAATGATATGTACAACAATGTATGACAGAAATATACCTGAGAATTTGTCATTGAACATACATGATACATGAAACAATGATACACGTGTTTATTCTATTTCATAAGCGCATTAGAAATATGAAATTGTTTTTATTGCATATAGACAAGCAACTAGAGTGACCGCTTCCAGATATTGTCGGAACATCAAGGTAATATACTTAAAGGAGCAACTATAAGTAACCTAAGATGGTCTCACTTTATTTGTTCTATATATGACTGAATTGTGTTGATATGTATATTACTGAACTGCATTGATTGATTGTGTACTGAATTCTGGATAATATCTGTGCGAGGCATTTGAGGCATGCAAACAATATTGGAAATGCTACTTGTATGTGAATGAAACTGCATAATTGAATATTATGATTCTCAACTGAAAAGTTGAATGCTGGACCTTGTCCGATGACTACTGATACTGCGATTGTTATACTAAGATAATACATGCAAGTGAAAGTGATTGAATTGATGACTAAATTGTGACATGCATATCATTTCAATGCATGTAATATAAAGGCGTTGTGACCAGAGTAGCCAGATTGAAAGCGCTTATACATAGAGCTTTACTCCGTGGTTACTCACTACAACAAAACTATAGTTTTAACGTCGTTTGAGAAGTAGACGTCGAGAATGAGCTAAGCTTTTCACGACGTCTTCAAACACGTCATTAAAGGTCGATATTACGAGGCGTCGTATTTAGGCGTCGAAGAAAGTTGAAATGTTTGGCGTCGTTTGGTGAAAGGCGTGAAAAAAAGAAGCGGCGTCCTTGAGAAGTAAACGTCGGAGAAGGCCTTGTCCACGTAATTAGTTACCCGCCCACGTTTAATTTCCTTCCGTCCCAGATTTTTCACTCTCCCCCCAGATTCAATCCCTCCTCCTCGAACCGCCCCAGATTGATTCTCCTCCTCGAACCAGATTTATCACTCTCCCCCCAGATTCATTCCCTCCTCCTCGAATAGTGTCGCCCACGTTTCTGTCGCCTTCCGTCTGTCATTGTGGAGGTTGCTTCACCAGTTGACGTCCGTCTATCATCTACAGTCGGAGTGCGTGTGCGTCTTGGTTGAGGTAAGTCATTGAAGTCGACGATGTAATATGGGTTTAATTGAGTTTAGAAAGCCCTCTTTGCTTGAACGAATACCCAAATTGTCTTGGCGTTTTCCTCTTATTATTCGTGTTCTGGGTTTGAGAAACTTATAACCAACATTTTTTTTGTTCTTGCAATTACTCAAGATAAAAGTTTTGACTTGATTTTCCTTTACAAATTCTCTGCATATTCTTGAACTCTTGAGGAACACATCCGAGTAGCAGATAAATTACTAACTTTTACATTTGAAAATGGCTTCCAATCTATATGTCTATATGCTTTGGCATATATTTCCACCTTAATTAGCTTTCTTATTAGTAGCTATCTATATGCTTTGGCATACTATTATTTTGCAATCATATTCTTGAAAATGTCTATCTAATTTCATGCTTTTGTGGCTCTCTTTGTTTGTAGTTTTACAAGACTTACTTTGGACGTGAGCATCTCGCTAAGAGAAACAATAGTCAAACTGGTCCTCGACAAGGTGAGCAGCTGTGCCTTGTCTTTAATCAATAGTATTGGATTTGTGCTTCTCTCCAATTATGTCTTCTATTTGCATTCATATTTATGATTTTTTCTAAAAATAGTAGTACATCTATGTTTTATTACAGTTCTTGCATGAATTTGTCATAAATTTGCAGTGAGTTAAGGCTAGTTATAAATTAAATTTCATAACATGTATATGAAGGGATAGTATCTTCATAGATGCATATCGCAAATCCCCCTTAGCTTCATAACATATCGCAAATGGTGTGGCAAACATAAGCTTATGTTTATGCTCTAAGAGTATTCGACTAACTCTCTTCCTTAATTGAAGCTTATGTTTTTTCTAATATGAGCTTTCTAGTAAGCTGATCCATTCTTTCTTTTAGTTCCTTTACCTCAGACTTTTCAATTTGTGCGGGCTTTAACATTTTAAGTGAGTGAGATATGAGTTCCTTTTGATGATCTTCTTAGTTCTCTATCTAAGAGCTTTGATTTTAGATACTCACCAATCGAGATAAGGATGAGTACAAAAGTTTGTTATTATCATAATATTGTCGTTCACTTATCAATTTTCTTATTTGGCGATGCTAATCTCATAATTTTCATTTAAAGCAATTGTTTTAGTTAACTTTTCATGCCATATTTTGTATTTAATCTATTCCATTTATCGATATGCACATAATCATATTAAATATCTTAGTGACATGCATTTTAGGTCTTCTTTTGAATTTAAAGTGTTTTGCCTTGGTACTACTTTATCGATGATAAGCTAATCATACAGTACAATGACGGTCATTTATCTCCTTTGGTTTGTATAAACCGAGTTCATACTTGGTTTATTATTATCTCATATCTTCAAAATTAGTTTACAATGTTGCAAGTTCTTTGAATTAGATTTTACAATGATCACAAAAATCGACTTACGAGGTAGTAATAGAGCAAGTTATCACATTGACATCATACAAAATGTTGGAGTACAACATAAGATGTTGGGATGCTGAAATTTGAAATTCACTACATTACATTTATTCTTGTCAAATAGCACATAATCAGAAAACAAAGACAAGGGTGCATGGCTAGGATGTGCTCCATGTGATAGCCAGTCTCTTTCTTAGAATTAATAAGAAACGAAGGATAAGATAAATGAGACTGCAACAGCAGCCTAGGAGAGAGGCTAAGAGAAATGAAATGATATTGTGATGGTATCTTTGGAGATATGTTGGAGATATGGGGTAGAAATTATTGTAGATAATCTATTGTAATTTACAAATTGATGCTCCCAACTACAGATTGTAAATTACAGATTGTAATTTACAAATTGTAATGTACAAATTGATGCTCCCAGCTTTTACTCCCAGCTTTTACTTTATTGTAATTTACATCTATTGTTATAGCTCTATTACAACTACAGATTGATGTATATTAGCTACAACATAGCTGGATTTGTAAACATCTAGCTCTTCATTCACAAAGAACATGTAGCTCTTCATTCACAAAGAACAAAAACAGCATAACTAATGCCAATCACCTTAATGCTTGTTTTCCTTTTCTTTTCTACCTAAATAATTGAAGTTCTTTCTTTCTTCTTTAAATTGCTCAAGAATTGAATACTGTTTCCTATATATCTGATCAATGAACTTGTAGTTGCATTACTGCATTACTGATACCCTGCATTACTAAACATCAATGAACTTGAGTTGAGAAAACTTCACCAGAGGATCGATCTTCTCATTGTCTTCTGAACCTCACGGTATTTGTTAAATATTGGATTACATGTTTTGTTGTTTGCATATTGTTGGCTGCTAGATGTTTTGGTTGTGTTCCTTGGGATACTGAATTGCACATACTATTCAGAATTGCACATAGTTAGCAGGGCTGAAATTGAGATGAAATTGGGATACTAAATTGCACATATTTGTCAGAATTGCACATATTAAGAATATGATTAGTGTTGGGCCCCGATTCGCTTTAAGCACGTTTACTTTATTTTGAGGTTTAGATTGATTAATTGCTTTGAATTAGAATAATTTGAGATTTAGTGCTTAATTTATAGAAATTAATTGAAAGGGTTTAGTTAAAATTAGAATTTTGAGAAATTCTTAGAAATTAAAAGAATAAGTTAGTGTAGGATTAAATTAGGAAGTTGTTTAGGTTTTTAAGGCTTAAGATTTAGCAAAATGGGCCTTTAGCCCATTTAAATGCCATTAAATTAATAATAAGGAAATCAAATGAAGGGGGCTTGGATAAAGAGTGTAATGGACGGATTTTATAAGGAAAAAGGAAGGAAGAATCAATTGAAAGTAAGTAGGATCTTAAAACTACGTAGTTTTGTTAGGTTAATTAGGTTAGAAGTTAAATCCCTAAGACTTTTAAAGGAGGACCACCGAAACTACAAGGAATAAGAGACTTTTGAAACTTATAGAAAAGAGAAGGGAGAAGAGAAGACTTCGGTGGATTGGAGAAGAAGAAGAAGAAGAAGAAAAGAGTAAGAACTTGACTTAGTTTACTTTAGAAAGAAAGGTTTAAGGGTTTGCTTGCTTAAGGAGAAGGGAAGAGAAGGAGCTTAAGTTTTCTTTAAAAGCAAAAGAGAATTTCGTGGGTCTTGTCTTAAGGTAAGGATTTTCGGTTTTCTTTGATTTATTTAGGTAGGTTCTAGCTTAAATGGCTTAGTTAAGGTATGGGTAAAGTTAGATAGTTGTTATTCCAAGTTTTCATATCCTTAGGAAGTCAAATTTTGCTATCTTTGATGAATATGGGATACTTTTGTTTAATGAAGGTGAAGTGAGGCTAGTGGAAGAAGAAGCAAGGCCTTTGGATCAATCTTAAAGTGAAAAGAATTAAGGTGGGTGGTTCTTTAATAATTGAGTAATAAGTATATGGAACTTTTTATAATCAATGCTTTCCAATGACTTTGTTTTTGTGAATAATGTACTTTTGTAATATGTTTAACTTGTAGATGTAATTAGTTGATTGTGAATGCATGTTGAAATGATTGAATATTGGTTTGGATAAAATGGATTTGTAAGGCCGATTCGGCTAATACTTACAAATTGTGTGAAATGTGTGCTATCTTTGGATTTGTGGTGGTCCATTTCGAGTCGGTGCACTGTCTATTATAGGCTTCTCCCTTTGTCCGCTAGTGGTCGTGGAGTTCTTTTAAGGACTCCTATTAATTCTGACTACACATGACGCTTGGCGAAATGTGTAATACGTTCTATTCGGATCCACCGAATCATTTTACGTGCTTATGTGATAGTTGAGTTATAAATTATCATGTGATGATTTTTTGTAAAATGATCTTGTTGGTTGAAATGAGTAAATAATGGATTTTTTATTGCTTGTTTATTAAATTATCACCCACGGAGCCGTGGTGCTCACCCCATTTCCTCCACAGGTATTAGCGAGAAACCGAGTCACCGTGATCGGGATTGAGGCAACTCAGATGCAATTTTGCTTTTGAAGTTGTGTTTGAAGTTTTATTTTGAGAAAACAGACTTTAGGTCACATTTTGGACCTTTATGTAATTTTTGCTACTTTCGATGTAATCGGGTCAAAATTCCCTCTAAAGTTTGTATTATTTATACTTTCTTTGTAAATGAAACAAAAGTATGGTTTTAGTGTAGCTTTGATACATGTTGTATGCTTGAGAATGTCAAAAGAAAAAAAAAGAATGAATGAAAGCATGGAACTTGATGGATTGGAATTGAAGAAAGGCCTAGGAGTAAGATTACCTTGCGATTTGAGAATGTGTAGAAGTTTAGGAGTGTGTTGCTGCCTTGGAACATTGAATTCTTATGCAGGTTGTAGCAAAGGATTGAAAATTTGGGTTAGGTGGAGAATAGGGGAGGTGCTGTCCAATTTTTGTTAAAAGTGGACAGCAACTTCACCTAGGGTTTAGAGTACTTTAGAGCTTGAATTAGCTTAGGTGGTCTTCTTGAAGAATGTAGAAGATGATTAGATCTTTCCAATGACATAAAGTTTGTCATATTTGGACTTAAGATGAAGAAGTTATGAGAATGGAAAGGTTTCAGCCACTGTTGGAACCACTAGAATTTTGCAGCACCTTTAGAAGCTTTTTTCACCCTCTTAGAGACTGATCTGGCTTTTGCGTTCTTCACAAAAAATGTAGCTTATCTTCTCCTCTTATAATTTGATGTATGATTTGCAATGTTTGAATATGGGAGTAAGAAGTTATGAGCATTTGAAGATTGCTGTTACTGTTCATGCTGCAAAATTACTGTTCCATTGGCTAGTTTTTAGGCTGAAACTTCAAGTGGGTTTTTACCCTCTTTAATGATTGAATTGATTTTTGTTATCTTCATGAAACTTGTAGAGCATCTTTTTATCTTTCCAATGAGGTAAAATGTGCCATTCCATTCTCATGATTTAATATCCTTTCTAATAAATCAAGAAAAATTATTATTTATAAAGAAACAATTTCTAAATAAATAAAATAATAATTCTCTAAACAAATAAAATTATAAAGTTAATTTATCTCAATCAATATTGAAATAAATAAATTTAATTAAGAAACATCTTTCTTAATTATTTAAGAAAACATTTTCTTAATTTCAAGAAGTCTAATTAATTAATTTCAATCTAATTGAAAATAATTAATTCTAATTTTAGAAACAATTTTCTAATTAATTAATTTCAATCTAATTAAAACTAATTAATTATAATTTTAAAATTAATTTTCAATTAATTAATTTCAATCTAATTGAAATTAATTAATTCTAATTTAGAAACAACTTTTCTAAAATTAATTAAGAATCAATATAATTATTAATCTTAATCACATTAAGAAAATAATTATGATAATTTTAAATTGATTTTAAATTTTAAAACAATTTTAAAATTATGTTTAGAATTTAATTAAATCAAGAATACATTATTCCTAATTTAATTATTCCCATTTTAAGTTTAAGTCATACTTAAACTTGTTACCAAACAAACCCATCTGCTTCAACTAGGGAAACCCTAAACACTTTACAACCCTAGCCGCCAACTGCCGCCACTACCATCTGCTCTTCTACTCCCACAAAACTACCTTCTCTACCATTCATATATAAGACAAATAAAGATGATGCATGTCTCTCCGAAGAAGCCACCACCTCTCTATCTCAAAATCACCTACGGTACATGTGGTTAATGGCAGTTAGGAATCTCCATCACAGCACATCATACCTTTACGTGGTGCTCATGACGTTGGGTTATAGGAATCCTAAGTACGAATCTCTGGGAAAGGAGGGCGTGTCCAAGAAACTTAAAGTGGGAGATTTATAAGCAAAGTACATTGGCGTCTAGTTTGCCGTGGGAATAAAAATGGGTGGTTCATTGATTTACGGGTTTATCGTATGAACTCTTCATAATTATCAATTCCAAAATTTATGAGATCAATAGGAAGCAAATAGTTTAATCAAGTTATAGAAATAAAATCTGCTCGATACCATTGTTGGGAAATGCGGACGGATCTAATCCGAACGCAATGAATAATCACGAAACTTTTCGTGACTTTTGATTTCCCGAAAATCAAGATCTATTTAATTCTATAAAATGATTAACATGAATCAAAATAAAGCGGAAATTAATTCGTACCTTATTCTGAAGCTTGATCTTTATTTTGATGCATCCTCGAACTGTTTCAAACCGATCCGTCTCGACCACCGTAGCCGCACAAGTGTCAGGCCTCTAACAGTATCCACCGAATGAGTTGAGAGAACTCGTAACTTTTACAGAGAGGATTAAGCATGAAGTGCTAGCTACATAGAGCTTAAGCCTACTTATAATAAGCTTTGGACGTTTGGGTAATTTAATTGAAATTAAACACTAATTTCAAGATTTCAATTAAACTTTAATTAGAATTACAAATAATTCTAATTAAATACCAAATATCTTAAATATGATTCAATATCTTATATTGATCCTTATTTATTAAATATCTCATATTTAATTATAAAGTTTCTCAAACTTTACAATCAAGTCCAACTTGATTAAATTAATTTTGCTCTCTTCAACTCATTCTATATGTGTGACCCATTAGGTTCCCAAATATGTTGGCAATGACTATAAATTATAATTATAATTCATAATTAGAATTAGATAAATTAAAACTCCTTTTAATTTATCTTTAATTCTCCAATTAAACAATTTATAATCATAGATCAGGATTGACGTCTAGCAACGTATCATGACCACCCAAATATTCAGGAATGTCAAAGTGGTTTTGACTAACCTTTCCGTGCATGATTTTTCCGTATAATTCAATCCTTTCATCAACTAATGTTCTAATTAGACATAGAGCATGAAATTAATGTCTACTCTATTTTGAGTCCAATTATATTAGTTCTCCGCCATTGGCTATTGATTCAATTAATGATATTTGTAAACTGTTTACTAAATATCATTCCACCTTGGCTAAGGATTTCCCGAATCAATATTAATCGAGAACAACAGAACATTCTCCCTAATTACTTTAGGGTGATGAATCCTATCTTGATCATTCAACTATCTCTATATAGTTCATATTATATCCAATGACTACCATTTAAACGACCTTTATAGATCACGAATAGTATCAAAACATAACAATCCTCATACAAGATAACTTTGATGATCTCAAGTCAAAGGATCACTTATACAATCATCACAATGAGAATTCCATAGACATACAAGTAATGTTCCAAATGGATTTCTCATATCGGGTCTGTTCAGTGAACTTGTTCTCTAGCAAGCACCCACACGTTTGTTTAAGTATCTCTATACTTTAGCCTATGAGATCGACTACTTCCTTCATAAAGAAAAACAAAACGTGTGCTAGTCTTTTTACATTCTATTAATGTCCAATCTTAATAAAACAATGACTAGGAACATTTTAGGAATAATACATAGATGCAATATGAACCTCATAATTATAATCTCATTATAATTTCATTTGCAATGTATAATTATCCCATGGACTTTATCATATACATCTAAACATGTACAAGATAAAGAATGCCTTTAAATAATTTGTCACTAAACTACAACCAAATCGATTGGCTGTAGGGCATAAACCAACAGTTGCTGCCTTGGAACATTGAATTCTTATGCAGGTTGTAGCAAAGGATTGAAAATTTGGGTTAGGTGGAGAATAGGGGAGGTGCTGTCCAATTTTTGTTAAAAGTGGACAGCAACTTCACCTAGGGTTTAGAGTACTTTAGAGCTTGATTTAGCTTAGGTGGTCTTCTTGAAGAATGTAGAAGATGATTAGATCTTTCCAATGACATAAAGTTTGTCATATTTGGACTTAAGATGAAGAAGTTATGAGAATAGAAAGGTTTCAGCCACTGTTGGAACCACTAGAATTTTGCAGCACCTTTAGAAGCCTTTTTCACCCTCTTAGAGACTGATCTGGCTTTTGCGTTCTTCACAAAAAATGTAGCTTATCTTCTCCTCTTATAATTTGATGTATGATTTGCAATGTTTGAATATGGGAGTAAGAAGTTATGAGCATTTGAAGATTGCTGTTACTGTTTATGCTGCAAAATTACTGTTCCATTGGCTAGTTTTTTGGCTGAAACTTCAAGTGGGTTTTTACCCTCTTTAATGATTGAATTGATTTTTGTTATCTTCATGAAACTTGTAGAGCATCTTTTTATCTTTCCAATGAGGTAAAATGTGCCATTTTTAGACTTGTGTGCTAAAAGATATGAATTCTCAAATTTTATGTCAATGTGTAGGGAAAACTTAATTTTTAATGGCAGCAACCTTTGAAGCAATTTAGGACCTTCTTAATGGCTAAGTTATTGTTTACATCCTTCTAGGAAGTTGTAGAACTCTCTTTTATCTTTCTAATGACACTAATTTTACAAAATTTCGATTTCGGGGTGAAAAGTTATAATGTTCGTAAATTCTGAAATTTTCTTGTAAATCCAGCCCTCATCCTTAGACGTGGCCACGTTTAGTCTTTAAACCTCTTAGACGTGCCCTCGTCTAATCTCCGAATGTTCTCCTCTCACTCTTTTGCTTGTAACTTTTTCGTTTGGCCTCGGATTCACTTGGTTTTCGAAGCATTGAGTTTCTAAAACAAATTCACACCTTTTTTTTATAAAATGAGAGTGTCGAGATTTAGTCGGATTTTACGGACATTACGAAAGAGAATCAAATTTGTGACGGGTTTCGATATAAGTTCGTTTTTGGACGATTTTGTGACCTATAGAGATCCGATTGGAGTGAGGTTCGTTTCTATTTGCCCTAGAGATATGAAATTTCGTTTTAGATTAGGAATCGGATTTCGTCATGGGCCCTAAGCAAATAAATTTTCTTGAGGATAATTACGAAGAATTTATCAAGTTTTGCTAGGACGACATTAAATTAAGTTCAATTCGAGGTTTCCTTCGTGGTGAGGAATCCCTCCCCCGTGAGATGCGCGTCTAGATGTCATGTAGGACGTCGGGCACGCGATCCACCGGGGAGGGGTTCCAACACTTATGGTATCAAAGCTTTCGGTTGTAGGTTCGGGTAGAAAGAGAAATTTAGGGTTTTGGTGGATGTGTTTGAAAGTAATTTATGTGTATTGTTGTGTTATTTTGAATTGTTTTAAATGCTTTTGAATGTGAATTTCGCATGAATTTTTGCATAAACTAAAGTGTTCAAATACTTTGAAAATTGTTTTGCATGAACTAAGATTTTCACTTGGTTTTCTTTTGAAGGATTAATATGCCACGTCGGTAGAACCCGAGGGACTCGATCTCGCTCAAGTTCTCGCCAGGGAGTACAGATGAGTCTCATGTCCCACAAGATCGAGGACACATTTTGCTCCTGCCCCGAGGCACCCAAGGTGCAACCCTTTGAGGCCTCCTCCTCCTCCTCCTCCTCTTGTGCGATTATGGACCCATGAAGTCTTCCGAGGCCTTTGCCCGTGCTTTCACTTTTGCCATGGGTCAAGGGTCTCGAGCTTCGTGCGATTTCGATGTGAGAGGTGGACATTTTGATAAAGCTGCGGAAGTTGGGCGGTGGACTTTCATGGTACCACCAATCTCAAGAAGCGAGTCTTGGTTGAAGAGGGCGAAAGGGTCTGGTTGGATGAAATGTTCTGATGAGGAGAAGCTGGAGTATGCTATCGGCCTATTACAGAGTGATGCTCTTCACTAGTGGGAGTCAGTCCCACAGAGTCAGGCTGTACCACCAGTCCTTTCATGGAGGGATTTTGGAGATTTGTTCAGGAAGAAGTATCTTTCCGGGTCTACTTGCGAGGATAAGGCAGGAACTTCTCAATTGACTCGAGAGGAGATAAGCATTACGAGTATGGTGAGATTCACTCGGTTGTCGAGATATCAGCTCATATGTGGCGATGAGGAGGATAAATGCAGGAAGTTTGAGGGAGGCCTCCACTTGGGCATCAGAGAGAAGGTAATGCTTCATAACTTCTGTGATTATCGGCGGTGGTGGATCTTTGCACTCGAGCTAAGAAGTGGAGAATATCAGACAGGATGTCAGGAGGAAGAGAAAGAGTAGAGAGCAGTCATTCAGGAGAGGGGGCATTGTGCAGTCAGCTGACAGGGGTGGTAAGAGTGTCCGGACTCAGAGTCAGGGAGGTAGTAGTGGCCCTCGAAGAGAAGCGAGCGATTGAGCGAGTCGATCTGAGCTTCCTCGGTGGGAGGAAATAGCGAATCGAGAGAAGCGAGAACAGATTCCTTCATGTGAACAATGTGGACACCCGCATCGAGGAGAGTGCTATAGGTTGTCTGGTGCATGTTTCAAGTATGGGGAGAAGGGCCACAAAATTAGGGAATGTCCTCAGATGCTCAGAGGGGAAGGATCTCACCTCGAGCTCGAGAGGAGAACGAGCAGATAGGGACGGACCGCAACACAGGGTGGCGATTACAGGTCGGTCTGAAGCCACATCTTCTAGGGAGACCGAGAGGGCAAGCACAGGCCCGAGTTTTTGCTATGACTCGAGAGGAGGCTGCAGCCGCACTGGAGGTTGTTACTGGTATGGCTCAGCTCTTTCATTTTGTTGCGTATGTTCTGTTTGATTCTGGTAGCACCCATTCCTTTGTCTCTGCTAGTATGATATTGCCTGGTATGATATCAGTTCTATTGGATGATTTTCTGCTTGTTAGTACTCCGTTAGGGAGGAATGTCATCGTGAGTTGGATCTTTCGAGATTGTGAACTTATTATTGATGGATCTAGTTTGGTAGTAGATTTGCTACCTCTAGATCTGAAGGGGTTAGATGTGATCGTCGGAATGGACGTGATGGAGAAGTATAAAGCGAAGCTAGATTGTGGTCGAAAAGAAGTTGAATTTGATTTGGGAGAGGGTCAGATAGTGGTTTTCAGAGGAGATAGAAAGTTGACGCCGCCAAGACTTGTTTCAGCTTTGTTAGCTGATAGACTGATGGGTAGAGGCTGTGAAGCCTTCTTGGCGTGTGTTATGGATACCGGTGTGCGGGAGAGCGGGGTGGAGGATATTCCCATTGTGAGGAATTTCTGATGTGTTTCTGAGAGTTGCGGTTTGCCACGGAGAGGAGATTGAGTTTCTATTGATTTGGCTCCGGGATAGCTCTATTTCTATTCCACCTTACTGGATGGCTCAGTTGAGTGAAGGAGCGGTTGGAGGATCTTTTGGAGAAAGGGTTCATTAGGCGAGCACCTCACCACGGGTGCGCCGGTCTTGTTTGTTAAGAAGAAAGATGGAACTGGCGAATGTGCATTGATTATAGGAGGATCGATAAGGTGACGGTGAAGAACAAGTATCCTCTTCCGCGGATAGATGATTTGTTTGATCATTGCGGGGCAGCGGTTTCTCTAAGATCGACCTTAGGTCCGCTACCATCAACTCGAGGATTAAGGAGTCGATGTGAGCAAGGCGACCTTCGTGAAAAGGTATGGCCATTATGAATTTCGGTTATGCCTTTTGGATTAACCAATGCTCTCTTTGCTTTTATGGATCGATGAGCGGGGTCTTCAAGGAGTTTACGGATCGGTTTGTTATCGTGTTTATCGATGACATTACGGTGTATTCGAGGATGAGGAGAGCATGAGGAGCATTTAAGGATTGTGTTGCGAGAGGTTGAGGAGAGAGTTGTATGCCAAATTCACGAAATGTGAATTTTGGCTTGAATGGTCTTCGGGGCATATTGTTTACGAGAAAGGGTGCATGTGGATCCCAAGAAGATTGAAGCGAGTAATGTGGCATTCTCAACGTCGATGACCGAGGTGAGGAGCTTTCTGGGTTTGGCAGGCTATTATCGGAGATTTGTGGAGGGTTTCTCGATGATTGCCACTCCTTTGACTAAGCTATTAAGGAAGAACCAGAAGTTTATCTGGAGTGAAGAGTGCCAGCAGAGTTTTGAGGAACTGAAGCACAGATTGACTAGTGCTCTAGTTTTGGCTTTACCCACAGGAGAGGAAGGTTATACTGTATATAGTGATGCTTCCAGGAAGGGGTTAGGATGTGTGCTTATGCAGGGAGATAAGGTGATAGCATATGCCTCACGGAAGCTAAAGCCTTATGAGGTGAACTATCCGACCCATGATTTGGAGTTAGCAGCTGTGATCTTTGCCTTGAAGATCTGGAGGCATTATTTGTATGGAGTGCAAACCAGGATCTTCACAGATCACAAGAGTCTCAAATATCTGTTGAGTCAGAAGGAGCTGAATTTGAGACAGGGGAGATGGATTGAGCTGCTCAAGGATTATGACCTGCTGATTGAGTATCATCCGGGTAAGGCTAATGTAGTTGCAGATGCCTTGAGCAGGAAGTCTTCCATAGCCTATGTGCAGACAGTGTATTTGCCGCTATTGGAAGAGATGGCTAAGCTCAGGATCAGTTTGAAGCAGGAAGAGTCTGATTGCATGATTGCTACTTTCCGGGTAAGACCGATCCTCAGAGGGAAAGTGAAGGAGTTGCAGGTTCAGGATCCCAAGTTGAGTAAGGCTGCGGGAAGAGGTGCGAGAGGGTAAGGAGTCGGATATGATCTTTGAGTGATGATGGACTCTGACGATCGAGAATAGGCTCTGTATTCGATGTCAAGGAGGTTAAAGATGAGATTCTGGATGAGGCGCACAATGCACCTTATGTTATGCACCCAGCGACACCGGGATGTCTGAGGATCTCGAGAACATTTACATTGGAGAGGTATGAAGAAGGATGTGACCGAGTATGTGAGTAAGTGTCTGGTGTGTCAGTAAGTCAAGGCTGAACATCAGGCACCTTCAGGCCAGTTGAGGCCATTGTCCATTCCTGAGTGGAAATGGCAGAGAGTCACTATGGATTTTCTGATGGGATTGCCTAGGACCAGTAGGAGGCATGATTCCATATGGGTGATTGTGGATAGATTGACGAAATCGGCCCATTTTCTGGCAATCAGACAGACAGATCCTCTGCATGTGTTAGCCAAGAAGTATATTGACGAGGTTGTGAGGTTGCATGGGATCTCGGATTCGATTGTATCTGATAGGGATCCTCGTTTTACTTCGAGATTTTGGGGCAGTTTGCAGGAGACCTTAGGTACTAAGTTGAGTTTCAGCACTGTTTTCCATCCTCAGACCGATGGTCAGTCTGAGAGGACCATTCGGACTCTTGAGGGAATGCTCAGGGCTTGTGTGATGGATTTTATAGGAGCATGGGATGAACACTTGCCTTTGATCAAATTTGCATATAACAATTCGTATCATTCGAGCATTCAGATGGCTCCTTATAAGGCTCTGTATGGGAGGAGATGTAGGACTCCAGTGTGTTGGGATGCCGAGGGAGATAGGAGACTTTTGGGTCCAGAGATGATACAGATGACCGTTGATAAGGTCAATTTGATTAAGCACAGGCTGAAGGCAGCTCAGGACAGGATGAAAAGCTATGAGGATGCTCATAGGAAAGAGATGGAGTATGAGGTCGGCGATAAGGTGTTTCTTAAGACTTCTCCGTGAAAAGGGATTCTGAGATTCGATAGAAAGGGTAAGCTGAGTCCGAGGTATGTGGAGCCTTATGAGATTCTGGAGAGGATTGGTCCGTTGGCTTACAGGTTAGCTCTGCCTCCGGAGTTATCGCAGATTCATGATGTTTTTCATGTTTCTATGCTGAGGAGATATCGATCAGATCCCTCCCATGTCATTCAAGCTGATGAAGTTCAGTTGAGTGATGACTTAAGTTATGAAGAACTTCCAGTGCAGATCTTGGATACCAAAGAAAAGGTGCTAAGAAATAAGACTGTTCAATTGGTAAAAGTCTTATGGAGGAATCATTCAGTGGAAGAGGCCACGTGAGAACCCTTGGAAGCTATGAAGGAGAAGTATCCCTATCTTTTGGTGATTGAGTGCAATTTGAGGACGATATTCTTTTAAGGGGGGGAGAAATGTTGGGCCCCGATTCGCTTTAAGCACGTTTACTTTATTTTGAGGTTTAGATTGATTAATTGCTTTGAATTAGAATAATTTGAGATTTAGTGCTTAATTTATAGAAATTAATTGAAAGGGTTTAGTTAAAATTAGAATTTTGAGAAATTCTTAGAAATTAAAAGAATAAGTTAGTGTAGGATTAAATTAGGAAGTTGTTTAGGTTTTTAAGGCTTAAGATTTAGCAAAATGGGCCTTTAGCCCATTTAAATGCCATTAAATTAATAATAAGGAAATCAAATGAAGGGGGCTTGGATAAAGAGTGTAATGGACGGATTTTATAAGGAAAAAGGAAGGAAGAATCAATTGAAAGTAAGTAGGATCTTAAAACTACGTAGTTTTGTTAGGTTAATTAGGTTAGAAGTTAAATCCCTAAGACTTTTAAAGGAGGACCACGAAACTACAAGGAATAAGAGACTTTGAAACTTATAGAAAGAGAAGGAGAAGAGAAGACTTGATTGGATTGGAGAAGAAGAAGAAGAAGAAGAAAAGAGTAAGAACTTGACTTAGTTTACTTTAGAAAGAAAGGTTTAAGGGTTTGCTTGCTTAAGGAGAAGGGAAGAGAAGGAGCTTAAGTTTTCCTTAAAAGCAAAAGAGAATTTCGTGGGTCTTGTCTTAAGGTAAGGATTTTCGGTTTTCTTTGATTTATTTAGGTAGGTTCTAGCTTAAATGGCTTAGTTAAGGTATGGGTAAAGTTAGATAGTTGTTATTCAAGTTTTCATATCCTTAGGAAGTCAAATTTTGCTATCTTTGATGAATATGGGATACTTTTGTTTAATGAAGGTGAAGTGAGGCTAGTGGAAGAAGAAGCAAGGCCTTTGGATCAATCTTAAAGTGAAAAGAATTAAGGTGGGTGGTTCTTTAATAATTGAGTAATAAGTATATGGAACTTTTTATAATCAATGCTTTCCAATGACTTTGTTTTGTGAATAATGTACTTTTTGTAATATGTTTAACTTGTAGATGTAATTCGTTGATTGTGAATGCATGTTGAAATGATTGAATATTGGTTTCGGATAAAATGGATTTGTAAGGCCAGTTACGGCTAATACTTTCAAATTGTGTGAAATGTGTGCTATCTTTGGATTTGTGGTAGTCCATTCGAGTCGAGTGCACTGTCTATTATAGGCTTCTCCCTTTGTCCGCTAGTGGCGTGGAGTTCTTTTAAGGACTCCTATTCGTTCGACTACATGACGCTTGGCATGAAATGTGTAGTACGTTCTGTTTCGGATCCACCCGAATCATTTTTCTGTGCTTATGTGATAGTTGAGTTATAAATTGTCTATGTGATGATTTTTTTGTAAAATGATCTTGTTGGTTGAAATGAGTAAATAATGGATTTTGCTTATTGCTTGTTTATTAAATTATCACCCACGGAGCCGTGGTCCTCACCCCCATTTCCCTCCACAGGTATTGAGCAAGAAACCGAGTCACCACATCGGGATTGAGGCAACTCCGATGCAATTTTGCTTTTGAAGTTGTGTTTGAAGTTTTATTTTTGAGAAAACAGACTTTAGGTCACATTTTGGACCTTTATGTAATTTTTGCTACTTTCGATGTAATCGGGTCAAAATGCCCTCTAAAGTTTGTATTATTTATACTTTCTTTGTAAATGAAACAAAAGTATGGTTTTAGTGTAGCTTTGATACATGTTGTATGCTTGAGAATGTCAAAAGAAAAAAAAAGAATGAATGAAAGCATGGAACTTGATGGATTGGAATTGAAGAAAGGCCTAGGAGTAAGATTACCTTGCGATTTGAGAATGTGTAGAAGTTTAGGAGTGTGTTGCTGCCTTGGAACATTGAATTCTTATGCAGGTTGTAGCAAAGGATTGAAAATTTGGGTTAGGTGGAGAATAGGGGAGGTGCTGTCCAATTTTTGTTAAAAGTGGACAGCAACTTCACCTAGGGTTTAGAGTACTTTAGAACTTGATTTAGCTTAGGTGGTCTTCTTGAAGAATGTAGAAGATGATTAGATCTTTCCAATGACATAAAGTTTGTCATATTTGGACTTAAGATGAAGAAGTTATGAGAATGGAAAGGTTTCAGCCACTGTTGGAACCACTAGAATTTTGCAGCACCTTTAGAAGCTTTTTTCACCCTCTTAGAGACTGATCTGGCTTTAGCATTCTTCACGAAAAATGTAGCTTATCTTCTCCTCTTATAATTTGATGTATGATTTGCAATGTTTGAATATGGGAGTAAGAAGTTATGAGCATTTGAAGATTGCTGTTACTGTTCATGCTGCAAAATTACTGTTCCATTGGCTAGTTTTTAGGCTGAAACTTCAAGTGGGTTTTTACCCTCTTTAATGATTGAATTGATTTTTGTTATCTTCATGAAACTTGTAGAGCATCTTTTTATCTTTCCAATGAGGTAAAATGTGCTATTTTTAGACTTGTGTGCTAAAAGATATGAATTCTCAAATTTTATGTCAATGTGTAGGGAAAACTTAATTTTTAATGGCAGCAACCTTTGAAGCAATTTAGGACCTTCTTAATGGCTAAGTTATTGTTTACATCCTTCTAGGAAGTTGTAGAACTCTCTTTTATCTTTCTAATGACACTAATTTTGAAAAATTTCGATTTCGGGGTGAAAAGTTATAATGTTCGTAAATTCTGAAATTTTCTTGTAAATCCAGCCCTCATCTTTAGACGTGGCCACGTCTAGTCTTTAAACCTCTTAGACGTGCCCTCGTCTAATCTCCGAATGTTCTCCTCTCACTCTTTTGCTTGTAACTTTTTCGTTTGGCCTCGGATTCACTCGGTTTTCGAAGCATTGAGTTTCTAAAACAAATTCACACCTTTTTTTTATAAAATGAGAGTGTCGAGATTTAGTCGGATTTTACGGACATTACGAAAGAGAATCAAATTTGTGACGGGTTTCGATATAAGTCCGTTTTTGGACGATTTTGTGACCTATAGAGATCCGATTGAAGTGAGGTTCGTTTCTATTTTCCCTAGAGATATGAAATTTCGTTTTAGATTAGGAATCGGATTTCGTCATGGGCCCTAAGCAAATAAATTTTCTTGAGGATAATTACGGAGAATTTATCAAGTTTTGCTCGGACGACATTAAATTAAGTTCAATTCGAGGTTTCCTTCGTGATGAGGAATCCCTCCCCAGTGAGATGCGCGTCCAGATGTCATGTAGGACGTCGGGCACGCGACCCACCGGGGAGGGGTTCCAACAATTAGCTAAGTGATTCAACATGTAATTCAATATTAAATGTTTTGTTTGGTTGACTGCTGTGAAGCATTTGTTGTTAACAATTTTCTTATTCAATATTCTGCATTGGCTAGGTATTTGAATTACTTTCTGTTTATGACAAAAACCACGATTTATACATTAAAGCTAATGCAAAATCTAGTTTGTTTCAGCACTTATGAAGTTGCTACAGCTTTTCTGAAGTTGCTTTACACAATACACAAAAGTTAGGAGAGTCTAGATTACTAGCAATGTTAGACATTGCCTCATCATCAAGTAAGGCATAAATTCATCTCATAGTTCATCTCATAGGCATAAATTCATGTCATAGGCATTACATCACATGGCATCGATCATTTTCTGCTGGCTGTACAGAAAACTAACTCTTTACAGATTGTTTTTGATCATTTCATCAATTATGCAAGCATTATGGATCCTATTGTTAGATGTACCATCCATCCATCTACACTGATTTACCAGTCAACTTTTGATGCATAAAACTCAGCCAGTGGCATATAATTTTGCTTAGATGAGTACTATGTAGCTGCAGTCCTATACCTGAAAACTTAGCCACCATTGTTATAACTTCTTTACAGATTTGTTTGTGGGCTACATAATTAATATGGTGAAGAGCAAATGGGAATGACGAATGCATAAAACGGGTTTTATGCACTAACATTAATGTGAATGCAGGTGAATCCTATGGGACCTGGTCTACCCAAGAAGAAGAAAAAGGCTACACTAAGTAGCTTAGTTCCTACACAGCTGCAGTCGCGGTATCGTCAGCTAATTGGAAGTGCAGCTAGTGATCTATGCGATCGTCTGTAACCACGTAATAAGGCACTGCACTGCACCTCCACTTGCACCTACACAGTGTAAGCTCAAACCCATTCACTTTTGAACCTACTACAACACCAAGAGAAGGAACATCTATGCCTAGTATTCGTCTGAGAGATAAATATGAACAAATTATGAATATGCGACGCAATATGAGTTCTCCGTCACCTTCTGAAGAGATGCCCCAAGCTACTCAAGAGATGCGTCCAACTTCTAATCATTTGACTCCAGTACCTTACAGAAATCCTTCTACTGTTGGCTCCTCTTCTACAAGCACTGCGGTATGATCTTAATATTAATTATTAACATTAATTTTAGTTATTAACATTGTTATATGTTAATTATAAATTACTCCTTTCTATTTTAGGATCCACGACTAATGCAAAGAAAACAAGGGTCTTACAAAGGACACGGATTAGCAAAGCTTAATAAGGCAATTGGTAAAAATTTGAGATAGAGATCTCCCTCATGAAGGGCGACCAACTAACTCAAATGCGGTTTGCCAAATTATCCAAAGTGAGATTGGTGCGGTATCACGAAATTCCTTACCTATGAGAACAAAATTTTCAAAAACTACTAATGAGGAATTGGACATTGCATTTGATAAGTTAGGCGTAAGTACTCTAAACTAATCCTATTTATGCGTGTTTTCCACATGCTTAAAGCATTGACCAATAATTTATAATTTTTCATGACAAAAGCTAGATGTCAAGGGAATGAGGACTAACAACGAAGTACATCTCTTTGTGAAGAGGTTTCTTTCTTTAAGGTCTAAAGATCAAAGGTATAATTTAAAAAGCATTTTACCAAGCACGGAAAGGGCGTGAAGTCGATTACATCACGGTGGCGAGTGGATGGATTTGTGCAGTATCGGGAGCAATCGATTACAAAGGTTAGTTTTTTATAGTTAAACTTTATTTAACAACTTCTTTGATAATTAATTATATTTTGGTATTTATGAGTTGTGAGTTATAGATGTTATAATAGATTTTATTCTGTGTATGATTAGGAAAAAAGTCAAAAAGCTAAAATGGCAAGGAGTCGGTCAAATGTCCACCAAACTCGGCTCCAAGGCCTTTATAGCGATAATGACATGAGATTGTGAGTTATTATCTTTTAAATTATATTTTACTTTGATTGACATTTTAAAATTTATGAAAAAATTACTAGTAATATATTTCTTTACAACAGGTCGACGGGGAAGGAGAAGAGTGTGACCGGATGAAGCTATGGTATCACACTCATTATAATGAAACCAAAGATCAATGGACAACTCCCGAATGCAAAGCAAAATGGGTGAGTACATAGTTCATTTACAAATATTTGCTACATGAGAATGTGTATGTAATTTATTCTTACTTTTGAAGGAATTAATGTGTCATGAAATGACAAATTCAATAGAACAAGGTCATCCGATGACAGTGGATGAAGTGTGCGACAAAGTCTTAGGTACAAGATCAGATTACATTGTTGGCATGGGAATTGGGCCTCGACCACGAGTGGAATACTTGACGAAAGAGACTTGAGGCAATTAGAGGAGTCAAAGAGGGCTCATCAGGAGTCAAAGAGGGCTAATCAGGAGTTACAGTCTCAAGTCGATGAGTTGACTAAACAATTTAAAGAAATGAAGGATCGATTAACTTCACAAGTCAAACAACAAAATAAGCTCTTGCAAGTTTTATCTTCTACACATAATGTTCATTTAGACTAAACATGTTGATATATTAAACACTTATGACGTTTACTTTATTTTAATTATCGTATTATGACATGTTTGGGAATTGCGATTAAATAATAAGTTGTTTTTGCATGTATTCAATTCTTATTATACATTAACAATTATTAGAATTAATGATATATTAAAAAATGATATTACATTCAATGTATTTATTCATAAACAATATTTATTTTTACAAACTCGTTAATAATTTACAAATTTGATAAATATTAAATTTGCAAAAATTATAAAACAAATGTAAATTAAAAATTAATTATAATTCATATTTATTAAATTCAATTTTATTTGAAATTGAAATTTACAAAATTATTAATTCAAATTGATTAATCATTAATTTTGCAAAAATATTTATTAATTTTGAAAATAAAAATCAATTTATTTTCAGTTAATTATTAATTATTCAAGAATTTACGACGTCTATACAAGAAGACGTCGTAGAAAGGGTATTTTTTACGACGTCTTCCAAACGTCATAGTTGATAACCCTTTATCGACGTTCCGTTATAACGTCGTCAAATATACTCACTTTCACGGACGTCTTCATACACGTCGTGAAATGCTTGTTTTCCACGACATCCTTAATACGTCGTTAAAACTTTTCAATCTGTGACGTTTAATTTAGACGTCGCAAAATGTATTAACCTTTCTGGACGTCTTCCTAAACGTCGAAGAATATCTGGGCCTTCAGCGACGTGTTTCAACAGACGTCGTATATCACCAACGCCTACCCTACCTTCCACGATGTTGTTTGCGACGTTTTTATTGACGTCGAAAATAGTTTTCTACGACGGCAAATTCCCTTTTACGACGTTTGAAAAACGACGCAAAAGGCCTCCTTTTCTTGTAGTGACTGTTTCTACACGTAGAGCTATACTCCGTGATTACTATTTCTGACTAAGCCCTATGGGCTAATATCTGTATCTAAAAGCCACTCGGTCACAACACTGTAAAAATGAATGTGAGTCTCATACATATTGCATCTATATATGACTGGAATTCATTGAAAGATTTGCAAAGTTATAATAGATTGATATTTAGTGTGTAACTAAATGAAGTGTGTGTGTTGGACCCCAAATTTTTGTTTTCTTGATGTTATTAAGCATGAATTATTTTGATTTATGATTTATGGTATAGTTTGATTTTATTGAGAATATTCATGGAAAATCTGGAATTTAATTGAGTTTAGCATGGAATAATATGTGTTTATGGAATAAGTGTTAGGAAGAGTAAAAATATGGTTATGAAAGGGGAAATATGGTTAAAGGCATATTGGTCAAGTATTTGAGTTAGGATGATTTTAGCCTAAGTAAGGAGGGGCATTTGAGTCTTTGGCTTATCATGTAGGTTTAAGAAATTAGAGTAAGGAAATAGAGTAAGGAAAAGAAGAAATAGAAAGAAGAGAAGAGAGTGTCGGCCGAGTGAGAGGAAAGAAGAAGAAGAAAAGAGGAAAGCTTCGATCATTGGTTTTCGACGGATTTTCAAGCATTCTATAGGTAAGTTAGACTCTTATATCGGTGTTTGACATGGTTTGGAACCTAGAATGGGTTGGATTGAGGATGAAATTGTTGGTTTAGGGTTTAGGGTGAGATTTTGAGATTTGCTTGGATTGTTGTATCTTTGATGTTTCTGATGGTAGAATAAGTGTAGAGTGGAAGTTTATAACTTGATTCATGACTTAAATGTGTTGTAGAAGAAGAAGGGAAGGTTTTAGGGTTAGAAATGGCAGAAGCCTGGTTCGGGAAGACGAAGTTCCGTTATGACGTTCTTGACGTGCAAGAGGGCACGACGCCATGACGTGCGAGGTCATGACGCCATGTGCGAAGCCAGATGTGAGGGTCAAGACGCCATGCATGAAAATAAAGCAGCCTTGTGGCTTGTCGTGACGATGCGGGCCTCGTCGCGACGAGCCCAATTTTTCCAGAATGGTTATTCTTAGTGTTTTGATCATATCTTTCGCTACAGAAGTACTTTTGGGGTGATTTTAGAGGCTTTGTGAACTAGAGAGATAGATCTACAAGTCCTATGAAGTGAAGAAGTTATGAATTAGTTTCTAAAGTGTGAAATTTTGGATGGAAGTTAAGAATGGAATTTAAGGTTTCAACATGAGTTTTGAATAAGATTTTGGTTCTTATTTTAGGAGAACAAGAGAGGCAAGAGGATCAAGAGGCTCAAGAGGAAATTCATTTCTAGGAAAGAACAAGCAAGGAAATTCAGGTGGGTTCATGTTTATAATACAGTATATAGGTACTCATTGTTTAGTTCAAATCAAACAAGATCTTATGTATTTACATTACAGCATTCCACGATCGCATTGCATGCTACCATGAATGATCATATTCTGCATTGTGTTATGCATTCATGACTATTATCAAGAGTTTTACAAAGGAATGTTTTCCTTTCACGAATACAAGTGCATGAATTCAAGCTTTCTGAAATATTTATATATGACAAGCAAGATCACAAGCAAGTGCCGGATTGGCAAACCGGTTTACAAGAATACGATTTATGCATGCTTATGTGGGTTTGCGGTGTCCCTCACGATAGTCAAGTGCACATTGACTCGTAAAGGCTTCTCACTTTGCCCGTATGTAGCATGGGTTTCTCGAGATAGATTCCCTCATGAAACACGTCTACACATCAACATTTCGATGGCTATGTGTAGTACGTCACGAACCCGGACACCCAAACCATCATGTTATGTGTTATGAAATGTTATGTGACATGCATCATGATTTATTCGTAAATCAAGCATTTTATAAGAAATGACTCATACATGTTCGAGATTATGATTTCAACAAGTATTACGGCAATGAGATATTTTGAATATTATTTTGCTTATTACTATATTATAAATATGTTCCCACGGCGTTATAGCTCACCCTCTAATCTCCCCATTCGGTGTGAGCGGAGATCGAGTGAGTGAGTCACGAGTACGGCAAAGACTCAGTTATATTTTGTCATGTTTATTTTTCATGACTTTAATTTCATTTCAAGTATCATTGGTTCAAGAGTGTTTTAGATTTTTGGCTCTTGAATTCAAAGTTGTAAGTTGCTATGAGACATTCTTCAAGGTTTATGAAACTCATCTTTTTGAGCATTAATATGTTTGTTTTAAAGATTATAAGCACGTTTTGAGTATGCTCATGATGGGTCCATTCCATTCCCAATGGGTTCCTTCCGCACTTGTTAATTTACATGTTAGCCTTGTTTATTAAGTATCATGAAAGCATGTTTTCAAGTATGTTTTTCTGCGGGCCCATAAGTCTTCCGCGGGTCTTTTTCCTATTATTAGCATGTTTTAGCAGGTTGCACGACACGCTCTCATGTCCGACGTTGGGCTCCGGCAGCGGGATCCAACATGTTTGGTATCAGAGCGCCTAGGTTTTTGATCTAGGGCTGCATAACATTGCTTTCAAGAAATAATTGCATTGTTTTACATGATTGGAACTGTTTTCGCATATTTTGAAAAGTGTCTTACTTGAACTGAAGTTTTCAATGGTTTTCTATTCAAGGAGTGAACATGCCACCTCGAAGGAGAACTCGTGGAGCTACGACTCGGTCGCATTCTCATCAGGGGAGTACGGATGAATCCCATATTCCTCAAGATGCCGGGACACATTCTGTTCCGATCTCAGAGGCACCTAGTTTGCAACAAGAAGTGCCTCCTCCGCCTCCTCATATGCCTAAGGGACTCCCATGGATCCAGTTTCTTTCAAGCCTTTGCATGAGCTTTACATATGCCATGGGACGGGGATCTCGAGATGTCGTCTGAGCTCCGGTGAGCGAGGTGGACAGTATGACAAGCTCCGGAAGTTCGGGGTCATTGATTTGATGGGACTGCGAATCCGAAGAGGCGAAGCTTGGTTGAAGAGGACCGAGAGGGTCCTAGTTGAGATGAGATGCTCGAGATGGAGATAAGCTAGATTATGATCCACCATTGGTGGTGATGCCTTTGCATTGGTGGGAGTCGGTGCCCACGACAAAGTTGTTCCTTGATCTTGACATGGAGAGATTTTGTGGAAGTATTAGGAAGAAGTACATCCGGGGTGTATGTGCAGGAGAAAGCTAGAGAATTTCTGAATCGATGCAGAGGGACATGAGTGTGGCGATACGAGTGAAGTTCACTGACTTTCGGATATGCAGACAAGCGTTGGCAACAGAAGAAGACAAGTGCCGCAAGTTTGAGGAGGTCTTCACTGGGAATCGAGAGAAAGTCCTGATTCATAATTTCTGCGACTACCAAAGTGATTAGTGGATGCCGCTCTCCAGCCGAGAAGTGGAGAATATCGAGAATGAGGCAAACAAGAAGAGGAAGAACAAGGAGCGAGTTTCAGGAAGGGTGCGGTGCTCCGTTGCACGAGAGGAGCACGAGGAGCTCTTACACTCAGAGTGAAGTGGGTAGCGATGGGGCTACCAGAACAAGCAGATGAGAGCTGTTTGAGGCAAGCCTCTAATGTGGGAGGCGCAGTAGAAGCGTGCGAGGCGGGTTCACTTACCCCATATGCGACCGGTGTGGGAAGCACCATCGTGAGAGTGCCTCAGATCTCTTGGAGTTTGCTTGAGATGTGAGAGAAGGGCATATAGCCAAGCATTGTCCGCAGCACCGAGACGAGAGGGTCACGATTTGAGCTCCTAGCGCGTGCGAGACAGTGGGAACCAGGCGATTCTTGAGGTAGGCGGCTGGGGGCTGCAAGGAAGACTGTTCCTCAAGAGAAGGCCAAGGGGTCAGGCGTCGGCAAGAGTGTTTGCCATGACCAGGGAGGAAGCTGCAGCCGCACTTGAGGTTGTCACGGGTATGGCTCGGTTATTCGATTTACCAGTGTTTGTGTTGATTGATTATGGTTCCACGCACTTTTATTTCGCTAGTATAGATTTGCATGGTATGAGTTCTCGCCTTTGGATAGGCCCTTGATTGTTAGTACTCCTCAGGGAGGAATGTGGTGATCGGTCGGTGTATGGCGATGTGAGCTCTTTATAGATGGTGCTAGATTGGTAGTGGATTTCTCGCCGCTAGACCTTAGATGGGTAGATGTTATCACGGGATGGATACCATGGAGAAGTATCCGCCGTGGATTGTGGTCAGAAAGAGGTAGAGTTCAATCTGGGTAATGGTGAGAGGGTGATCTTTAGAGGAGATAGGAAGACACCATCACCAAGATTGATTTCAGCTATGTTGGCTGAAAGGATGATGGGCCAGGGATGTGAAGCTTTCTTGGCGCATGTTGTAGATGCCGATGTGCATGCAGGGAAGTTAGATGATTTCCCGATTGTGAGGGAATTCCCAGATGTTTTCCCGGATGAGTTACCAGGTTTGCCGCCGGTGAGGGAAATCGAGTTTGCCATTGACTTGATTCCCGGAACCGCGCCTATTTCTATACCGCCTTACAGGATGGCTCCAGCTGAGTTGAGGGAGCTTAAGGAACAGTTGGAAGAACTGTTAGAGAAGGAGTATGTCAGGCCTAGTTCGTCTCCTTGGGGAGCGCCCGTTCTGTTTGTCAAGAAGAAGGATGGATCATGGCGTATGTGCATTGATTATCGGAGACTTAATAAGGTGACAATTAAGAACAAGTATCCGTTGCCACGGATAGATGATCTGTTTGACCAGTTGCAGGGAGCTAGGGTTTTCTCCAAGATTGATCTCGTCGTCGCTATCATCATTTCGGGATCAAGGAGTCGATGTTAGCAAGACGACTTCGAGACCGTTATGGGCACTATGAGTTTTTGGTTATGCCGTTCGGACGACCAATGCTCCACCGCTTTCATGGATCTCATGAATAGGGTGTTCAAGGAGTTTCGGATCAGTTTTCATAGTGTTTATAGATGACATTACGGTGTATTCTAAGAGTGAAGAAGAGCATGAGGAGCATCTCAGATTGTTTTGCAGACTCTTAGGAAAGAGAGCTTTATGCCAAGTTCAGAAGTGTGAGTTACGGTTTCACGAGGTGACTTTCCTTGGACATGTGATTTCACGGGATGGTGTTCATGTGGATCCAAGGAAGGTTGAAGCGATGAGTGAATTGGCATGCACCCAAGACAATGAGAGGTGAGGAGTTTTCGAGTCTTGCGAGGTTACTACTGGGAGGTTTGTAGAAGGATTCTCCATGATAGTTGCTCCTATGACCAAGCTATTAAGGAAGAATCAGAAGTTTATCTGGAACGATGAGTGCCAGAAGAGCTTTGAGGAGCTCAAGCACAGATTGACTAGTGCTCCAATATTGATTTTGCCTTCAGGTGATGAGGGCTATACAGTATATAGTGATACCTCGAGGAAAGGTCTAGGTTGTGTGTTGATGCAAGGAGATAAGGTGATAGCTTATGCTTCAAGGCAACTGAAGCAGTATGAGTTGAATTATTCGACTCATGATTTGGAGTTAGCAGCAGTGATATTTGCCTTGAAGATTTGGAGGCATTATCTTTATGGGGTGCAGACAAGGATCTTTACGGATCACAAGAGCCTCAAGTACTTGCTGAGCCAAAAGGAGTTGAATTTGAGGCAGAGAAGGTGGATTGAGTTACTCAAGGACTACGATTTGTTGATTGAGTACCACCCAGGTAAAGCGAATGTAGTGGCTGATGCTTTGAGCAGAAAGTCCTCTATTGCTCATGTTCAGACAGTTTACCTTCCTTTATTGGAAGAGATGGCCAAGCTTAGGATAAGCTTGGAGCGGGAAGAACAGATTGCCTCTTAGCTACTTTCAGAGTTAGGCCTATACTCCGGGAGAAGGTTAAGGAGTTGCAGGCGCAGGATGCAGAGTTGAGCAAGCTTAGGCAGGAAATTCAGAATGGTAAGGTTTCTGAAGTTGTAGTAAGAGAGGATGGACTCATGTGATGGGGGACGAGCTTTGTATTTCAAACAATGAGGCGATTAAGGATGAGATTGGATGAGGCACACAACGCCTTATGCCATGCACCCAAGTAGCACCGGGATGTCAGAGATTTGAGAGAGCATTTACGGTGGAAGGGCATGAAGAGGATGTAGCGAATATGTCGAGAAGTGTCTAGTGTGTCGCCAAGTCAAGGTGAACACCAGCGCCTTTCAGAAAGTTGAGACCATTGTCATTCACGAGTGGAAGTGGCAAAGAGTAACCATGGATTTTCGATGGGTTTGCCTAAGACTAGTAGGAAGCACGATGCCATATGGGTTATAGTGGATCGGTTGTGAAGTCAGCCCATTTTTAGCGATTAAGCGCATGATTCCTTGCATGTGCTCACGGGAAGTACATTGATGAGATAGTTAGATTGCATGGGATTCCAGATTCCATAGTGTCTGACAGGGATCCTAGGTTCACTTCTCGATTTTGGGAAGCTTGCGAGAAGCTTTGGGGACAAAGCTGCATTCGATCTGACATTTCACCCTCAGATGGATGGTCAATCTGAGAGGACCATTCGGACACTTGAGGGAATGCTCAGGGCATGTGTTTTGGATTTCAAGGGAGCATGGGATGAGCATTTGCCTTTGGTCGAGTTTGCTTACAATAACTCGTACCATTCTAGTATCCAGATGGCTCCATATGAGGCTTTATATGGAAGGAGGTGCAGGACTCCTATCTAATGGGATGAAGAAGGACAGAGGAAGCTAGTCGGACCAGAGTTGATTCGGTGGATCGTGGATAAAGTCAATCTAGTCAGCAATGACTAAGGCGGCCCAGGATAGGATGAAGAGTTACACGGATGCTCATCGGAAAGAGATGGAATATGAAGTGGGTGAGAAAGTGTTTCTCAAGACATCTCCTTGGAAGGGAGTTATGAGGTTTGGTAAGAAAGGCAAGTTAAGTCCAAGATATGTAGGTCCTTATGAGATCCTTGAGAGGATCGGACCTCTAGCTTACAAATTGGCGTTGCCGCCAGAGTTGTCTCAGATCCACGATGTCTTTCACGTTTCCATACTGAGAAGGTACAGATCAGATCCTTCTCATGTCATTCAGGTTTCAGACATTCAGTTGAGAGATGACTTAAGTTATGAGGAGATTCCAGTAGCAATCTTGGACACCAAGGATAAAGTCCTTAGAAACAAGACAGTTCAGCTAGTTAAGGTTCTGTGGAGGAACCATGCAGTAGAAGAAGCCACGTGGGAGCCTTTGGATGCCATGAAAGAGAAGTATCCAAGTCTTCTCGATGATTCAGGTAAATTTCGAGGACGAAATTTCTTTTAAGAGGGGGAGAAATGTTGGACCCCAAATTTTTGTTTTCTTGATGTTATTAAGCATGAATTATTTTGATTTATGATTTATGGTATAGTTTGATTTTATTGAGAATATTCATGGAAAATCTGGAATTTAATTGAGTTTAGCATGGAATAATATGTGTTTATGGAATAAGTGTTAGGAAGAGTAAAAATATGGTTATGAAAGGGGAAATATGGTTAAGGGCATATTGGTCAAGTATTTGAGTTAGGATGATTTTAGCCTAAGTAAGGAGGGGCATTTGAGTCTTTGGCTTATCATGTAGGTTTAAGAAATTAGAGTAAGGAAATAGAGTAAGGAAAAGAAGAAATAGAAAGAAGAGAAGAGAGTGTCGGCCGAGTGAGAGGAAAGAAGAAGAAGAAAGAGGAAAGCTTCGATCATTGGTTTTCGACGGATTTTCAAGCATTCTACAGGTAAGTTAGACTCTTATATCTGTGTTTGACATGGTTTGGAACCTAGAATGGGTTGGATTGAGGATGAAATTGTTGGTTTAGGGTTTAGGGTGAGATTTTGAGATTTGCTTGGATTGTTGTATCTTTGATGTTTCTGATGGTAGAATAAGTGTAGAGTGGAAGTTAATAACTTGATTCATGACTTAAATGTGTTGTAGAAGAAGAAGGGAAGGTTTTAGGGTTAGAAATGGCGGAAGCCTGGTTCGGGAAGACGAAGTTCCCGTTCGTACGTCGCGACGTGCGCAAGGCCGCACGCCGTGGTGAGCCAGGACGTGAGGGCCGCACACCATGGGCGAGCGAGCCAGCAGCCGCCATGGCGTGTCGCGACGATCTGAGCCTCATCATGGCGAGCCCAATTTTCGAATGGTTATTCTTAGTGTTTTGATCATATCTTCGCTCTGAAATACTTTTGGGGTGATTTTAGAGGCTTTGTGAACTAGAGAGATAGATCTACAAGTCCTATGAACTGATGAAGTTATGAATTAGTTTCTAAAGTGTGAAATTTTGGATGGAAGTTAAGAATGGAATTTAAGGTTTCAACATGAGTTACGAATAAGATTTTGGTTCTTATTTTAGGAGAACAAGAGAGGCAAGAGGATCAAGAGGCTCAAGAGGAAATTCATTTCTAGGCAAGAACAAGCAAGGAAATTCAGGTGGGTTCATGTTTATAATACAAAGATATAGGTACTCATTGTTTAGTTCAAATCAAGCAAGATCTTATGTATTTACATTCTGACATTCCACGATCGCATTGCATGCTACCATGAATGATCATATTCTGCATTGTGTTATGCATTCATGACTATTATCAAGAGTTTTACAAAGGAATGTTTTTCCTTTCACGAATACAAGTGCATGAATTCAAGCTTTACGAAATATTTATATATGACAAGCAAGATCACAAGCAAGTGTCGGATTGGCAAACCAGTTTACAAGAATACGATTTATGCATGCTTATGTGGGTTTGCGGTGTCCCTCACGATATTCAAGTGCACATTGACTCAGAAAGGCTTCTCCCTTTGCCCGTGGGTACGTGGTTTGTCGATAGATTCCCTCATGAAACTACGTCTACACATCAACATTTCGATGGCTATGTGTAGACGTCACGAACCAGGACACCCAAACCATCATGTTATGTGTTATGAAATGTTATGTGACATGCATCATGATTTATTCGAAATCAAGCATTTTACAAGAAATGACTCATACATGTTGATATTATGATTTCAACAAGTATTACGGCAATGAGATATTTTGAATATTATTTTGCTTATTACTATATTATAAATATGTTCCCCAGCGTTATAGCTCACCCCTCTAATCTCCCCATTCGGTGACGAGCGGAGATCGAGTGAGTGAGTCACGAGTATGGCAAAGACTCAGATTATATTTTGTCATGTTTATTTTTCATGACTTTAATTTCATTTCAAGTATCATTGGTTTAAGAGTGTTTTAGATTTTTGGCTCTTGAATTCAAAGTTGTAAGTTGCTATGAGACATTCTTCAAGGTTTATGAAACTCATCTTTTGGAGCATTAATATGTTTGTTTTAAAGATTATAAGCACGTTTTGAGTATGCTCATGATGGGTCCATTCCATTCCCAATGGGTTCCTTCCGCACTTGTTAAGTTACATGTTAGCCTTGTTTATTAAGTATCATGAAAGCAGGTTTTCAAGTATGTTTTTCCGCGGGCCCATAAGTCTTCCGCGGGTCTTTTTCCTATTATTAGCATGTTTTAGCAGGTTGCACGGCACGCTCTCATGTCCGACGTTGGGCTCCGACAGCGGGGTCCAACAGTGTGACTGTATGATCTGAGTGATTTTATGATGACTTTGTTTTATTGTATTAGTGAACCATCGAGAATGGTTACTCTAATAAGTTTGCAAAACTCATCAAAATTACACCGTTGACTTTTACAGATCTGAGAGTGAGACGACCTAGCTTCTAAGACTTCATTGAAGCAGATTTTGTGAAGTTTAATATCAGAGATGGCTCAAATGTCTGTCAGATGGGATTGAAGACACTGTAGTTATTATCTTTTATTATTCCTTAAATATGAAGCATACTGTATAGAACAAGCTGTTTATGCTCTTTGATGATGTTAAACTGAATGCTACAATGTAACTGTGGTTTTTGATATAAAATGAGGAAATTTTGGGTTTACTAAATGTGATTTATTATTTTAGTTATGATGCCATGTGATAAAGTAAAAGTGAGATAGTTAACATGTCATTTATGCTCGGTATGTGCACGTGTTACCAAAAAGGGGGCATGTGTATATGTCAAATGGGAAAGGAATGTTACAACTTTAGAAACTAAAATTACTATATCAAGAGAGAAATTTTTATTTTATTTTCCTATGATCCTTTTAGAAGCTTGTTATACACTTCGAGTGTGGAAGGTTGGAGAACTTTAAAAAATTTGTACTTGTGAGATTGGAAAGGCTCGTCAAATTTAATACTTAGTTTTTATAGTGAAACACTCAATTTGGATACTTGGGGACTGGACGCAGTCTTGGGTAAGTCAAACCAGTATAAACTGACTACATCTTTCTTATCTTTCTCTCTTTAACTTTTAAATTTTTGCTTTATATTATGTGAGTGTTGTTTTTGACAAGAGGCTCTTTCACTTTTATAAGAGGCTCCTTCTGTTTTCAACTTGTAAAAGGTTCCTTTCAGTTTTAATGTGTGCCTTCTGTTTTTAAATTGTTTTAACAGGTTTTGTCATTCGGTAGGCTCCTTTCGTTTAAGCAGGATCTTATCCCATAAAAGACTCCTATTGCCTAACAAGCTCCTCTCGTTTAAAAAAAAACTTTATCATCTGACAGGCTCCTATTATCTTTATTTAACTAGGATATGTTTATTATACTAACTAAAAGAACTTGTGAAAAAACTTTATACACACAATTCACCCCCTTTTGCGTGTGTTTGCTTTATTAGATTGTAGCCTCATAGTAGTTGCTACCATTAAGAAATTGCAACTATTTCAAATATATGTTAAAATTTCTTTGCATTGGTGACCTTTTTAAAGAAGTGTATATGCGACTACCTCCAAGTTATGATCATCCTTCACACACAATTTTTCACCTTAAAAAAGTCTCTCTACGACCTCAAACGATCCCCTTGAGTATGGTTTACTAAACTTGGTTCTATTGTTTAATAATTTGACTTTCTTTCTTCCATATGATAAATATTTTATTTTTTATAAACATATAGAGGTTATATTCTTTTATTACTCTATTTAGATGATATAATTATTACTAAAGATAAACTTGATGGTATTACAAAATTGAAACAATATCTAACCCAACATTTCTAGATGAAAGGTCTTGGACATCTAGCCAATTTTTTTTATATTAGAAATACTTTATAATATCTCTTTCAAATAAAGTATATTACTGATCTTTTATCTCCTACATGTATAAATGAAGAAAAATTGCTTTCACTCCTATTGAGAGTGATGACTGTTTGATACCAATAAATGGAAAACCTCCTAATGACCCTATCTTGTATGGGTAATTAGTGGGGAGTTTGGCATACCTTGCAATTACTTGTCATAACATAGCTTATGTAATTTATATTACGTGTTAGTTTTTGACAACTCATGAGCCACTCATTATACTATAATGCTTCGTATTTTACGCTATGATAGAGTACCTTATTTATTGGCATCTAAGCTTTATCATCCACTACAAGAAAACTGCGGAGTAGCGACAGAAAGTTAGCGATGGAAACAAAACCGTTAGACATTAGTGACGGAAACAAAACCATTAGACATTAGCGACGGAAAGTATATTTCCATCGCTGAAGTTCATTAATTTAGCGATGGTAACAATATCCGTCGCTAAATATGGAGGGAAAGAGTGGCAGCAAAATTTGCGTCGGAATCAGTGATGAAAAAATACGTCCGTCGGTACTTATACAAAGTTAGCGAAGGAAAAATATAGACTTCTTATATCAGTTGGTAATATTTTCGTGGCAAAGGAAAAGATTTGGTGACAATAATATAAGACATCGGTAATGGCGTCAGTAAAAGCATCGTCCTCTTGAAGGTTAGTGATTATAATAAAACAACGTCGCTTTTAATTGGGAAAAAAAAACAACGTCGTTTTATTTCAGCAGGGAGAACATTTTCTTGTAGACCAAAACGACGTCGTTTTTAACAAAGACGACATCATATGGTTGAGAGGTAAACGACGTCATCTCACATTGAAACAAATGCTTTAAAATTAGCCAAAATGACGTCGTTTGGTTTTAAACGAAACGACGTCGGTTTGGTTAACTTAAATAACGTTATTCAATTAACCAAAACGACATCGTTTGGTTTAGAAGAAAACGACGTCGTTTTGGTTAACTAAAGAACGTTATTTAAGTTAACCAAGTTTAATTAAAAGGCAACCCATCTTCCCCCTCTCCCCGACCTGTCTCGTGACCTTCCTCTCCTTCTTCCTCCTTCGGCTATGGCTCCCGCATCAGACGTTGTCTTCCCTCGGCCCTCCGTCGAGCTGCTGCGTCTCCGATGTTAGGGGTCATCTTCTCTGGCAATTTTTGTCAAGGTATGGCCGTCTTCTCCGACCTCATTTGCTGTCGATGTGTGGGTGTCGTCCATGAATGAATTTTTTTCAAAATATGGAGTTAGTTGTTGACGATGGATTGGCTTCATTGGTTTTCGTTGTTATTTTTTTATGGTTTGTTGTGTAAACTACTGGACATGATGCTAAATAATGGAAAATTTTTGTTAATTTGTTAATAGTTAGGGATGAAAAGTTTCTGCATACCATGTGTTCGATGAAATGTTTGCATATAAGAGTTGTTGATCTTTATGGAATAGATGCTATATTATTAATTATACTTTTTTAAACCCATTTGTCAATTTTTTTCAAACCTAGGTAATAGAATTGTGACCCATTATAAATTGTAATTTAACCTAAGTCATGTATTTTAATATAATATTTTATATCATCAATTAGATAATGTATTCAAGCAAGTTTTATTCTTAAAATGGAGTAATCTATTAGATAATGTATTGAAGCAAGTTTGAAGGTATTTAAATGGCACAAAAATTATATACTAGCATACATAAAAGATGGTAATCTTATCCTTATAGTTTATCGTGCACGTACATAAAAGATGCATCACAAATTTAATGATGAAGAAATTTCATTGGGAATTTTTGAGTTGATTAAAATTTATATCCATATTTTTGTATTGTGATAACAAGTAGATAATGAAACTTAGTACAAACAATAACAATACCATAAGTTGTAACCATTTAGAAGTCAAATGTTTTATTGTTATAAAACTTATATAAGACATTATTAGGACTAAGTATATGTTACTTAATCCACTAATTAAAGATTAATCCACTAATTAAAGGATTATTCCTTAATGTTTATAAAGGACATGTTACTAATATGAGTATGCTAAAGTATTTTATGCTCATAATTAGCCCAGCTTTTAATTCTACTCCAATATAAGTTTTCAGTTAATGTAATTGAATTGCATCATTTATTATAGTAATAAGGATTTTTTTAATTTCTTCATAGCATATCATAAAGATACAAATTCTTAAAATATGTGTTAATCTTAAGTAATTAAATCAAAACAAGCATAGGGACATATACAAAGCTAATATTAAGTCTTATTTCCATGTCTCATGATATAAAAGAATTTTCAAAGTACAAACGGGTATTCTTAAGACATAAGAGCATATAAGATTTTCATCTTATAGAGGAAATTTCTTGTGTAATTTAGAATCAAGTGAGAAATGACGGTCGATAATAATACATGGCACAATCAAATAATAAAGATATCATTATATGTTACTAAAATTTATTTTGTCATTCATGTTGGTATGGTTATTAAGTATACGTAACTGTACTAAAACTATATTACACATTGGCATATTCGTTTGATATATTTTAGTACGAAAAGTCTTAGTGCACAAAATGATGGACAATTAACTACTTTTGGATCAAATTATTTTCTAAAAGATATATCAATAAAGTTTTCTTATTAAATCTTTTCTTGATCTAAATTTTTTGTTACTAAAACTAATGATAATTATTATTACTCAAAGGGAGAATATTGGAAATTTTTCTTAATTGAGCTATTAGTTATATATTTCGTAATTAAAAGTTTATTAAGGATTATGAAATATTTTGATATATTTCCTCAGTATAAAGAGTTTGATAATTAGTCTAACTAAAGCGGATCAAACTCATGAAGTCCAATTTTGAATTATGTAACTTATCAATTAGGGTTGTGAAGATTTATTTCGATTATAATGAGGAAATTAAGAACACACAATATGTATTGGGGGAAAAAACATAGCAGACTAACTTTGTTTTAAACTTTGTACTAAATTGATAAACTCTTATTAATTTAAGTGTTAATTAAAGTTGCAAGTAAATTCTTCAACTTTTCTTCGTTCCAAAAATAGCCCGACTTTAATGTCCCTATTAATGGACTGAATTGAGAATAGGCATGTAGTTTAGAGACCCAATTTTAGTTGTGGTTACTAGTTGATATAAAAGTGTATTTTTATTGCAGGGGGACCCTTATTTCAAAAGGGGGATGTCCATTTTATAGGAAAAATTCTACCAAATTTTCAAAAGGGTCCTCGTAAAATGTAACAACCGTTCTTTAATTAAAACAAGAGCTCCTTAGTATTAACTTATGATCTTATCGTGGAGGAGACTTATAATTATGCATATTATTGAGGATAACACCATAGGGTTGAATTATTTGAGTATAGTTAATAACCTTCATTGATTATAATATATCATGGCAATTGTTTTAATATATCCCGCTTTCTAAACTATGAACGATTTTGTTCTTGGCTGTAGGAACTCATTTATTGCTAGTATTTATACTTTGAAGGAAATTGAAGAGAATTTTTCGTAGGTATTCAAATGACATTCATTTACGTATATGGTGTGACAATGTCAACCATGAATTTTCACACATTTTAATGGCATTTGAATCAGTTTCTATATTTTTCATTCTAGCTCTATCATCATCATCTTCCTTCACGTACTTCAGGAAGATCCTTCAATGTTGTGGTTAAGGTAAGTGATTATGTTTTTTACTACTTTTTTGTGCTCTTGGTTTATTTGTTTGTAGTATAAACTTCCCATCTGAGCTTCCTACATTTTTAATTGATATGGCTTGCACGATGTGAAAATTGTTTGTAGTATGAACTTCGGTTATGTATGAATTTATATAGGATGGGTTTGACTTATGTTATTGTTCCAATTACCTTAATTATGTGAATCCGTTATTTCATTGATGCTTTCTTAAATGATGAGGTTTTGTTTACTTTTTATGTGCGCATTTTTGCAAGGCATGTTTTTATTAAATTGTATATGTTAAACTAATTTATTAAAATAAGTATTCATATTTTTATGAATACTTATTTGATTAGGCAATAGTTTCATATTTAATATCCATTAAATATCAAAATGTTAACAATAATTGTCTTATAACATATATGACTACAAACATATATGCTGGATATTCAGTTTAAATATATTTTAGATGTGAACCCATAAACCTTAACCCATAACCCATTATGGTGTAGCACCCCCTTACCATAGGATATGTACCGGGACGCCCGTAGGTCATTCCGATACACACCCTACGATAAGGGTGCGCTACGAACAAACACTAATACTCCACATGGCATCCAAATATCATAAAGCATTTATATGAAATTTACTAATGTTTGGAACCATCAATTTTTTTTCCTTTTTCATAACCTCAAGCAGTAAATAATACAACTGATAGTTTACATACATTACTCGTAAGAAAATCAAACAAAAAGCTAACTAGGTCATCCCTCAAAAAGTGCCAGCTGACCGACCTGTGTGACATGACTTCTCTTGCCAACTCAATCTACACGGCAGGAAAAGTCCCTCTGGAGCTGCAAGTCTAATCTCTCGGTCCTGAAAAATGATTTGCAATTTTGGGTGAGTTTATGAACTCAGTGAGGAACCATCATCGATGGTTCACCCAATTCATGCATATACACAGAATTCACATAGTTATATCACTCAAACACATTCAGAAGTACCACATGATTATCATGTTATCAGTCAAAGCAACCAATTCAAATGCACATGAAATGTGTATGAGACGCTTTTCCAATTTAATTCATTGTTGTGATGGCGCTGGCTGTCCCTTAAAGGGCGTTAATCGGTGAGCCATAGGCTCTAAATCACTTTGTGGACTCAAGGCCCAATCACGTTGAGCTTAAAGCTCTCGTTGGCTTCTCTGGTCTGTTGTCAATTCTTGTTCATGCAATTATGTATGAATGCAATATCCAAATCCACACCATAACCGATTCCCATTTAACATATGCCCATAAGTCATTTCCAAGTAATCACATATATCACTTCGATATCTCATACCAAATATTTCAGACACCCATGGTCCGAAATCAATCAAAATCAAACACACATGTTCCCATCCATTATCTCCACATGGCATAAGTGCGAGATATTAAACACATAAAAATTGAAAAACCATCTAGGTTACTCACCGAATAACTTCCGAGCTAATTCCGGGAAGTCTCTGCGATGTCCGTGGATCTACGGTCCAACTGAGCCTCTATAGCCAACACAATAGGTTCACATTACTAACTGTATAGTTCGAATGACCAAATAATGCACATGGAATAATTAAAACGTGTATAATGCATGTTCATGGCATTCCCGACCTTAATCCAAAATTTTCCCAGAATAAAATTCTATCAAAAATTAGAAATCCATAGGCGCTGACGGTGCGCACTTCGGACCTCTATAGGTCCCCAATTAAATCAAACAGTGTTTGCATGTTCCGTCAATAGGGGTTACGTCAAATTCCCGTCTAAAAATTCCCGTTTTCACAGAAAATGAAATTAAATATTCAACGAATCCGATGCCTCTGGAATCAGGTCAATCGGACGTCGGACGGGAAAGAAATTGACAAAAGAATAAACGGACCATTTAATGCCAAATAATAATCACAAATAATAAAAATAAATAAATATATATATATATCTTGATCGCTGCCTCATGCTGGGCGAGACGCCCGCCCTCGAGGCGAATCGCCTCACATCGTCGCGAGGCGAGGCGCATCGCGACCAGCCTCCTAAATCTCGCCCTCGCGAGGCGAAACGTCGCCCTCGCGAGACGGCGAGTTTCCACTGCTGCCTTGCCCCTTTTTTTTTTTCCAGATTTCAAATCTTAATTTCCAATTACTTTAACTTTTAGCACACAAATCAGAAAAATACCCACTATACCTCATTGGAAAGCTTATGAAAAGCTCTACAACTCTCAAGAAGACCATAAAAATCAATTCAACCTTTAAGGGTGTCAAAAATCCCATCCAAGATACTGCTTACTCAAAACTCATAAATATAGGACAGTAACTCACAAATGCAAGGACTCACTGATTAGTTAGCTAAAAATTCCTACATAAATATGCTCAATAAGATCACAATGTCAGCTACAATTGACATGAACAACCCACAATCAAATTCCATTACTAAACAAGTCAATTAATTCACTCAATGTTACTGTCCCTGAAACCATGCAATTTGAACAGTAAACTTATAACAAACATATCTCCCTGCACACAAGTCAGAAAAATCCAAACTTTACATACCTAAAAAGATAAATCCTCAAACTTCAAGTTTCATGAAGAACTCAAACTCCAATTCGATTTCTAACAATTCCAAATCTGTTATGCAAGTTTCTGACCTAATCAACACTTAAAACCACAATGTAGGTTCAGTTTTTGAAATTCCATATCTCCCACATCTGATTTCCAAAAATTACATGCCATACACCAATTTCAAGATCAATATATCATCTAGAACTCTTCAGTAGATCCCTAAAACCAGTTCAGTTCACAAAAATTACTAAAATTGCTCCAAAACAGAATGTACTCCAAATCTGCTAATCCAACTAGGTTTCCCTCAATACATAAAAACAGTCAATAGTTATCAAGTCATATCTCCTAATACACAGCTCGAAAAATAGCAAGATTAGTGGCAATGGAAAGCTAACTCAATATGCTACAACTTTCATGAAGACCATCTTCCTAAATTCCATATCAATTAATTTATAAAAAATCATCAAAATAATCAGGTCATTGTGTCGGTTACTGTTCACAGGCAATAAAACAGTAACTTTCCATGTAACTTTTAGACCTTATAACATTACAATTCAACAACACCTATTTCACACTAAATTGAAGCCAACATTCCAAATTTTCAGTGGCCACTAACCTTACCTCATTTTCATTTCTACAAAATATGTTATGAATAAAACAGTAACATCAATTATACTTCCAATTTCCCAGATTCAATGTTAACCTTAGTTCAATCACTTCCAATGCCTTTTTCATATCACTAGACATCAAAATAAATACAAATTAAATATGACTACAGTCATACACATGCTAGGGCTAATATTGAAAGATTGGCAGCATTAAATTCCTCAATTCAAATACCCAAATAATCATCCATATTCCATTTAAAATCAAACCATATCATACTACTTTCAATTCAACCATCACCTAGCCTTATACCCATTTCTTCAAATCATAATAATCATCACTTTAATGCCTACATAAACCTAATACATGCTTTAAACCCTTTTATTAACTACCCCATACTATCATGGCATTTAATTCCATATGAAAGTACCATTTAAAGATCAAAACTTTAATGAATACATACCTAAGACAAAACCTCCTTCAAAGCTTCAACTTTTAACTTTTAACTTCTACTTCTACACCCACCAAAGTACCAACCTCCTTCCCTTCTCAAGTATGTACAAAGCTCATCTTTAAGCTTTGATGGAATAAGAGATAGCTTGAAGATGTGGAGAAAGTAGAAAGAAGAGTGCAAAAATCGATGGACTTTGTAAAGAAGAGTGAAGTTTCGGATGTTAATAACCAAAGCACTTAACAATTTAACTTTCCTTTCCTTTAAACACATACATATCGAGAGAGAATGAAGAGGAAACATTTAATGTAACTTTTAAATGGAAAATTCTCATTGGTTTCTTTTTACTTTGAAAAGTCAAATTATAGTTATTTAATCCGGATCCAAAATTCTACTCCAATTAATCCCAATGACCCTACTTTCAGTCCCAAAATAATATGCCCAATATTCTCGTGCCATTGGGTAGCGATCTTTTACTCTGAGAATCGACCGATTAACTAATTGGCGATTTTTTCCGATCAGGAATTGTCTCCGGAAAATTCAGAAAAATTCCTAAAATCCCTAAAATGTAAAACGATTTATAGTGCAGTCAAATAATTTTTTAAACATAATCACCCCATTAATTTCATCTGAAGTTCAATTTAAAACCTAATTTGAAGCATCATGAATGCATGTATACTATGTGCATGTGCAACCAATCTGTAATTATAGAGACTATATGTTTGATGCGCATGCCGAGATATAATTTAATATCCCGAACCCATCCTAATTACCAAAATACCCTTCCTATAGGAAAGGGGATGTTACAATTCTCCCCTCCTAACAAAAATTTCGTCCTCGAAATTCTTACCTGATTGATCGAAAAGGTGAGGATACTGTCTCCTCATATGCTCCTCGGTCTCCCAGGTAGCCTCCTCAGTCGAATGGTTCCGCCAGAGAACCTTCACCAGTGGAATACTCTTATTTCTCAGTTGTTTCACCTGAGACCCGATAATCTGGATCGGCTCCTCCACATAACTCATATTACTGGATACCTCAATCTCCTGAACCGGTATCACATGTGTCGGATCCGACCGATATCTGCGGAGCATACTCACATGGAAGACGTCATGCAACTGAGACATCTCACTCGGCAATGCTAACCTATAGGCCAAAGGTCCTATCCTCTCAATGATCTCATATGGACCAATGTATCTAGGGCTTAGCTTACCCTTTTTTCCAAATCTCAGTACACCACGCCACGGAGACACCCGTAAGAACACTCTGTCGCCCACAGCATACTCCATCTCCTCCTATCTTTGATCCACATAACTTTTACATCTATCCCGAGCCGCCTTTATGCGACTCAATCGATTTCACCTTATCAACAAGTATCTGAATCACGGGACCTCAATCATCCCGACGCCCTCTTCATCCCAATACAAAGGCGATCTACACGGTCGCCCATACAGTGCCTCATATGGTGCCATTCCAATGCTACTGTGATAATGGTTGTTGTATGCAAACTCAATCAAGGCTAGATACTGATCCCATGCTCCTCTGAACTCCAATACACATGTCCGAAGCATATCCTCAACAGTCTTAATAGTCCTCTCACTCTGCCCATCTGTCTGAGGATGAAACGCTGTACTAAAGTTCAGCCTAGTACCCATAGTAGACTGTAAACTCTGCCAAAACCTCGAAGTAAATCTGGGATCCCTGTCCGACACTATGGACACTGGGACCCCATGTAGTCTCACTATCTCCGCCACATACTTCTGGGCCAACTGATCTATGGTATTGTTCTCCTCTTTGGCAAGAAATGGGCCGATGAGTCACCGGTCCACTATGACCCAGATAGCATCATGCTGCCTCGGCGTCCTAGGCAAACCCATAATGAAATCCATAGTAATTCGTTCCCATTTCCACTCTGGAATGGGCAACGAATGAAGCTTCCCTACTGGAGCCTGGTGCTCAGCCTTAACCTGCTGGCACGTCAAACATCTGGATACAAACTCCGCTACCTGCTTCTTCAAGCCAGGCCACCAGAAATGTTGCTTAAGAGTGTTATACATCTTGGTAGTACCAGGATGCATAGCATAGGCAGCCATATGTGCCTCCTCTAGAATCTCTCGCCTCAAATTATCTACATCAGGCACACAGAGTCTCTGTCCCAACCATAAGGTCTCATCCCTCCACTCAAACTTAAATCTCGAATCAGCTTTTACTTTCTCAATCAGTCTCACCATAATAGGATCCTGATCCTGAACCCTCCTGATCCTGTCCAGTAGCATCGGTCTCAGTCTCAAAGTAGCTAATAAGACTCCATCCTGCTCCAGATTCATCTGAACATTCAAAGCCCTCAACTGAATCAAATTAGGCAACCTCATTGCCTGAATTTGAGCTGTACTAGTATGTGACTTCCGACTCAAAGCATCTGCTACCACATTGGCTTTCCCGGGGTGATACTCGATAGTACAATCATAATCCTTCAACAACTCAAGCCACCTCCTCTGCCTCAAATTCAACTCTCTCTGACTCAATAGGTATCTCAAACTCTTATAGTGCTCGTGAAGATCTGGAAGGTCTCACCATACAGGTAATGCCTCCAAATCTTCAGAGCAAACACAACAGCAGCTAATTCCAAATCATGAACAGGATAGTTTACCTCGTGAGACCTCAACTGTCTTGAGGCATAAGCAATGACTCTACCGTGCTGCATCAGAACACACCCCAATCCCTGATGCGACGCATCACTGTATACCACAAATCCTCCAGTCCCAGATGGAATAGCCAACACCGGTGCAGTAGTCAACCGATGTTTGAGCTCCTCAAAGCTCTTCTGACACTCCTCAGTCCACCTGAATGGCACATTCTTCCTCAGAAGCTTTGTCAGAGGGGCTGAGATCAATGAGAACCCCTCGACAAACCTCCGGTAATAACCAGCCAATCCGAGGAAACTCCGAATCTCAGGCACATTCCTAGAAGCCTCCTACCTCAGCACTGCCTCAACCTTGCTTGAATCCACCTGAATACCCTCTCCCGTCACTATATGTCCCAAAAAGATCACCTGACCCAGCCAAAATTCACATTTACTGAATTTGGCATATAAGCTATCTCTCCTCATAAATCTGCAACACAATCCTCAAATGCTCACTATGCTCTGTCATCTCTCGAATACACTAGAATGTCATCAATAAAACAATAACAAACTGGTCCGGTAGGGCTGAAATACCTTATTCATCAAGGCCATGAAAAATTTGCGCCGGCATTAGTCAACCCAAACGGCATCACTAGAAACTCGAAATGCCCATACCTGCTTCTAAACGCACTCTTAGGCACATCGGCCTCTGCAATCTTCAACTGATAGTAACCAGATCGCAGATCTAATTTGGTGAATACCTGAGCCCCCTGCAACTGATCAAATAAGTCATCGATCCTAGGCAGTGGATACTTATTCTTCATGTCACCGATTAACCGCTGTAATCGATGCTGACCTCAAAGTCCCATCCTTTTCTTTACAAACAAAACGGAGCTCCCATGGTGAGACACTAGGTCCGATAAAGCCTTTCTCCAATAACTCTTGCAATCGAGCCTTGACTCCCTCGCCCACAGTGCCATCCTATATGGAGGTATAGATATAGAGCGAAGACTGAACGAGGTCAATGGTAAACTCGTCTCCGATCCGTGGCAAACCCAGAACTCATCAGAAACACATCCGAAATTCCCTAACCACGGGAATATCCTGAAGCCTCTCGCTTCAACTCTGGTGTCAACCACATGAGCCGATATGCCTCACATCCTCCTCGCATCGTCTCGAGGCACTAAGGAAAGAGATCATCCGGCCGGTATCGCCGACTAACTCCTCCGAACACCGCTTCTAGTCGACCAGAGACTCCAAAATAACCTCCTTGGTATAGCGGTCCATAATAGCCCTATGGGCGAGAAGCGATCCATCCCGTAATCATATCGATCTCCTCGGAGGCAACACTATAAGGTGCGCCTCAACTTTGCTGATCAACTGGATCGAGCATCCCTCGCACCTCTCCCAATGCAAGAGTCATACCTAGAGGTGTACTCACCTCTAACCCATACCGTAACATCTCCCTATCCACATGCAATCTACATGCCATATGAGGTGCAATAAAAGAATGCGTGGATCCAGGATCCAGCAATGCAAATGCCTCAATATCAAAGATGAGAAGCATACCAGCTACAACATCAGGGGAATCCTGGGCCTCTTGCCTCGTCATGACATGTACTCGGCACAGGACCGAGGTGGTGCCCAAACCCTCGGCCCCTCAAAGGACCCTCGGCTCTACCACGGCCTCTACCTCGGCCCTCTGACCGATCCACGCCGAATCCACCACACTCTCTCATTGCATCGTCAGATTACTCCCGGCTCGGCCATTACCCCTGACCGAGCTCCCAAAGTAGCTGGGCAATCCCGAATCTGGTGATCCATGGAGCCGCATTTAAGGCAAGCTCCAGTCAACCGCCAACACTCTCCAAAGTGTCTCTTCTCACAATACTCACAAAATGGGGGAATCTGCCCAAAGCCTCTGCCACTGCCACCGCCACTGCCAGTCTGTGCAAACCTCCCTCTCTGTCCCGGTCCCGACTGTCTGGATCCTCCTGAAGATCTAAAAGTCCTGCTCTGGCGCCTGCTAAAGCTCCTACCAGAGCTACCCTGACTGTCACTAACTCTCTTTCCTCTGGACCCCTGACCCATCTCTGCCTGTCTCTGTCTCACTAACTGCTCTACTCTCACAGCAGCAGCTCTCAACTCTATAAAAGAGCCCATATCAGAACGAGCCAGTCCGGCGCGGATCTCCAAATTCAACCCCATCTCAAACCTTCGACACCTATCTGCCTCAGTGGAAACTACAGTAGCAGCATACCCCATCAACTCATTAAACCTCACCTCGTACTCTGCCACTGTCATCCTACCCTGCCTCAATTCCAAGAATTCCTGCATCTTCATTTCCAGATACACCTTGGGCATATAGTTATCTCTGAAAGTCCTCAAAAGTCGCCCGTGTCGATAAGCAAGGCACTGGTGGTACTTGCCGGAACAGTCTTCCACCATGTATAAATTTGGGCCCTGCAGAGAGATATCTTGATAATCGAACCTCTCATCGAGTTCATGATCCATCTGATCGAGAACTCTCTCGGTCCTCTCCAGCCAACTCTCGGCCTCGGTGAGTCTCATCTTCGCCATAAAGTCGACACCCCGCCACGCAAAGAAATCATATCTCCTCTCCGTCTCACGGAACTCTGGAGGTAACTCCTCGATCGAGGCATCGAGGACTCTCTCGCTAGCTCCAACAGATCCACGGTCACCGGTTGATCTATCGATCACCGAATACGGATGACCTATAACCAAACAAGAACTCGATCGGTTTATGCGTTTCACAATAATTCAAGCCTAATTATATACTAGTCCCAACAGATGCCAAACCATGCTCTGATACCACCTAATGTAGCACCCCCTTACCATAGAATATGTACCGGGACGCCCGTAGGTCATTCCGATACACACCCTACGATAAGGGTGCGCTACGAACAAACACTAATACTCCACATGGCATCCAAATATCATAAAGCATTTATATGAAATTTACTAATGTTTGGAACCATCAATTTTTTTTCCTTTTTCATAACCTCAAGCAGTAAATAATACAACTGATAGTTTCTGTACATTACTCCAGAAGAAAATCAAACAAAAAGCTAACTAGTTCATCCCTCAAAAAGTGCCAGCTGACCGACCTGTGTGACATGACTTCTCTTGCCAACTCAATCTACACGGCAGGAAAAGTCCCTCTGGAGCTGCAAGTCTAATCTCTCGGTCCTGAAAAATGATTTGCAATTTTGGGTGAGTTTACGAACTCAGTGAGGAACCATCATCGATGGTTCACCCAATTCATGCATATACACGTAATTCACATAGTTATATCACTCAAACACATTCGAAGTACCACATGATTATCATGTTATCGATCAAAGCAACCAATTCAAATGCACATGAAATGTGTATGAGACGCTTTTCAATTTAATTCATTGTTGTGATCGAGCGCTCAAATGTCCCTTAAAGGGCGATAATCGGTGAGCCATAGGCTCTAAATCTTTGTAGACTCAAGGCCCAATCACGTTGAGCTTAAAGCTCTCGTTATCGCTCTCCGTCACAATCGCCAATTACCGTTCATGCAATTATGTATGAATGCAATATCCAAATCCACACCATAACCGATTCCCATTTAACATATGCCCATAAGTCATTTCCAAGTAATCACATATATCACTTCGATATCTCATACCAAATATTTCAGACACCCATGGTCCGAAATCAATCAAAATCAAACACACATGTTCCCATCCATTATCTCCACATGGCATAAGTGCGAGATATTAAACACATAAAAATTGAGAAACCATCTAGGTTACTCACCGAATAACTTCCGAGCTAATGCCGGGAAGTCTCTGCGATGTCCGTGGATCTACGGTCCAACTGAGCCTCTATAGCCAACACAATAGGTTCACATTACTAACTGTATAGTTCGAATGACCAAATAATGCACATGAAATAATTAAAACGTGTATAATGCATGTTCATGGCATTCCCGGCCTTAATCCAAAATTTTCCCAGAATAAAATTCTATCGAAAATTAGAAATCCATAGGCGCTGACGGTGCGCACTTCGGACCTCTATAGGTCCCCAATTAAATCAAACAGTGTTTGCATGTTCCGTCAATAGGGGCTACGTCAAATTCCCGTCTAAAAATTCCCGTTTTCACAGAAAATGAAATTAAATATTCAACGAATCCGATGCCTCTAGAATCAGGTCAATCGGACGTCGGACGGGAAAGAAATTGACAAAAGAATAAACGGACCATTTAATGCCAAATAATAATCACAAATAATAAAAATAAATATATATATAAATATATATATCTTGATCTTGTTGCCTCATGAGGCGAGACGCCGCCCTCGCGAGGCGAATTCGCCTCACATCGTCGCGAGGGCGAGGCGTCGCCTTCGCGACCAGCCTCCTAAATCTCGCCCTCGCGAGGCGAAACGTCGCCCTCGCGAGACGGCGAGTTTCCACTGCTGCCTTGCCCCTTTTTTTTTTCCAGATTTCAAATCTTAATTTCCAATTACTCTAACTTTTAGCACACAAATCAGAAAAATACCCACTATACCTCATTGGAAAGCTTATGAAAAGCTCTACAACTCTCAAGAAGACCATAAAAATCAATTCAACCTCTAAGGGTGTCAAAAATCCCATCCAAGATACTGCTTACTCAAAACTCATAAATATAGGACAGTAACTCACAAATGCAAGGACTCACTGATTAGTTAGCTAAAAATTCCTACATAAATATGCTCAATAAGATCACAATGTCAGCTACAATTGACATGAACAACCCACAATCAAATTCCATTACTAAACAAGTCAATTAATTCACTCAATGTTATTGTCCCTGAAACCATGCAATTTGAACAGTAAACTTATAACAAACATATTTCCCTGCACACAAGTCAGAAAAATCCAAACTTTACATCCCTAAAAAGATAAATCCTCAAACTTCAAGTTTCATGAAGAACTCAAACTCCAATTCGATTTCTAACAATTCCAAATCTGTTATGCAATTTTCTGACCTAATCAACACTTAAAACCACAATGTAGGTTCAGTTTTTGAAATTCCATATCTCCCACATCTGATTTCCAAAAATTACATGCCATACACCAATTTCAAGATCAATATATCATCTAGAACTCTTCAGTAGATCCCTAAAACCAGTTCAGTTCACAAAAATTACTAAAATTGCTCCAAAACAGAATGTACTCCAAATCTGCTAATCCAACTAGGTTTCCCTCAATACATAAAAACAGTCAATAGTTATCAAGTCATATCTCCTAATACACAGCTCGAAAAATAGCAAGATTAGTGGCAATGGAAAGCTAACTCAATATGCTACAACTTTCATGAAGACCATCTTCCTAAATTCCATATCAATTAATTTATAAAAAATCATCAAAATAATCAGGTCATTGTGTCGGTTACTGTTCACAGGCAATAAAACGGAGCTCTTGTGAGGCTTATCGGTGAAAAATACTAGGAGTCTAGGAATCAAAATGAGAACTTCTTATGTTGAATCATAAGTCTTATCTTAGATGTTTTTATATTTGTGGCTAACATGAATCTGGATTCACTGGTTTAAATTAACAGTTTTTCAAATATGAGTTTTTGGGATAGATCTTGGATGTATAGATGATTAACCCTTGATGGTTTCATTAATCCTAAATTTATTGAAGGAGTTGAAGCTTTTATTCATTATGCATATTCTCAACCTGCATACATGGATGGGTCAAAGATCAGATGTTCATGTAAAAAGTACAAACACAATTGTTTCCTTACTATTGATGAAGTTAATTTGTATGTGCTGAGAAAAGGGTTTGTCCCCAATTATTTTAAGTGGACATGATATAGGGAACCATTGATTTCTAGCACCTCTTGAGGGTAATGAAGCACAATCGTCTATCAACTTAAATGAGTATGAAGAGGAGATTGGATTTAGAAGAAATTATGTTGATGGAATTGAAAATTCATACATGCAAATGGTTTATGATGGGGCCGATTATACCTTTGAGGTAAATAAGGATAATGTTGAAGAAGAACCTAACCCATAAGCAAAACATTTTTTTGACTTACTATAGTTAACTGATCGAGAATTGTGGTCAAATTATGAGACAATGACCCAATTGTCTTCAATTGCTAGAATATTGAACATAAAGTTTGAAGGGCATATTTCAAATCGTAGTTTTTATAAAATTATGGAATGGTATAATGAATCATTGCCTGCTGATCATACAATGGTTGATAGTTTTTACAATATGAAAAAAAAAACATATTAGGGGTCTTGGTTTGCTTGTGGAAAAGATTGATTGTTGTCGGTTAGGATGTATGTTGTACTGGGGAGATGATGTGAACTTAGAAGAGTGCAAATTTTGTGTTCAATCTAGGTTTAAGCTTAGAAAATATTCAATGAAACAGAAATTAGTACCATGGAAGCGAATGTATTATTTCTCGTTAACTCTGAGATTTTAGAGACTTTATGCTTTTGATGTTACTGCATCTCATATGAGATAGCATGCTGAACACGAACGGAAAGATGGGGTAATGAGTCATCCATCAGATGCATTAGCATGGAAACATTTTAATGACACCCATCTTAATTTTACAGTTGAATATCGAAATGTTTGGTTGGGATTGTCGATAGATGGATTCCAACCTTTTGGTCAATCCAGGCAGTAATATTCTTCATGGAGAATTATAATTACTCCTTATAATTTGCCTCCTTGGATGTGTATGAAAGAGGCATATATGTTCTTGACAGTGATTGTGCCAGGGTTAACAAATCCGAAGCAAAAAACAAATGTTTTCTTACAACCATTGATATCTGAATTGCAGCAGCTTTGGGAATATGGTGTTCAAACATATGATGTCTCTTTGAAACATAATTTTGTGTTGGGAGAGGCTTTGATGTGAACCATTAGTGATTTTCTGGCTTTTGCCATGTTATCTGGATGGAGCACAGCTGAAAAATTGGCTTGTCCTCATTGTGGCAATGATTCTGAAGCGTTTTATCTTCCAAACGGAGGTAAAATAAGTTGATTTGATAATCACAAAAAATGTCTTCCTTTAGATCATCCGTTTAGGTGTAATAAATATAAGTTCATTAAAAATAGGATGGTCAAAACACCTCCTCCTCCTCTAAAAGTTGGTGAAGAGATTTTGCAAGAGATTGAGGAATTAGGCTTGCTGAAAGTAACGGAATTTGAAGCCAATGAAGTAAATACAAGCATTAGTCAAAACTTTGGTTGGAGAAAATGAAGCCTATTTTGGGATTTTTCATGCTGGAAAACGAATTTGATATGTCATAATCTAGATGTGATGCATATTGAGAAAAAACATTTTTGACAACTTGTTCAATATCATTATGAACATTGAAGGGAGGACAAAAGACAATGCAAAATCTTGAGCTAATTTGCAACTTTTTTGTAGAAGATATAAGTTACATAGAGATCTTTGCACCGGTAAATATCCAAAAACATGTTACACTTTGGACAAGAAACAAAAGGAGCTTTTGTGTGAATGGTTAAAATGTCTAAAGTTTCCTGATGGTTTTGTTTCAAACTTGGCTAGGTGTGTGGATCTCAGGAAGTACAAATTATTTGGGATGAAAAGTATATTTATGCAAAGGCTAATTCCAATTGCATTTCAAGAGTTGCTACCGATTAAGGTATGGGAAGCTATAATAGAGTTAAGCTTGTTTTTCAAAAGCTTAACATCATCTGAAATCAAGTTGGATGAAATGGAAAAACTAGAAAATGAAATTCCAGTTATTTTGTGCAAGTTAGAGGGAATTTTTCCTCCAAACTTCTTTAACTGTATGGATCATCTACCTGTGCATTTAGCACACGAGGTAAAACCAGCCAGTCCAGTTCAATATTGATGGATGTATCCATTTGAGAGGTAAGTCGATATAAATTATTGTAATAACCATTTTTACATGCTTTATCTACAAAATTGTAATAACCATTTTGTCTAATATAGGTATTTGCATCACTTGAAAAAAATGTAAAAAACAAAGCCAGAGTTGAAGGCTCCATATGTAATGTTTATTTAGTGGAGGAAGCTAGTACATTTTGTGGGCATTATTTTGAGTCGCATGTTCACGTAAAAGAAAGAAAAGTTTCTCGTAATGACGATGGGGGAGAAATGAGTAGTGCTGATGGAAACTTGTCCATTTTCACATATCCTAGACAAACATATGGACGTGCAACAAGAAGAATGTTAGCAAAGGAAGAAATTGAGGCTACATATGGTTATATTTTATTGAACTGTCAAGAAGTTCTTCCTTTCGTGTAGTAAGTTGAACATGATTATTTCTTCATTTAAAATTATGTGTTGTTCATTACTAAAAAATGTCATTATGATTTTAGATTATACATGGCATTGTTACGCGAGATAATGTCGAGTATCACACATAATGATATAAATAAAGAAGTTAGAAAATACTTTCCTCGATGGTTCGAGAGATATATAAGTTTTCAATTACAAATATTCTTATAGTTCAAAACTATATTTAAATGTTCTCATGACATTATACTCTTTGCTATGATAATTTATTTTATATAGGCCTTAGAAAATCCAATAGAGAACAAGCTCATTTGTGATCTTGCAATGGGATCTCTGCAAACTGTTAAATCGTATCTTGTGTATTTTGTGAATGGATACAAATACCATATAGAATATCATGGACATAGCATGTCAACAATAAACAGTAGTGTTTCGATACAGGGAAAATTGACGGATTACTATGGTAAAATTATTAAAATACATTAAGTTGAGTACCCTGCTTTGCCAATTAAGCCATGTGTGATATTTCAATGTGATTGGTGTGACCCGACACCAAATGTTGGAACAAAAGTGCATAGCCGATACAATCTAGTTGAAATCAACTACCGAAGAAGATTGAGACAATTTGAACCTTTCGTCTTGGCTATGCAAGCGAAATAGGTGTGTTATGTCCCTTTTCCAAGCTTACGAGGAGATAAGAAAGATTGGTTGGTGGTTTGCAAAGTTAAACCTAGAAGTGTTTTTGAATCACATGAAAAAGGAGAGCAAAGAATTGAAAGTGAAGCGTTTCAGGAAGATGTCACTTTTATAAATGCATTGTCACGTATGACGATAATGAACCTTTGAACAATCCATCTAACGAATATGTCGATATTTCATCTGGAGAGGATGACGAGGGTTAGAGATCTAAAGATGAGTCGAAGTTTGATTCTTATTTTTTCAAAGAAAAAGATAATTATAATTTACAATTAAGTTATGATAGCAATTAATTTGTGTTTGTAATTGAATATTTTAATCAACAAATACATTATTTGCATTTCAGTATATTATGTAAAGTCTTTCATTCAAAATCTTATTAAAGGAACGTCGACATGGTGACTGGTTCCGGGTGGTAGTAATTCTTTCTGGTGGGAGAAATGTGACAAAATTATCCCAACCAAAGGAATAAACACTACAGAAAATATCGTTGGTTCATACATTAAGAATCGTTTGCCTTCCATGGCTGATCTCTTACTTCAAGGTATTTAGTATGATCTGGACAACGTCTCTTTCCTTATTATGTACATCTCATTTCCTTTGTTGAAATTATTATACATATTCACATTTGATGGCCTATACTACATGTTGCTTTAAGCTTCCTTTATTCTCGAAGAGGACATATATGCCGATAGAGGCGAGAGGATGTCACAATGGCCAATAAAGGATTAGAGAGATCGATTCTTGTGGAAAATTCGTCAATTCCTTAAACCTTGTCTTCACAATGATGTATGTATTAATATCCAGTTTTCACAATGACGTATGTATTAATATCCAGTTTTGGTTTGTTTAATGGTTTTCTAATATTACAGTTTCAAAGTTCTTAACTGGTTTTGTTTTAGGTAAATCTGTTCCCCCTAGTAGTTCATCTGGAGAATTAGTGTTCCATACTAAGGGCGACGACTCATTCACTGTTTCCTCTACAAGTATAGCTATAGCAGAGACGCTATTGCAAGAAGGTGTTCAAAAGCCTACATTTGGTGGAAGAAGTATCACTGTCTCCATTGGTGCGTTTGAGCATACCAGGACCCTTCTTGGGAATCCAGACATCGGGGACTCATTTACCTTTACCGACTCCCATGTTACATGGAATTATATCATTGTGATTTATCAATGCAATACATTATTAGACTAACCTTTAAAGTTGATTTATTGTTGTATCTATAAGAATTTGTTAAACAATGCATAATTATATGATTGTTAAAGTTGATTTGTTGTTGTTAAGAATTTTTTAACCAACTCCATTGCCTTATTTTCTTCTTCATATGTTGTGTAAAATATTGAATTCAAATTATTATATTTGTAGAGAATTCGATAAACATTAAATTTTAGGAAAAAATATGGGACCAAAGAGACGGCGTGAGGTTATGCAGACGAGGTTTAAAGACATTTTCAGAGCAACTTACTATAAAGGTGGATCGTCACAGTCTGTAGCTCGCACTGACTCACCTCCTCCCCCTCCAGGGCTGACAGTTATAGATGACGTATCACCTACTTCTCCTCATGCTACACCATCCCCTTCCCCAACTTATATATCATCCAATACCTCTTTATCGAATGGAGGAGAGGTCTGCCATCCAAAAGCTGAGGGACCTGATGGAAGAAAGTATATAACAATTGTCAATCAACAGTAAGTGAAATCACATTAATCACTATTTGCTTTTGATTAAGTCTTAGGTTTATCAATTTTTTGCCAGTATCAAATTACTTCTTATATGAGGTTGGTTCCGTCTGGACCAAGTTCCAGAAATATGACTTCCACATTTAAACAAAGGATTGATCCTGAGGATTATGTGTGGAAGGATATATCTGAGGCCACAAAATAATTCTACTTTCAGGAGTTTGAGGTACTATATATATTTATTTTCTTTTTATATTGATTTATATACACTAATTAGATAAATATTACTGCATTATATATACTAGTCAAATTTTTTTCTTCTTATTTCAAACAGAATTTTTCTGGGATTGTTGTTCAACGCCAACATGTATAAAGTATGGGAGAAGTGAGCTCGTACACATTATCGCAACTTCATTGATGTGATACGCAAGGCTAGTGTACGACCGCGTTATATTTCGGAGAAAATTTGGAATCGTTGGAAGGAGTATTGGACATCGCCTGAGGCAATGTTCTTCTCAGGGAGTAACTCCACCAACAGACGTGAAGGCTCAGGGGGAGAGAGTCTTCCCGTACATACAGGAGGATTAATAACCCACCACATGCATGCACAATGACTTGTAAGTATCTAAACTTGACACTTATTTTGTAAATATTTTGCTTTGCTGTATTATAGATAATGATAATGGTATAAACGTCTGATGCCATATGTGGCTGTGTTGAGTTATTTTCTTTGTTCAATAGGGGGCAAATGTCATAAAAATTGAAAAAATTCTGCTGAAATTTTTATTAATTGTAGTTCACATTTAACAATTTAGGTTATACATGTAGGAAAAGTCATTAGGTATCAGGCCTACACCTATTCAACTGTTTTTGCACACTTACACGAAGAAGCATAACGGTGTGACATTCATCAACAGCCGATGTAGAGGAACTGAATGTATGCGAAATTAATGCATTACTATAATTTCTTAATAATAATCCCTTACTAATGTAAACATTGCTTCCTAATAGGACCAAATACAATAAATCATTCAGTGACAATCTCAGGAGGAACAACCTGTAGATGACACTCAGACGTATCTTAATGCTGTGGGTGGTAGGGACCGTCGTGGAAGGATATTCGGGCTAGGTTCATATGCGAACACATGTTATTCGCAATCTTCCATGTCTAGTACAACAACATCTGCTAGGCTAACACACAACAATGAAGTCACCGAGCTTCGGGCCACAGTGCAAACATTGATGGACCAGATAACTCACATAAAAGAGGAGTAGACGGCTAACGTGAATCAACGGATGAAGCATATGGCTAAGATGAGAGAGCAGATGGAGCAGATGGCTCAGCTGAGACAGGAGATGGAACAGTTGAAGGGGAGGCTTAGCAGCTCAGAACACCCGCGATCACCACGACATTAGCTTGTCCTAGTCATTTGCTTTCAATTACAAACATAAGTTATGTTGATTGGACCAAATTTATACTATAAATTAGGCCCGTTTTCTTTAGTAATTATGCATCTGTTGACTCCTGATTTATGATTTTTATGTTTATTTTGGTCCCGCACATTGAGTTTTGATAAATTGCACATTGTCAGTATTTTGTTGTCATTTGTCATTAATTCTGCATAATCTTTATTGGGACAATTGATACTGCAAATGGGTTGTATTTTGTAGGACCAAAGTAGTCAACAATTAAGAAGTCAACACGCCATGAGTTATTTGAGACGAATCAGACTCTCCATTCGCGCGGCTAATTAATGGTGTTTAATTCATTATTCGCGACGAAAGTGACCAAATTCATTCGCGCGGCGAACTACAATCATTCGCCATGGCCGAATGTCGGGTGACCCGGACCAAAATGGCAAAAGTATCCCTTGTTTCGACCGGCCCGCACAGCTTCCTATAAAACCTTACCATTTAGGGCAAATAAGAAGCGGCGCCATGATGTTTCTTCTTCGTCTTCTCGGTTTTGTTCTTCGTTCACTATTTTCTCTGTTTGTTTCCTTTTCTCTCTGTTTTAGTTTTGATAGTTTTTATATTGTGTTTGTTTGAGTTCGATCGCAGAGCGGCGCTCACCGCCTTCATCTTTTCATCTCCAAAGATTCCACGTCATTGCCTTCATCTTCCATTCGTCTTCGATCATGACTATCGGTGATTCTCCAGTGATGATGGAGTCATCCGAGTCATGAGCGGCTAAACTCTTAGTCTCCGGAAATGTAACAGAGGTCCGAGTTCTTCGAGCTTCAAGGGTAATCAACATCGTTTTAGATTTGGTTATGAACTTGTAACGATCCGAGTTGGTATTATTACGATGTATAACCGATTGAGTCTTGCTATAGTTTAGTAGACGTTAAACTTTGATTTGTGTTAATGTTTGATTATTGTTGAATGCTGTTTTTAAATACATGGAGTTCATGTATATCGGTTGGATGATTGCATCAATTAATTTAATCGCCTAGTTGTGTTTGATTAAGTTGGTTGTGTTTTATTCAAATGATTTGTTGCATTAATCGTTCATAGCATACACTAAGGGGTTTTAACAAGTTTTAATTAATCGAGTTGATTAATTAATTCTTGGACTTAACGAGTTGTTAAGGTTTATTTTGAAACTTAGTGGATTTCAAACCCGATATTATTTTGAACAATGATGACCCGAGCTACATTTTCGTGGAGAGTTTTACTAATTGTTTTCGGTCCCATTTAATTTCAATTGCCTTATCTTTTCAAAATCCTAAAATATTTATCTTTGCTTTGGTCTAGTTTAATTTTAGATTAATCACTCAAAACTCCCTTTTATTGCTTTAATTGCATGCATCATTCAAACATTAGGCTAGTCCGGGATCAATTGATGCATTGGTTCCTTGAGAGTCAATTCGAGGTTGCATCTGTATTGCAATCCTTGGTATAAATTTAATTTGACGGTTTTCGTGGATCGATTTTAATATTGAGCGATAAACCGCCGATCAAATTTTGGCGCCATGTTCGGGAATCAAATTAATTGATTCTCTAGGTTAGCCGATGTTTGTTTTGATTTTAATTTTGTTTGCATTGCATAATTTCATTTAATTTCATTCTACTTAAGTGTTTTTAGTGTTAATCCTGCTTGTTATTTCATTACGCTTTGTTTTAAGTGTTTATTCGATTATTCTTGTTTATTGTGCGTAATTTTAAGTTAATTCTGTTTGCCTTGCTTATGCATGCTTCTTGGTCGTGACGAGTTCCTCATTAAATCACAATGAGTTCATCCGTCATTGCAAGCTGAAGTTTATATTCGCCGTGAACATTCTGATTTATTGATTCGCCGCAATGAAGTTCTTACACGCCGCGTGAACTTGAGTGAATGAAGCCTTGCTATCCGTTGTCATTTTAGTGAGCTATCTTAGGTAAACTTCTCTTGTGCATGCCCGTAGACTTAGGCTAGTTCATTTCAACCTGAAATTGAGCGACACCTTGAACAACTTAGGAAGAACAAGAGAGAGCAAGAAAGACAAAGAACACTAGATCGATTAGAATCGAGATGGCTGAACAACAAGAATATCGGTCAACCACCCCGAGATGGAGATCACGGTCTTAACGGTGACGAGAACGCGTAGATGACAACAATGCGAACATCGGGCGTAGGACCATCCGAGAAGCTACAACCTCGGGCGTACACTACGATCCTTTCATCGCTGCTGCCTAACCCGATGTAAATTTGAAGTCAAAGGTTTATTGATTAACTCTCTCCCCAAATTTCACGGTTTAATGGGAGAGGACCCTACATGCATCTTGAGGCCCTCACCATGATCCGCCGAGTATGAAGCACCGTAGGAGCACATCTGGACCAGTCTTGTGGAAAGTCTTCCATTTGTCGTTAGAAGGAAAGGCCCGGAGTGGTACATGAGCCTCCCAAGGCATGTTGCGAATGCCTATCACAGTTGGGCCAACTTACGGAAAGCTTTTACGGAAAAGTATTTTCCAGCTTCTAGGACGTCGTCAATGAGAAAGGAGATATATTACGCCAAACAAGATTATGACGAGTCCTCAGATGATTTTGGAGCAGATTTCAAGATCTGTTGTCTCGATGCCCCATCATCGGATCCACGATGAACAACCGTTCAATATTTTTATGATGGGGTGAAGAATCAGAGAAAGGGATGTTGGATCTGCGTCGGGAGGTTCATTGATTGACCTCACCGCGCCGTAAGCTTGGGCCTAATTAAGAGAATGGCCTGAATCATCAACGATATAGTGTTCGTGATTCCGTGGCGTTAATGAAGTAGGAGCCATATCGGCTCAAACTAAGAGGATGGAGAGCACGGAATCAAGGTGGATTCTCGAGCATAGGATAACTTCACGTTATCCTCGATCACGGCTGAGCTTAAGAATTTGAATGTGCATCGCCCATCACCTTCCACTGAATTAGTCGCACCTAGTTGCGAATCTTGTGGCTCAGTGATGCACATTTCAAGTGTTTGTCCTGGCAGATATGAAGAAGTCTCAGCAATGTATCAAGGTAGAGCAGGATCGAAAATGGGACCCGATTCCAACACATATAATGAGGATGGAGATCCCACCCAAATTTTAGTTGGAGGAATAAGCGAAAGAGCACCCAACCGCTTTCAAGCGAGGAGTGGAGCTGGACAATCTACAAACCAGTTCGGGATCAACAAGGCGTTAAAGGCAACAACCACCGCCACCCAAAGAGGACACCAACCAACTGCTGCATGGTATGATGACGTTGATGAAAGAGGAACGAACTTCCACAGCAAATCAATTCAACGCCATCGCAAACCTCATCCAACAGGACTCAGCTAAGAATGCTGCCCGCTTTAGTGCCTTGGAGAAACGCATGGATCAATGGGAAACCAAGGCCGAGAACTTGAACTCATATGTCACTCAATTGTCTAATAATTTGAGTGACAACCAAGCTAGAAGTAGCGGGACCATTCCCTCCAACACGGTGATTAACCCGAAGAGTTTAAATGCAATTGAGTTGAGGAGTGGAAAGAAAGTGCATTTCAACATTCCTGAAGAAGAAGAATGCACCGAGGAAATTGAGGTTGAAGAAGCGCCTCAAGTGAGAGAGAAGCAAGCTGTGCGATCAGAGAGTGATCGCGAAGAGGAATTGTTGAGAAATAAGAAGCAATCACCAATTGAGGATAAAGAGCAATCATCGAGCATATTAGGAAGAAGAACTGATAAGGATAAATCGAGCAAAAATGACCCCGCCAAGAAGGGAAGTCAACAAGGGACCTCCTTTTCCGAACTCATATCGATGAGCAAGAAGGTCGATGAGCTAAAACATGAAAAGGAAATTATTGACCTGTTTGAGAAGGTTGAAGTCAACGTGCCCTCGCTGGATTTGATTAAAAAATGCCGCCTATGCTAAGTATCTGAAGGACCTGTGCACCAACAAGCGTAAATTTAGGCCCAACGAACGTGTCCAAGTGAGCTCAAATGTGTCGGCTTTATTTAAGCCCCAAATCCCGGTCAAGTGCCAAGACCCAGGCTCATTTACCATTCCTTGTGTTATAGGAAAGGTAACAATTGGGAGAGCATTATTGGATTTGGGGCAGCGATTAATGTTATGCCGAAATCATTTATGAGGTCCTCGGAGTGAAGAGCATAAAGCCTACATCAGTAGTGTTGCAATTGGCCGACAGATCCTTCAGACATCCTGTGGGCATTATTGAGGATATCTTGGTCCAAGTCAAAGGATTAGTGTTTCCTGCAGATTTCTACGTTCTAGATATGTCTTCTGAAGTTGTGCAGGACACTTCCTTGATCCTCGGACGACCCTTCCTTGATCGCAAGTACTATGATTAGTATGAAGGAAGGGGAGATCACCATGGAAGTTGGTGATCAACAAGTTAGCTTCAACATGTATGAAGCTATGAAGCATCCTCATGAAGATTATTCCCTACTGGGTGTTAACATGCTTAGCGTTCTTTCTACTCAATCAAACTATGATAAGGATCTGCACGATAAGTCATCTAATCTTGAATTGTGTTCGCTCAGCACCCAAGGAATTCTTCGATTGATCCTTTCAATTGTCCAGAAAAATGCAGAAACCTTTTTTCCCTTGAGCTTCCTAAGTTGGTCCCTTCCATTTTACAACCCCCAGAGTTAGAACTAAAGCCCTTACCTCACTCATTGAAATACGCTTTTCTAGAGCCCAATAATAAATTACCAGTCATAATTGCAAATTCTTTATCTGAGCTTGAAGAAAAGCAACTTTTGAAAGTGTTGACAGAGCATAAGCACGCAATAGGGTGGTCATTAGCAGACATACCTGGGATTAGCCCGGCCCTTTGCACTCATAGGATATTGTTGAATGAGGGTTCCAAGACAGTAAGGCAACCCCAGCGAAGATTAAACCCGCTAATCCTGGATGTAGTAAAAAAGGAAATCACAAAGCTGTTAAGTGCTGGGATTATTTATCCGATCTCTGACAGTGAATGGGTCAGCCCCATTCATGTGGTTCCGAAAAAGAGTGGGATCACTGTGGTGAAAAATGAGAGGGATGAACTCATCCCTACTAGAGTGCAAAATTCGTGGCGAGTTTGTATTGACTATCGCAAATTAAACGACGCCACTCGAAAGGATCACTTTCCCTTGCCATTCATCGACCAGATGCTAGAAAGGTTAGCCGGGAAATCGCGTTACTATTTCTTAGATGGTTTCTCGGGGTACTTCCAAGTACCCATTGCGCCTGAGGACCAAGATAAGACCACATTTACTTGTCCCTTCGGCACCTTTGCGTATCACAGGATGCCTTTTGGTTTATGTAATGCCCCCGGTACCTTCCAGCGGTGTGTGATGGCTGTCTTCTGCGATTTTTTGGAAGAAAGTATGGAAGTCTTCATGGATGATTTCACAGTTCACGGCGATTCATTCAATTCCTGTCTCTTTAACCTGACTAAAGTTCTTAAGAGATGCATCGAGAAGAACTTGATCCTTAACTTTGAAAAATGCCATTTTATGGTAAATGAGGGTATTGTGCTCGGACATTTGATTTCAAAGAAAGGAATTGAAGTCGACAAAGCTAAAATCGAAGTCATATCTTCCCGCCTTATCCTACCAAGGTCCGAGATATCAGTCGTTCCTAGGTCATGAGGATTTTCTGAGCGATTTATTAAGGATTTTAGCAAAATCGCCTTCCTCTTTCAAAACTTTTGCAAAAGATGAGAAATTTGAGTTTGATGCTTCATGTAAAAGGCTTTTGATACACTTAAAGTTAAACTTATTTCCCCTCCTATTACGGTTGCCCTGTTTGGCATCGCCTTTTAAACTTTAGTGTGATGCTTCCAATTATCTTTGTGGGAGCCATGTTAGGACAACATGAGGAGAAGTTAGCTCGAGTTATTGCATCGCCTCGTAACTTTAGATCCGGCTCAAGCCAATTACACCACTGTTGAAAAGAACTCTTTGCGATAATCTTCGCATTAGAAAAATTCCGGCGATTTGCTCGATTCCATGTCATCATTTTCACCGATCACGCAATGTTAAGTACCTCTTAACGAAGCCACAATCAAAACCAGTTGATCCGTTGGACTTTGCTTCTTCAAGAGTTTGATATTGAGATTAAAGATCGAGTGGTGCCGCAAACCAAGTGGTGACCATCCGAGTAGACTACCACAAAATACTAAAGGGTGGACTCTTCCGATCGACTTGTGATTCTTTTCCCGGACTCATCACGTGTGCCGCAGATTCTCAAGGAGCCTTGGTATGCGCATATTGTCAATTACTTAATGACAAATTTAACTCCCGTCAGATGACTGAGGCGAGCTCGAGAAATGAAGAGTGAAGCTTCGGCATTACATTTGGGACGAGCCTTACCTTTGGAAGATATCAAGATGACCAAGTGATTCATCGATGTGTCACTGATGAAGAATTCAATGACATACTATCGGCTTGCCACTCCATGGTTTGTGGGGGACATTTCAGTGCTAGAAGAACAGCTAGAAAAGTTTTGGATTCAGGATTCTTCTGGCCTACAATTTTTAGGGACTCTTTCCATTTTGCCTAGCGTCGACAAGTGTCAACGTTTCGGAGGGTTAGGGAAGCGCCATGAGATGCCGCAACAACCAATGATGTTCTGCGAAATTTTTGATGTTTGGGGTATCGACTTCATGGGGCCGTTTCCCCCATCGTTCGGGTTCGTGTATATTCTCTTAGGGGTAGACTATGTTTCGAAATGGATCGAGGCTATTCCCACTAGACAAGATGACGCAGTGACGATCACGAAATTCCTCAAATCAATATTTTACATCGGTTTGGAATTCCCAAGGTAGTGGTGAGTGATCGTGGAACCCATTTTGCAACCGGATTATTACTAACTTGCTTTCCAAATTTGGAGTTACCCATAAGGTCTCTCGCCTACCACCCACAAACTAATGGTCAAGCGAAGTTTCAAGCAGAGAGGTTAAGCACATTTTGGAAAGGATAGTCAAGCCTCTAAAAGGATTGAGTCTGCGTTTAGAGGAAGCACTTGTGGGTATGTCGTGACCGCTTATAAATCCCCAATAAGAATGTCCCCATACCGGTTGATTTATGGAAAGGCCTGTCATTTACTGTGGAGCTAGAGCATAAGGCCTATTGGGCCAGTAAAACAATGCAACATGGATTTTGACCTATCGGGAATGGAAAGGAAACTCCAGCTGCAAGAATTAGAGGAGCTGCGACTTGAAGCATATGAGCACTCTCGGCTCTACAAGGAAAAGGCAAAACTGATACATGACAAGATGCTTCTCCGAAAGACTTTTAAGGAAGGCGACAAAGTGCTCTTGTATAAAGCCCGCTTCACATTCAAACCTGGCAAATTCAATCATCGTTGGGAAGGACCTTATTTGGTAGTTAAAGTACATAATTTTGGTATGATAGAACTTTTGCAGGAACAAACTGGCGCACGATTTCAGGTCAATGGACATCTGCTCAAGCTCTATCATGGGACTCCTCAACCACTGTAATTATCAGGTTACTTCTTTCCCTCACTTGTTTATCTGTTATATGTCTCTGCTTTTGTTGCCAATTTTTATCATTGTGATTCATTGTTTAAATGTGGAGGAAAGACCCAATCAATAGACTTAGATGTAGTTAGGTAGGATTTGCTGTTCTATTACAAATAGTTTGAATCAAGTTTTCCCCTTTTTGTCAGCTCTAGGATCTTTCTAGTTTGTTAAGGAATGATTAAATTGAAGTTATTGGTTAAAATGTGGGATATTTTGGGCTCGCCGCATGTGACGAACTTCGCTGTTCGCCATGGCTAATATAGGGTTTTCTTTTTTGTTACTTGTGAGCGATCGCTTCGTCATGGCGAAGACGGACATCTTACCCCTCTAGACCGTTGGACATCTCTTTTGTCCGAGGCCCTTTTGGTCTTTTCTTCTCTCGCCTTACATTTGCCTACAACCTTATTTCTTCTCCTTCTCCTCTTTCTCTTTCTCTCGCTCGTCTCTTGTTTCTTCGCGCCTCTATCGAAGTTGTCTCCTTCCTCCGTAGACATCTCCTTCAAAGTCTCCTCCTAATCGACTCTCGTAAGCCTCTTTTCTTTTATTTTTCTCTTTGTTCACTTTCATTTTCATTGGTAATGTTTAGTTAGGGTATCGAGAAGCGTTGTTCGCTCCATGTGGATACAGAATCACCGTTCGTCGCGACGAAGTTCATAATTCGCCGCAGCGATCCTTCTTGTTCGTCGCGACGAAGTTCATAATTCGCCGCAGCGAACGTTCTTGTTCGTCGCCACAAATGTCTGCGGACCTAATTCGGGTGATTCAATGTGATTTTGCTCGTTAAATTTTGTTTCTGTTAATTGTAATTGCAGGACCATGTCTCACACTCACAATGCTAGCAGCAGCGAGAAACCTCCCCCTCTTGCCCCCTCTGCGGTTTCGTCTCGTGAATCTCCTCCTCCTGCGATTGCCCCAGCTCCCTCCGAGGTGACCCTGCTTCGAGCGGAAATCCGTCGTCTTGAGACTCAACTGGAGGCTGACCGTGAGACTTTCCGCTCCATCTGAACATGATTACCCCTCATCTTTCGTTACCCGTTCCGCCTCCGGTCACGGCTGCTCCTAACCTTTTTCGTCTAGTTCCACCTCACCTCCTTTTTCGTGCTCCTCGTGCCGCTGTACCTCCCGAACCGCCCGTCGAGGATGATCCTCCTGTTTAGATTAACATGTTGTTTTTGTTTTTGCTGAATTCTCTGTTTCTTGATGTCTTTTGTTCTTCGGATTCTTCATTTCGTCCACACTTTTTGAGTTTAAGGATATATCCACATTTATGTTTTATCTGTTTTTATGGTCTCCTTTATGCCCTACTATTTTAGCCATTGTGGACAATGCCATGTTTAAGTGTGGGGGAGCCATTCCCTTTTATATTTTGCATTATACACCTTTAGAACATTATGCATAATTTTGTGGCCACTGCTTTAACTGATAAATTTGGTCCCCAAATAAAACAATTTCTGCACTTGTTCTTTTGTGCCTTGCATGCAAAGCATTTATAAGTTTCAACTTGATACTTGAGTTTTTGTAAAAATGCTCTCCATTCTTCGAACGATAATTGGATCTGACAAAATTTTAACTTTTGAAGTTTTCAAAACTAAGTAAATGGGAGCATGCTAACAAGGTAGCATTTTAAGTTTTTAAGACTTGAGATTGATCATTGAGACAAAACCTTGTTGGAAGGATATTCGAGCCAAATTTTTCTTCTATATTTTTGTGTGTGCATCTGCTTAGTCCATTCTTCTCTAGAACTTGTGTCAATTTTTACTCAAAGCTTGATGGACTAGATTTTTGTGGATATGATAGAGGCGTTCTTTCTTTCAGCTCTTTCCCCAAACACCAACCCTTAAACACTTTTTCCTCTTGCTAGCCCCTTGAGCCTTTTGCTATGAGCATTTGCATACATTCTTAGATGATGTCGGTAGTCTGTGTTTGGTTAAAAAAAAAAAGGTATTGGAAAATGGAAAAGTGTTAGTCTTGTGTATCCCAAAAAGGGATAATAATGTGTTGTATCCCAAAAAGGGATTAGCATCTCAAAATGAGATTGCCACAATTTAAAAAAAAAACAAAAAACAAAAAAAAACAAAAAAAACAAAAAAAAAGTGTGTGTATTCAATTTATTTTAGTGTAGTGTTTTAGTTTTGCCGTTGACATCGATTCCTCACTTTATGAGCATGCTCATATTTTTTTTTCTTTCTTTCACATCATCCATTCATTTAGCCTTCCGCTCATTACAACCCTTAAAGACCTCTTGATCTTCAAATTGATAGTCCTTGTAGTGGAGAAATAAAATTGATACAAGCCTATGGTAGGAGATGTATTAAGTAGATTGAGAGAAAAATATCCCTACTATACAAGTAAGTTGAGCGTAAACACCATATCCTGAGTGATTCTCTGTTGTTCAATCTCTTGTGCTTAAATTCTTTCAATGTTTGTTTTATTAGCACTCTTTCAATTTGTTGCGTTCGACTTCTGATAAAGTGGATTGAGTCAATTTTGGTTATTGTTTGAACATGGGCAAAATTTTCTTTTACTCTTGTACCTTTTTGACTCTTATAAGCTTTGTTCAGGAGTACAAAGGTTTAAGTGTGGGGGAATTTGATTGGACCAAATTTATACTATAAATTAGGCCCGTTTTCTTTAGTAATTATGCATCTGTTGACTCCTGATTTATGATTTTTATGTTTATTTTGGTCCCGCACATTGAGTTTTGATAAATTGCACATTGTCAGTATTTTGTTGTCATTTGTCATTAATTCTGCATAATCTTTATTGGGACAATTGATACTGCAAATGGGTTGTATTTTGTAGGACCAAAGTAGTCAACAATTAAGAAGTCAACACGCATGAGTTATTTGAGGCGAATCAGACTCTCCATTCGCGCGGCTAATTAATGGTGTTTAATTCATTATTGCGACGAGTGACCAAATTCATTCGCCCTGAAGCGAACTACGATCATTCGCCGCGGCGAATGTCGGGTGACCGGACCAAAATGGCAAAAGTATCCCTTTATTTCGACCCGCCCGCATAGCGATTCCTATAAAACCTTACCATTTAGGGCAAATAAGAAGCGGCCGCTACAGTGTTTCTTCTTCGTCTTCTCCAGTTTTCGTTCTTCGTTCACTATTTTCTCTGTTTGTTTCCTTTTTCTTCTCTGTTTTAGTTTTGATAGTTTTATATTGTGTTTGTTTCAGTTCGATCATGACGACGTTCACCGCCTTCATCTTTTCATCTCCAAAGCATTCCACGTTCATTGTCTTCATCTTCGGTTGTCTTCCGATCATGACTATCGGTGATTCTCCAGCGATGATGGAGTCATCCAAGTCATGAGCGGCTAAACTCTTAGTCTCCCGAAATGTAACAGAGGTCCGAGTTCTTGAGCTTCAAGGGTAATCAACATTGTTTTAGATTTGGTTATGAACTTGTAACGATCCGAGTTGGTATTATTACGATGTATAACCGATTGAGTCTTGCTATAGTTTAGTAGGACGTTAAACTTTGATTTGTGTTAATGTTTGATTATTGTTGAATGCTGTTTTTAAATACATGGAGTTCATGTATATCGGTTGGATGATTGCATCAATTAATTTAATCGCCTAGTTGTGTTTGATTAAGTTGGTTGTGTTTTATTCAAATGATTTGTTGCATTAATCATTCATAGCATACACTAAGGGGTTTTAACAAGTTTTAATTAATCGAGTTGATTAATTAATTCTTGGACTTAACGAGTTGTTAAGGTTTATTTTCGAAACTTAGTGGATTTCAAACCCCGATATTATTTTGAACGATGATGACCCGAGCTACATTTTCAGGAGAGTTTTTACTAATTGTTTTCAGTCCCATTTAATTTCAATTGCCTTATCTTTTCAAAATCCTAAAAATATTTATCTTTGCTTTGGTCTAGTTTAATTTTAGATTAATCACTCAAAACTCCCTTTTTATTGCTTTAATTGCATGCATCATTCAAACATTAGGCTAGTCCAGGATCAATTGATGCATTGGTTCCTTGAGAGTCGACCCGAGGTTGCATCCTGTATTGCAATCCTTGGTATAAATTTAATTTGACCGGTTTCCAGGGATCGATTTTAATATTGAACGATAAACCGCCGATCATATGTAAACTGTAATATTTTTATTATCAATTAAAATAATTTTAACTTTATATCATCAATTAATTTTCTGATTCATCAAATTATATATATATACAAATTAATTTATTATGCACAGATAATTGATAACTCTTAAAATTATGCATTTATCATAAGATCATGAAACTGGAATTATTAAAAAAAATTCTTACTACTTATTACCGACGGAATAAAAAATGTAACATCCCGTTACCTATGCGATAGGCATATTGGTAATTGGGACATGATAGGAATTTTTACTGCATTTATTCATTGAGTATTATTTTGGCCTTTGATTTTAGAGGGATAGATCATTTTGCACATGCACATGCATAGTGACATGCATTCTTGATTTTTCTGGCATTTGATTATGATTATGTTTTGAATTGTAAATTTTGAGATAATTATGTTAGAGATGATTTATTGGGAATTAAGGGATGATTTGAATGGAATAGTTGAATTGGAGTGTCTTATGAGTGACTGCCAGTGTATATTGACCCATAGGAAAATTTCTGAGAAATTTGAGAGAAAATGTTCGGATCAAAATTTTTCGAGTATCGGACCGATTGATTGTGTAGTACCGAAAAATTGTCCAATGACAATGGAAAATTTAGATTTATGAGTTTAGGAATTATTGTGATGAGCCATTGGAATTTAAAGGCTGAGATTAAAAGAATTTGAGGACTTAAGTCTTAAGAGCTATAGGTTGAAAATTAACCCTTATATTGTTCTAAGTTCAAATTCCTCCTTGTCTCTCTTTGCAAAACCTAAGACTTTTTCTCCTTCCTCTTCTCTTCGACGATTTTATCTTTTTCCCTTGGAGAATCTTGCTTGTTCTTTTTCATTGTGGTTGAAGCTCAGCTGGAAAACCTTAGAGATGTTGATGGTTAGTTTGCCTATGGAGGATCACCGTGGGTGTTAAAGTTTGAGAGATTTTCAGAGATTTAGGGCTTAAGGATTTGATCTTCGATTTGGTAAGTTTAAAGGGTTTAATGTTGTTATTTATGGTTGTTTGATGCATTTATGGTGTTTAATATGAAAGATAGGGTAGTTGAGAGTGATTAATGCTGGTTTTAGAGAGTGGAAATGGCGGAGAAATCGATCGGGGAAGATGAAGTGGCCCACACGTCGCGACGTCTACAAGTGGCCTCGCCGCGACGAGTAATTGCGTACTCGCCGCGACGAGCAGGACGAGACGCCGCGGCGAGCGTGTGGATCTTCATCGCGACGAGCGTCCTTCCACGCCGCGACGAGCGAACCTTGTGCGTCGCGACGTGAGACCCTTCGTCGCGGCGAGCTCCAATTTTTTTGATGTTAGATGCTTTAGTTTTTGGGACATAACTTATGGTGTGGACCTCCAATTGAGGTGGTTCTTGATTCGTTATGATCTAGAGAAAGAGGTCTACAATTGAGGAAAAGAATGAAAGTTAGAATTTAATTTAAGTGTGGTTTCAATTATTGAGAGAAAGTCGGTTATAGTTCCTAATGCAATCTTAGAATTAAATTGGAGATGTATGAAATTGATGGATGCTATTGATCTAGTAAATAGTGAATTTTGGTTGTGAGGCAATAGATAGCGGAATTGGATTTTAGCACCGGAAAATCATGAACATGCATCGTACATCTTTGAATTAAGACATGTGCATTATCGAATTTCTTTGATTGAGCATCTAGTGATGAGAATTTGTTTAAATTGTTATAGAGGCACCGTTGGATCGTCAGTCCACGGATATTGCTGGGACTTCTAGGCAGTAGCTCGGAAGTTACAGGTGAGTAACCTAGTTGGTTCCTCAATCCTTGTGTGTTAAATGTTCTATGGATGTGTGAATTGTTTGCCAATGTGAGTGCTTGCAACTGTGAAATAGATGTGCTGAAATTATGAGTAAATGTTCTGAATGCGATGAATAGAATTGATTGATATATATGTTATTGATTGTGCAAGTGTGAGTGCATGTTAGGCATGATTAAAATCGGTAATTAACAGTTGTGACTGGAGCAATTAGTGATCAGAGCTTTAAACTCAATTATCAGGGAAAGGGCCTAAGACCGAAAGGGTATAGTGCATACCCAGAGGGCTCTCCTATCCCTAATGTGAGCGGGCAGTAGTGCATACCCTAAGGGCTCTCCTACTTGCCAAAAATGTGATTACTATATAATGTGCCCGAATCAGGACAGTGTTGACGCTTAGTCAAAACACTGGCATAAAATGAGAAGTGGCATGCATTATGCATCTGAATATATTGTGAAAATTGAGAATGCGTGTATTATGTGACAATTGCTCAGTGACATGTCTGATTTATGTTATGATGAAAATGTGTAAATTATCTTATAGTGTTCCAAATGTGTTATTGTGTGACTATGCGATATATATTGTGTGGATATGCATGAGTTGGGTGAACCATCGATGATGGTTTTTTATTGAGTTCGCAAACTCACCCAACATTGCAAATATACTTTTCAGGGCAGCATTAGTAGATTCCTAGCTCCCTTGATAGACTTTTCCTGCCGTGTGAGTTGCGTGGGCGAGAGAAGCGATGACACACAGGTCGGTCAGCTGGGACGATTTTTGGGGATGACTTAGTATAGACTTTTGTATCAGTTTCCTTTTTGGGATATTGTATTGAGATTGTAGGGGACTGATAGACTTGTCTATATTTCCGTTAGTAATGTGAAATGAAAGATTATTGTGGTTTTAAAATTTAGTGATTTGAATAATTCGGTTTTATTGTATTGATGCCATGCGAGTATTTAGTGATTGAATTCGTTAGTAGCACTTCCTTGCTGTGGGATACACGTCGGAACGACCCACGGGAGTTCCGGTGCGTACTCTACGGTAAGGGGGCGCTACAAAAAATACCGTCGAAATTGAAGTGAATCACACGTTAGTACAATGCTTATAATATGATGTATGAATACATGAGAAGGGGGGTTGAATTGTGTATTCCCCTTTTTTTAAAAAAATCTTTCCAGAAAACGTTTTGTTAAAAACAAATTCTTTTCACAGAAACTTTGATAAGTTCGAATTAATCAAAACTTTGAAAAACTTGTTTTGAAATAATAACAAAACTTTTGAACTTAAAGAAAGATAGAGTAGAGAGAAGTCGACACAGCAATTTTATACTGGTTCACCCCAAACCGTGGGCTACGTCCAGTCCTCAGAAGTCTTTTTGAGATTTCACTATCTCTTCAACATTTACAAGTATTCTTTCTGAGCCTCTTCAGGTCTCTGCACTCAGTATTCTTTTACTCTTAGCCTCTGTAGGCTATCTGTACTACTTTCTTACAAAAGTGTTTGAACTCTGTTACAGTAACACTAGCTCTCAGCTATTTCGCACAATAATCTCACAAACAAGCTTTTTCGTTCGCGTATACGTAAGTCAACTAACTTTGCAATCTTCGATTTTGACTCATATGTATAGAATTCGTCTACAACTGCTTCTTGATTCTTGCTTCTTGAATCTTGAAAGAAACGGTTAATCAGTTGAGTTCTATAACTAACTCGAACTGACTCTTGCGTTTGCTTTTGAATTATGCGTCTGCTTTTCTTTCTACGTCTGCTTTTCAACTTCTGCGTCTGCTTTTCAATTCTGTGTCTTCTTTTCTTTCTTCTTCTGTTTTTCTTTCTGTGTCTGCTTTTCAACTTCTGCGTCTACTTTTCAACTTCTGCGTCTGTTTTTCAACTTCTGCGTCTGCTTTTCAATTCTGCGTCTGCTTTTCTTTCTACGTCTGCTTTTCTTTCTGCGTCTGTTTTTCAACTTCTGCGTCTGCTTTTCTTTCTGCGTCTGCTTTTCTTTCTGTGTCTGCTTTTCAACTTCTGCGTCTGCTTTTCAACTTCTATGTCTGCTTTTCTTTCTGCGTCTGCTTTTCTTCTTCTTTGTTATTCATCAAAATCATATATATGTGAAGTCATTTTGACTCAACAATCTCCCCCTTTTTAATGATAAAAAATCATATGCATAAAAAGATGAAAAACTTACCTTCAAAACATATTTTCATGTGTGTTCTTCTGACGTCTTTTTTTGTTTTCCTCTTCCTCCCCCTATCTTTGTCATCGACTCCTTCAATCACACCCTTTTAGACTCTTTGATTGCTGCCTTCCATTCGCTCTCCCCCTATTTTTCATAATAAAAAATGATCAATGACGATGACTCTTCATCAGTTCTGTCATCATCTCCTTCATTTCATTCATCATCTCCTTTAGCTCCTTGACTTCTCTGCGTAAGTGCCTGATTTCCGCTTACGAGTCAAACTGTGAGGAGAGTTGATCATCATCCGTTGAGGGTTTTGTGAACGCAATTGTGGTAACATATGCGTCTGAGGATGGAATGTAATCGTCGACAATCTCAAAAGTTGGTAGATGAATGGATAGATTAGGCTCTGGAAGATCTAAATCATAAGGAGTAGGTAGCATGAGCACTTGTCTTCCTTGCAGGGGTATGGCTTCAGCTTGAATAGACAGTGTATTAGATAGTGGCCTAATACGCATCACCGTCTTCTCTGTTATTGGATAAATAGTATATGGTTGACTAGACATTTTTGAAGGATATGGCTTTGTAGCAGCATCCCTCAAAGCATCATAAAAATTCTTTTCATCTTTACTCAGTAGATGCCATGTCTCACTATTTATCGAAATAGGTTGTAGGACTGCCTTCACCTTCCTTCTTGGTTGATCACAGATGGCAATTGCAGTACTCCTCTTGGTCACAAATTCAATCAGTCTAATCTCCAACTTGTCTTTTCTCAAAAATTCAGAATAGTTGTATATAACTAGATTAGGTTCATCAGATGTTTCCTGTGGTATCTGTACCAAGCTTAAATCTGTTGTTGCCTCTTGTTGAACATCAATAGGAGTAAACTGAACTAAGCTAGACTCAATTTGCTTTTCCTTTTGAGCAGCATCGATAGTATCCTTCTTTTGACTAACTTCCTCAGCAGTAGTCACATTCTCCTTTCTACAAATTACTTCAGTCTTTTCCACTGCCTCAGTCAGTCTCGGAGTTTTCTAAACTTGAGATTTCTGCTTCTCAGACTCCGACTTCCTCTTCTTCTTTGTCTCCTTAGCTTGTTTGGCTGAGTCTTCTTGTAGGATTGAGACTAGAGATCTCGTTGCCTTTGGTGCGCAAGATTCAGAAATTTCTACCTGATTCTTTTCTCTGGCTCTCTTCTCTTCCTGTTGTCTCGGAGTACGAATCCTAGGTGATCTCCTCGCCTTCTTAGAAATTTCACCCAGAAGATTCTCCCCTGTTCTTTTCAACGCACCTTCGTCTGTCTTCCGAACTAGGCTAACTTCTCTTTGAGAAATCGCCTGTTTTATCCAAGGTCTTCCAGATAATTTTCTTCTTTCATCTATGGGCATTCTCATACTTACTTGAGATTTAGAACTTGTAGCGGGAGACTTCTTCAGTAACCGCTCCCCCTCAGTTCTAGCTGTCTTCGTAGAATCTGCTTCTTCTTTTACCACCACCTTCAAGCCCATTCTTCTTATTGTATATGAGTTAATAGAACTCTTGATAGATATCGTCCTTCTTATTTCTTTGTGAAGAAGGACTCCAGATTTCCTAAAAATCCTCGTGAGTAACATGTCGTAAGGATAACTGTTAGTATCCTTCATCCCCTTAACCATATAATGAAAAATTAGAAATGGTAGATCTATGGGACGACGATTTAGTAAGTAGAACAGGCATTGCTTGTAACATCCCATCCCCGACGGGAAGGGTAAAATAGTAATTTGGTAAGGGATGAGAGTGATTAGGACTGATTTGGCATTTTCATGCATACTGGTATTTGCGAACAGTGAATTTTTTGCACATGAAAAATAACTGTACATGCATTCATGATATTTCCCGGTATATAGGCCTAAACGGAATTTTATTGTGAATAATGTGGAAATTGTGTTTGAGAAATTTATTGGAGTGAATTTTTGTGTGTTTTATATTTTAAGGGAATTTTAGGAATTTTCTGAAATTTTTCGAAGAAAATTTCGGAATCAAAAAATCGTCAGTGGCGAACCAAGTGGTTTTGCATCAAAATTTCTGTCCAATGGCACTAGAATATTGGATACATTATTTTGGATTTGGGAATTAGAGCCATGGGATGGATTAATTCGCCATTGGATGGGTTTCTTCTTAAATAATATTATATGATTTTTTTTGTCTTTTTCTTATGTAATGCCAAGTGTCCTATGACACATCTCACATTCATTTAATGCTTGTGTCCCCCATTCATCCATGACACTTGCAAATCCAAAGGCCAAATTGAGTTGTGTTTTCATGCTCTCTCCCCCTTCATTCTCGTAGCTTCCTCCTTATTTACCACTTTGAAATTTCATGCTCATCTTTTCTCCTTTCTTCTACTTGCTTCCTCTTCCTTTGCTCACAAAAAAAGGGGGCAAACCTAAACTCAAGTTGATGGTGATGTTGTGTATGGTGTGGAAAAGTAGAGGATTGGTGTATTAGGTGAAGAATTGGAACATTGAAGGCTTGATTAGGTAAGCTTATATTCTATGTTAGTTAAATGCATGATTGTACCATCTTGTGCAACAAGTGCATGAAGTTGAACTTTGACTAGATGGGTATATTACTTCTTTGATGGATTGATAATTGGTAAATGAGGAATTAGAAGCTAATGGATGAGATGTTATGCTGAATTGTGTGTTTTTGGATGGATTTTTAATGATGTTAGATGATGATTCCCAAAAAAAAATTGATTGTATGTGTGTGCTGGAATTTTAGGGATTTATGTTCAAGGATAGGTTATGAGTTGGTTATGGTAGAAATGGGAAGTGATATGAGTGAGAAATGGTTTAGAAATTGTATAGAAGTGATAGGATGTAGTTTAGTTATAAAAGCTGGAAAATGTGACTTGTACATGTTTCAATGTTTTGATCATAACTCTTTTTATGGTTGAGCAAATGAGGTGAGGCTTGTTTTGACTTAAAATTGAGGCATTTGTCTATAATTGTTGTGAAGGGAGCACTGTCCAATTTTGATTAGAAGAGTGTTGAATCTTGCTTTGAAAGTGATGTATAGGTGTAGTATGAATAGTAACCGAGCTTGATGATCTGAAAAGCTGTAGAGGAAGTAACTATCTTGAATATGAGATATACTATACTATTTTTGGATGTCAGAATTGGGAGTTATGAATTTTCAAAGACTGGACCTAAGTTAGGTCATTGACTAGTGATCAGGACAGCCTCTTGCAAGATAGTTTTGAGTTTGTTAGAGGTGGAATTAACTATTAAGGTCTTCATGAGAAGTGTAGTATTCTGTTTGATCTTTTCATAGGTATAAAGTATGCAATTTTGTGACATCTGTACAAGAAGTTATGCTTTTTATAACATTGCTATTCAGTTCAGGCATTTTCAGTGGGTAGAATCATTCATTGAATTGTTTGACCTACTTAGTGATTGAATTTGATTTCATGTTATTCATGAAAGTTGTAGGTCACATTCTGATCTTTTATTTGGCATAAATCTTGTAATTTTTAGAAAAGGGAATGAGAAGTTATGGATTTTACAAAATGTTGCATTGTTTTGACAAAATGTTGCACTATTCTAAGAGACTTTGTGAAGGTAGTAACTTTGAGTGTATTTTTGACACCCTTAGAGGTAAAATTATTTTTTGTGTCCTTCATAAAACCTGTAGAGCTCTTTTTTCTCTATAAAATAGACATCAAGTTTGTCCAATTTGGAGTTCGGAGCAAGGAGTTATGCATTGTGAAAGTTGGGATGTCGACAAAAAGAAAGAATAAAGCTTCCAGTCGACTACAACCTGCACTAGTCGACTAGGACATGTATTTTTCCTGCACTAGTCGACTACAACCCCTGACTAGTCAACTAGGATGTGTATATTTTCTTTCTTTTGCTTATAACTTTTCCGTCCGACATCCGATTGACCTAATTCTTGAGGCATCGGATTAGTGAATCATTGAATTTCATTTTATGAGAAATTGGGAATTTTTGGACGGGAAATTGACGTGGGTCCGGGTAATGATTCTTTGGTCACTGTTTTATTTATTTTTGGACCTATAGAGGCCCGAATTGAGTAATTTCGGTGCCGTTAGATTTCTAATTTTTAGATGGAATGTTTGTGATAGAAATTTTGGATTAAGGCCGGGAATATCATGAACATGCATTGTGCACCTTTTAATTGCTACATGTGCAACATTAAATAGTTCTGATTGAGCAATTGGTAATATTTATATTCTGTAACTGTTATAGAGGCACTTTTGGAACGCCGATCCACCGATGCCACTAAGACTTCCAGGTATTAGCTCGGAAGTACAGGTGAGTAACCTAGATGGTTCATTCAATTATTATATGTACAATGTGGGGAATAATGGAGGGATTAAGATTGTGTTTTTGTTTATGTCTGGATTCCGGACAGATGGTCCGATGAATTGGGAGATCTGACATAGAAGTTTCTCTGTTTGTGATTCTATGAGCTGACTTGCTTCTACTGTGTGATCAATTGTGATTGGTAGAATTGTGCTATATGAGTACATTGTGAACTGTTTGCTATTACTGTGATATACTGTGATCAACTGCTTGCTATACCGTGCTTCATTTCATTGCCTCTATTGTGGCAGACTGTGTTATATGGAATGTTAAATTGGGCATGTGCATTTCATACACAAATGCATAAATAGATAATAACAATAGTTGTGACCAGAGTCACCACTGATACTTAAAAAGAGCCTCGAGCTCGAAGGGAGATAGTGCATACCCAGAGGGCTCTCCTACTCCCTAGACGCGTCTACTGTATATTGTTACTGTTTAAGCGCTTGGTCACAACACTGCAATAAAATGGGAAAGTGACACATATGCATTGCATATATACTTGATTGACTACTTGAAATGGGAAAAAGGCATGAGTGCCTTATTCAATTGCGATTTGCTTGTATGTAGTGATATGGTACTTCTGACTATGTTATTGCAAACTAAATGTGTGCTGCGTTATTACTGTGACGCGATTAAGTGATGCATGAATTGGGCGAACCATCGATGATGGTTCCTCACTGAGTTCGCAAAACTCACCCAAAATTTGCATATTTTTTTTAAGACTCTGAAGAATACCCCGTTAGGTTTACGGGAGTATGTCTACAGCATTCAAATGAAGAATAGGGGTTGGGATCAGTCCACATCTGCATTAGTGTCATCCTTCTGTTATTCATAAAATTGTATATCACAAGCTTTGTAAATTAATACTTTGTATTTATAGCGGGCCCAATTTGGTTATGGATTGGTATACATTAAATGGCTATTTTAAATTATTGTTGAATGTTTATAATGATTGGGAATGGTATACAAGTTAACGCGGGCTCGATTATCTACCGTTTTTTGCGCGTATGAATGTTTATAAAAAAAATTGATACTGAGTTTACTGAGTGATGTAGCACGCTACCCTCGCGGGCACGGATTCGGATATCACCATCGATGTTGGGTTCGAGTCACGCGGGAGTGGGGTGTTACATTTAGGTGGTATCAGAGCCCAGAAGTATGAATTTATCTGGGCACAGTCTGAAACATAGGTTAAGTTGCATGCATTTGAGTCGTGTCGCTTGCAGACCATGGCAAGCGATCCTAATCTGAGTCACACGAGTATAAATCCTACGTGTGAACTTGTGTTAAGTGATTAAGTGTGAGAAAAGTGAGAATGTATCAGAATGTGAGCCCATGAAAGTGTATGAGCAATTAGGAATGGGAAAAAGAAAAAAATGGATAAGGATAGCTATAGTGTACTGTGGTTATGAACCTTCGATTGTGATATAAGTATGACTACGTTGGCATGGACTGATTGAGGAAAGAAATAATATCAAAATGAATCAGGGGATTTAAAGTGGTAATATTACGGCGAAAGAAAACGAAAAGTTCTATAGCTTGGAGAGGTCCACTGTGGATATGAGAAACATATCGGTTAAAGTATGAGAGTGTTGATTTGTATATGCGACGAAATGGGAACAATTGGAAATGAGCAAAAAGTATATGGTCCGATCGGGCAGATATGGATTCACTACATTTGTGTTAGTGGATATCATAGATGATGATAGTGAGATTGTAATGATATCAATATTGTACCATAATGGTCAACTTTTAAACAAAAGAGTGAAGTGATTCTAAGGTTAGGAAGAAGTAGAAATGGTGAGACGAAAGCGTACAGATGAACTGAAATGGACTCGTGAAACGGTTATGATCATGAGCGCCTGAGTTTGGGACCAAAATGGTTATGCGAATATTGTGTTAAGAGCTTTTGAATCAGTATAAGGAGATAGTAGGGGAAAAAGGAAGTCTGGAAATTTCTACTGATAGTGTATCGAAAAATTCTGAATTGATTGAATATATGTTTATGGAAACAGAAATGGTAAATGGATGGGTAAACAAATAGAGATGCAGTGTATCTATATTCATAAACGAATATTTCGTCGTGTTTTGGGTGATGTGTTCCCGAATGTACTATCAAGGTGAATACCCTATCATGGATTGGTTGAGGAAATAAAGAGATAAGTAGTAAGGATGAGATGACAGTGTATAAGTCAAGTTGATATGACCTTAAAAAGGCCAAGCTTGCATGTAAATGAGATGGGACTAAAACTATGTGAAAAGAAGTACAATGACAAGTGGGAAAGGAAACAATGATAGTGATAGTGAAACAAGGACAATGATAATGAAACAATAATAGTTGTATATGAAAAGAGTTGTCGAGTTGAGGGTAATTCACCTTTTTGAGTATACCTTGGATAGTGAAACAATTGAGCTTATGTGTGGAAATAATAGAGGAAACGATCGGTGATTTATTGACTAAGTGCTCATCATAGTTCCTATAGTATAAAGGTCATAGTTTATAGTGCTTGTTCTGGAGGAAATTAAAATCTCAAATGATGAAACGTACGTGAAGAATTCGAGGAAAGAAGAAAGACACGATTATGAGATAATTCCTCTGTTCAAGGATTGGTACAAACAGAAAAGAGTTTTGTAGAATCCTTAGTAGTATAAGCTACTAATTGGTCCCCGGATGAGACGAAATGATTTTGGTGATGTATATACCAAGTGGAAGTGTCAAAGAAATTGTTTAGTGCCTCATAGAACCTTAGTGCAAAGGATGTTCCGATCATTCAAGTTATGCATTCAGGTTATGGCATAAACTTGGAGACAGCAAGTATAGTTGAAATTGATCCTTATGAGATACTATGAACGATTAAACAATTGAAAAGCAATTATGGAAAATAGTTGGTTGATGAGAATTTCGTGAACTGTATCGATGATTGTAGCAAGAAATTGAGTTAAGATGAACAGACGATTCAAGTTAATAGCGGTCATGATGGGAAAAAATCGAAAATAAGTATGTACTAAATCAAAAGTGAAATGGAGTCATGTTTCGAGAGGAGATTCAGGCATAACAAGTGGAATATACTACTGAGATTATATGCATTGTGTGTACAGTAATGTCAAGGATTCAACTACGTGAGTGGATTTATTGCAATGTAAAAAAAAATCGGTCTCTATAAGATTTGATGCAAAGGGAGATCTAAATTGAAGCTAAGAAAGATAATACTAACCCATAAAATGAAATACTCAATGAAATGGAATGTATGGAGGTACGAGTACGAATGAATAGGTATTGGCATATGTCGATATGACTGAAAGGAAATTAAATGAAAAGAGAAATAGAGACACGAAGTCCTAAGGGGGAAACTGAAAATGACGTGAGGTAATGTCACCTTCATTAAGGGATCGCAAATAAAGCAATTGTAGACTCAATGAAAACAAAATTGAGTGATGTCTGTTGAAGTTAGCAATACCCCAATGGAGATTTATGCATGGTAAATAAATGGTATCAATTGGTGACTATGATCATAAATGAGATGAATCATGGAGAAATTTGACACTGATGATAAGCATATCCTTTGGAGATCAAAGTGTATCTTTGAAGTTTCACTAAGTGGTATTGGTGCTATGATAGAAATTGTTCGAAGCTTTGGAGACCTTAGATATGCTCAGGCATTCCTATAATGCATAAATTGTGTAATTACGAGAACATTATTGAGTTTGAAAGGCATGCATAAATCAATACTATACTGGTAAAGGTAGAGTGTAGTCTAAAAATAGTGAACAGACAATACTGAAGTAAACAGAACGAATGTAGCTATTGGGTTTCCAAATCTAGGACAATAAAGAGTGTGAAATGTCAAGCAGAAGATGGGGTAAACTGAGATGTTACTAGTGTATTGAAGGTTTAGATTCAGCTCTACTGGAAAGAGGTAAGAGAGTTTAAGAGGTCAGGAGCCAAAATGGTGAGTCCCATAATGAATCTGATCTTTCGAGTGACATCAGAAGAATGATATTTGGTAATTTACAGAAGAAGTATGTGTACCCGACAAAAGTAACTTCAACAAAGGAATTGTTAGAGAAGCATACGTACGGAATATGCTAAAAGTGTATTTTAGCTACGAAGGATATAAAACTTTGTGATTATATGTTCGAATTTCCTACAGTGGGGAGTGCTTAAAGATTTTGGAATTCATAGAAATATGATCTTGGTAAATAGCTCTGAGTGACTATAGGTATAACGATGGTGATCACAATAAAGGATTGTACATTTTTGCATTAAACTGAAAAGTGCCTAATAATAGTCGAAGACCAAAATCTATTCGAGATACTGGTGATGAGTGAGACGAAGGAGAGTGACTGAGGAAAACTGAATGGGTTAGATGAGGTGGAACCGGATCGGACAAATGAAATATAGTAAAATACATATACGAATAGAGTGCGTGAACACTAAAGAACAGTGAATTGTCAAAGGAGAGATGAATCGGAGCTAAGAGTCAATGAGATATATAGGCTAAATGGGTTAGGTGAATTAACACTGGTTATAGCAAAATAGTCATAGGTGTCACTGTGTTAGTACCAAAGGAAAGGGAAGTGGCAAAGACGAGATGACGAGTTTTATTGTAAGTATCACCTTGGTAAGGTGTACTCAGAATTGGCAAAAAGGGTATCAATGGAGCATGAATTAGGCTGCATGTTACTGGTGAAAAAAAAAAGCTTTATAAAACGTGATAGTGCATAGGGTCGGAAATAATGATCTACTCTGAAATAAACTGAGATAGTTGAGATAGCCAAATACGTGACTGAACGACTCATTGAGTCTATTTATTGTGATCTTTCAGAAAATGAGTCATTGACTGATGAAGTGTATAGGACATGTAGGGACATATGACCACTGATCAGTGTCTACCATATGGAACCATCGACTGAAAATTTCGCGGACGAAATTTTTATTAGGAGGGGGTGAGTTATAACATCCCACCCCCGATGGAAATGATAAAATAGTAATTTGGTCACGGATTAGAGTGATTAGGACTGATTTGGCATTTTCATGCATACTGGTATTTGTGAACAGTGAATTTTTTGCACATGAAAAATAACTGTACATGCATTCATGATATTTTTCGGTATTTGGGCCTAAACGGAATTTTATTGTGAATAATGTAGAAATTGTGTTTGAAAAATTTATTGGAGTGAATTTTTGTGTGTTTTATATTTTAAGGGAATTTTAGGAATTTTTCTGAAATTTTTCGAAGAAAATTTCTGGGCCGAAAAAATCGCCAAGTAGCGAACCAACTGGTTTTCGGTACCGAAAATTTTTGTCCAATGGCACTAGAATATTGGATACATTATTTTGGATTTGGGAATTAGAGCCATGGGATGGATTAATTAGCCATTGGATGGGTTTCTTCTTAAATAATATTATATGATTTTTTTTGTCTTTTTCTTATGTAATGCCAAGTGTCCTATGACACATCTCACATTCATTTAATGCTTGTGTCCCCCATTCATCCACGACACTTGCAAATCCAAAGGCCAAATTGAGTTGTGTCTTCATGCTCTCTCCCCCTTCATTCTCGTAGCTTCCTCCTTATTTGCCACTTTGAAATTTCATGCTCATCTTTTCTCATTTCTTCTACTTGCTTCCTCTTCCTTTGCTCACAAAAAAAAGGGGGCAAACCTAAGCTCAAGTTGATGGTGATGTTGTGTATGGTGTGGAAAAGTAGAGGATTGGTGTATTAGGTGAAGAATTGGAACATTGAAGACTTGATTAGGTAAGCTTATATTCTATGTTAGTTAAATGCATGATTGTACCATCTTGTGCAACAAGTGCATGAAGTTGAACTTTGACTAGATGGGTATATTACTTCTTTGATGGATTGATAATTGGTAAATGAGGAATTAGAAGCTAATGGATGAGATGTTATGTTGAATTGTGTGTTTTTGGATGGATTTTTAATGATGTTAGATGATGATTCCCAAAAAAAATTGATTGTATGTGTGTGCTGAAATTTTAGGGATTTATGTTCAAGGATAGGTTATGAGTTGGTTATGGTATAAATGGGAAGTGATATGAGTGAGAAATGGTTTAGAAATGGTATAGAAGTGATAGGATGTAGTTTAGTTATAAAAGTTGGAAAATGTGACTTGTACATGTTTCAATGTTTTGATCATAACTCTTTTTATGGTTGAGCAAATGAGGTGAGGCTTGTTTTGACTTAAAATTGAGGCATTTGTCTACAATTGTTATGAAGGGAGCACTGCCCAATTTTTATTAGAAGAGTGTTGAATCTTGCTTTGAAAGTGATGTATAGGTGCAGTATGAACAGTAACCGAGCTTGATGATCTGAAAAGTTGTAGAGGAAGTAGCTATCTTGAAAATGAGATATACTATACTATTTTTGGATGTCAGAATTGGGAGTTATGAATTTTCAAAGACTGGACCTAAGTTAGGTCATTGACTAGTGATCAGGGCAGCCTCTTGCAAGACATTTTTGAGTTTGTTAGAGGTGGAATTAACTATTAAGGCCTTCATGAGAAGTGTAGTATTCTGTTTGATCTTTTCATAGGTATAAAGTATGCAATTTTTTGACATCTGTGCAAGAAGTTATGCTTTTTATAACATTTCTATTCATTTCAGGCATTTTCAGTGGGTATAATCATTCATTAAATTGTTTGACCTAGTTAGCGATTGAATTTGATTTCATGTTATTCATGAAAGTTGTAGGTCACATTCTGATGTTTCATTTGGCATAAATCTTGTAATTTTTAGAAAAGGGAATGAGAAGTTATGGATTTGACAAAATGTTGCACTGTTCTAAGAGGCTTTGTGAAAGTTGTAACTTTGAGTGTATTTTTTACACCTTTAGAGGTGAAATTAATTTTTCTGTCCTCCATGAAACTTGTAGAGCTCTTGTTTCTCTATAAAATAGATGTCAATTTTGTCCAATTTGGAGTTCGGAGCAAGGAGTCATGCATTGTGAAAGTTGGGATGTCGGCAAACAAAAAGAATAAAGCTTCCAGTCGACTTCAACCTGCACTAATCGACTAGGACATGTATTTTTCCTGCACTAGTCGACTACAACCCCTGACTAGTCGACTAGGATGTGTATATTTCCTTCTTTTGCTTATAACTTTTCCGTCCGACATCCGATTGACCTGATTCTTGAGGCATCGGATTCGTGAATCATTGAATTTTATTTTATGAGAAATTGGGAATTTTTGGACGGGAAATTGATGTGGGTCTGGGTAATGATTCTTTGGTCACTGTTTTATTTATTTTTGGACCTATAGAGGCCCGAATTGAGTAATTTTGGTGCCGTTAGATTTCTAATTTTTAGATGGAATGTTTGTGATGGAAATTTTGGATTAAGGCCGGGAATATCATGAACATGCATTGTGCACCTTCTAATTGCTACATGTGCAACATTAAATAGTTCTGATTGAGCAATTGGTAATATTTATATTATGTAACTGTTATAGAGGTACTTTTGGAGCGTCGATCCACCGATGCCACTAAGACTTCCAGGTATTAGCTCGGAAGTACAGGTGAGTAACCTAGATGGTTCATTCAATTATTATATGTCCAATGTGGGGAATAATGGAGGGATTAAGATTTTGTTTTTGTTTATGCCTGGATTCCGGACAGATGGTCCGATGAATTGGGTGATCTGACATAGAAGTGCCTCTGTTTGTGATTCTGTGAGCTGACTTGCTTCTACTGTGTGATCAATTGTGATTGGTAGAATTGTGCTGAGTACATTGTGAACTGTTTGCTATTACTGTGATATACTGTGATCAACTGCTTGCTATACCGTGCTTCATTTCATTGCCTCTACTATGGCAGACTGTGTTATATGGACTGTTAAATTAGGCATGTGCATTTCATACACAAATGCATAAACGGATAATAACAACAGTTGTGACCAGAGTCACCACTGATACTAAAAAAGAGCCTCGAGCTCGAAGGGAGATAGTGCATACCCAGAGGGCTCTCTTACTCCCTAAACGCGTCAACTGTATACTATTACTGTTTAAGTGCTCGGTCACAACACTGCAATAAAATGGGAAAGTGACACAAATGCATTGCATATATACTTGACTGACTACTTGAAATGGGAAAAAGGCATGAGTGCCTTATTTAATTGCGATTTGCTTGTATGTAATGATATGGTACTTCTAACTGTGTTATTGTAAACTAAATGTGTGCTGTGTTATTACTGTGACGCGATTAAGTGATGCATGAATTGGGCGAACCATCGATGATGGTTCCTCACTGAGTTCGCAAAACTCACCCAAAATTTGCAAATATTTTTCAGGACTCAAAAGAATACCCCGTTAGGTTTACGGGAGTATGTCTACAGTATTCAAATGAAGAATAGGGGTCGGGATCAGTCCACATCTGCATTAGTGTCATCCTTTTGTTATTCATAAAATTGTATATCGCAAGCTTTGTAAATTAATACTTTGTATTTATAGCGGGCCCAATTTGGTTATGGATTGGTATACATTAAATGGCTATTTTAAATTATTGTTGAAAGTTTGTAATGATTGGGAATGATTGGAATGGTATACAAGTTAAGGCGGGCTCGATTGCCTGCCGTTTTTCGCGCGTATGAATGTTTATAAAAAAAATTGATACTGAGTTTACTGAGTGATGTAGCACGCTACCCTCGCGGGGCATAGATTCGGATATCACCATCGATGTCGGGTTCGGGTCACGCGGGAGTGGGGTGTTACATTGCTCATCCAAGGTAGTCACTAAATGCCTTTACCCTGTTCTAGGTAAGATGCAGTTGAATAGAATCGCATGAAGAACCCTAGCCTTCAGGACCAGACTCGAGGTCTTCCTCTCCGATGGATCATTAACTCCATACAGTTGTTTACTGACATCTTCATTCTTCCTACTGACCTTTGCCATCCATTTGGCTTTACTTGACAAGGTTTCTCCAACCAATGAACATTCAGTCACCTTCTCTACTATCTCCTTTGTCACAACAATAGATATCCTTTCTAATGTAGAGACAATAGTGTCATCTACCAGTTAAGCATTCTTCCAAAAATCATATCCCTCATCAATATACACCGGTTCCCGCACCTGGAAAAACTTTCTCCATCCATCCTCTACAATCTTTGGTTCAACATCCATACCATCTTTCCTCATAGATTCGAAGTCCACATATCTTCCATAAATCATAGATGGCTCCATTGATTCTGAATAGAAACTGGCTCTGGTAAGCTGTTCTTCAAAGGTAAAGTTGATTGCAAAAGTTTTAGAGAGAGAGATGAAACATCTGTGTTTGAGAGTAATCGAAATGATTTCAATTTTAGACTACTCGTAGGGTCTTATCAGGTGTGTTCTAGAATTGTTGGGATCCTCAAGACTCTGAAACTTTCCCTCCACAACTTCCTTGTGAGAGAAATTACCAGCTGTAAATCACTGTTTCTGACGTCGTTAACTTTGACAATCTCTTAGTCTGACTGGTCATTTAACATAACCATGTTAAGGTTCCGTCTGATTTCCTTGAACCGTTCTTTACTCAATGGTTTAGTGAAGATGTCTGCCCATTGGTACTTTGTTTCAATGAATTGTAGTCTCACCACCTTTCTTTGAACGTAGTCTCTCAAAAAATGATGTTTGACTTCGATATGCTTTACTCTCGAATGTTGTATTGGGTTCTTTGATAGATTTATGGCACTAGTATTGTCACAATAGATTGGGATCTCCTCTTCTTGAACTGAATAATCTTCCAGTTGATATTTAATCCACAATGTTTGTGAACAACAACTTGCGGCAGACATGTACTCGGCTTCGGCAGTTGATAAAGAGATTGAGCTTTGTCTTTTGCTTGACCAGGAAACTAGGTTTGAGCCAAGAAAGTGACATCCTCCACTAGTTCTCTTCCTTTCAATTCTATCTCCGGCATAGTCCACATCACAATATCCGATTAACCTGAAATCTTTACCTTTCTCAAACATTAAGCAAAGATCAGTAGTACCTGCGAGATATCTCATAATCCTTTTAATAGAAATAAATGAGACTCTCAGATCACTGAAACCTTGCACACAAGCATCTGTTGAGCGTAATATCAGATCTGCTTGTTGTAAGATACAGTAAACAGCCGATCATCCCTCTATACAGGGTTTGATCCACCTTCTTACCAAATTCATCTTTCGACAAAAGGTTCAAAGAATGCATCGGAGTCTCCATAGACTTTACATTATTCATATCAAATTTACACAACAATTCTTTCAGATGTTTTTGTTGATGGATAAAGATTTTCTCTTCGGTTTGCTTCACTTGCAACCCAAGAAAGAACTTTAACTCACCCATCATACTCATCTCAAACTCATTTTTCATCAGACTCTCAAAAATTATACATAACTTCTTTGAGGTAGCACCAAATATAATATCATCAACATAAATTTGTACTAAAATAAATTCATTCTCATAATCCTTTCTAAAAGTGTCTTATCAACTTGACCTCTACTAAACCCACTTTCTAAGAGAAAAGTACTTAGACGATCATACCAAGCTCTAGGAGCTTGCTTCAGGCTGTATAAATCTTTATGAAGTCTATAGACATGATCTGGATTCCTAACATCCTCAAAACCAGGAGGTTGCTTAACATACACCTCTTCGTCTATAAAACTATTCAGAAAAGCACTCTTCACATCCATCTGAAAAAGCTTTATATCATGACAAACAGCATATGCCAGCAATATCCTAATAGCTTCAAGTCTTGCTACTAGAGCATATGTCTCATTGTAGTCTATTCCTTCTTGCTGATTATAGACTTGCGCTACTAATCTTGCTTTATTCCGACTCACTCTACCTGATTCGTCTAACTTATTCTTAAAAGCCCATCTGGTTCCTATAATGGAATTCTTTGAGGGTTTTAGAACTAAGGACCAAACATTATTCCTAGTAAACTGATTCAGCTCCTCTTGCATGGCTAAAACCCAAGCTTCATCCTGAAGAGCTTCCTCAATCTTCTTAGGCTCTATTTTAGAGATGAAAGCCACATTAGCTTCTCTTCTGAATTTGGACCTTGTTCTAACTTCTTCTGAGGTCTCCTCGATAATTAGCTCTTCTGGATGAGAACTCCTATATCTCCAATCTCTTTTTAATCCGATAGTTTCTTTAATATCCTCAACCTTGTCTACTTGAGTTCCTGATGATGGAGTTTTTGTTGTATCGTTTAAGTTCTTTGAAGGACCTTCACTCTCCATGTCATCTTCCTTATGGGGTCAGGAATGATCATCAAACTTGACATGGATTGTTTCCTCAACTGTCTTTGAGATAAGGTTATATACCCGAAATACCTTAGATGATGATGAGTAGCCTAGAAAAATTCCTGAATAGGTCTTTGAATCGAACTTATCCAACAACTCCTTTGTATTCAGAATAGAGCACTTGCAACCGAATGGATGAAAGTAAGATATGTTCGGTCCCCTTCCATTCCATAACTCATAAGGAGTCTTCTTCAACAGAGGTTGCAACAGTATTCTATTCTGAATATAGCACGCTATATTCACAGCTTCTGCCCAGAAGTACTTAGGAAGATTCATCTCACACAGCATAGTCCTTGCCATCTCTTGAATCATCCTGTTCTTCCTTTCAACAACTCCATTCTGTTGTGGGGTCCTGAGAGCAGAGAAATTGTGGAAAATTCCATTCTCCTCACAGAATAATCTAAACTTCTCATTCTCAAACTCTCCACCATGATCACTCTTGATACTGGCTATAGGTACTCCTTTTTCAATTTGTAACTTTCTAGAAAGGGTCCTAAAACACTTAAAAGACTCATCTTTGTGTGACAAAAATAATATCCAACAAAACCTAGTAAAGTCATCAACAACAACAAGTCCATATTTCTTTCCGCCAAGACTTATTGTTCTAGTTGGACCAAATAAATCCATATGTAACAACTCTAAAGGTCTAGAAGATGTTACAAAATTTTTAGAAGAAAACGATGTTTTAACTTGTTTCCCTTTCAAACAACTTTCACAGAAAAATTCTTTGTCAAAACTCATTTTTGGTAGACCGCTTACCAAATCATATTTTGCCAACTTTGAAATATGTTTAAAAGAGATATGACCTAGCTTTTTATGCCAGATTAGTCTTTCTTCTTCAGAAGATAAAAAACATGAAACATTTTGATTTTGAAACTCTTCTAAATCAATTTTATAAAGGTTATTTCTTCTCTTGGCAGAAAAGAATATAGACCCATCTTTTTTTCTGACTTCACAAAGATTTTGATTGAACGTGACTAAGAAACCAGAATCACACAATTGACTGACACTAATCAAATTGTGTTTCAGACCATCAATAAACAGTACATTATCTATCCATGCAAAGGAATCTTTATCTATTTTACCGATTCTAATTATCTTGCCCTGCTGGTTGTCTCCGAAAGTCACCGATCCTCCCTTCTTATACTGAAGATTTAGGAACATAGACCTTTTTCCCATCATATGTCGCGAGCAACCACTGTCTAAACACCAACGGTGCTTGTTACATCTTCCAAGGAAGGATATCTGCAGGAGAAACTATTTTACTTTTTGGTACCCAAATTTTCTTGGGTCCAATCTGGTTAGTAATATGCACATAATGAGTCCTTTGATGCCTTTTACTAGATTTTTGATGAATACGTGTTTGGTAATACCTTTTATTTTGAGAAAAAGGCTTTTTATCATAATGAGACTTATTACCCGTAAACCCTAATCCGGTTTTATCACTCGGATGTCTCCATTTTCCTAGCATCTCATTCATTTTCTTTGTACTCTCAGTAAAGGTAGCTAAATCAGATGAAAGACTCGTAATTCTAAGCTTCAACTGATTGATCTCATCAGATTTATCTACAACTTTCTTTTTCTCCTGTATTTGTTTCTTTAAGCAAATATTTTCTCTCTCTATTTCTTCTGTATGTTTAAGGTTTTCTACATATTTCTTCTTTAACAGTTTATACTGTTTTAGAATAGCATGAGAATCCTCTAATAGTTCTGAATAAGCATCATGCAAGTTATCGTATTCAGAAGTTACCTCCTCATCACTTTCTTCCTTGGCTACTAGGCAGATATTTGCATGTTCAGATGTCTTGGAACTTGTATCTGACTCTGATGAATCTAGATCTTCCCAAGTTGTCATCATGCTTTTCTTACCTTCTCTACTCTTCTTTGGTTTCTTCTTTAGAGTAGGACATTCGGACTTGTAATGTCCAGGTTGATTACACTCGTAGCATATGATAGTTTTCTTTTCTACTTTACCATCATCTTTGCAATTCTTCTTGAAGAGCTAACTTCCTTTGAACTTCTTCTTCCACATCCGTCTTCTCTTCCGGGAAATGAAAGATAACTCGTCATCTTCATCACTTGACTTTTGTTCTGATTCACTTGAGTCATCATTCTTTGATTCTTCAGTCTTTAATTCTTTCGATGACTTTCTCCTTTTTTGAGTCTTGTGATTCTTCTGTCCGGCCTTCAGTGCTATTGACTTGTCCCGTTTGGGCTTGTCTTCAGCATCGAGCTCTACTTCATGAATCTTCAGTGATCCAAGTAATTCGTCAAGCTTTAGCACGCTCAAATCCTTAGCTTCCTGCACCGCCGTAACTTTTGGTCTCCACCTCTTCGGAAGACTTCTTAAGATCTTTCGTGCGTGGTCTTGGTTATTGTACGTTCTTCCAAGGGCTTTCAATCCATTGACGATTGTTTGAAATCTTCCAAACATTTGATCAATAGATTCTTCATCTTTCATCTTGAAAAGTTCATACTGGTGCACAAGAATGCTTATCTTGGATTCTTTGACTTGGTTTGTGCCTTCATGAGCGATGGACAATGTGTCCCACATCTCCTTCACAGTTTCACATCCGTGGACTTTGTCATACTCACTACTGCTTAAGGCACACGTCAAGAAAATTTTTGCCTTAGAGTTCAGTTGAATTCTCGCCTTTTGGTCAGCCGTCCATCTGGTCCGTGGAATAAGATTTTCATCTTCATCTACTGGTGTATATGGTCCATTCTCTATCACATCCCAAAGGTCGACATGAGTAGATTCTATGAGCGATGCATTCTATCTTTCCAATAACGATAGTCTTCTCGTTGAATTTGGAGGTCTAGTGGTCGAGGCACCTTCTGCAATGTATATATGTGATTCTGCCATTATCTTTGATCCACACTTTGCTACAGTGATCCTTGGATACTAGGCTCTGATACCAATTGAAGTTAATCACACGTTAGTACAATGCTTATAATACAATGTATGAATACATGAGAAGGGGGGTTGAATTGTGTATTCCCCTTTTTTTAAAAAAATCTTTCCAGAAAACGTTTTGTTAAAAACAAATTCTTTTCACAGAAACTTCGATAAGTTCGAATTAATCAAAACTTTGAAAAACTTGTTTTCAAATAATAACAAAACTTTTGAACTTAAAGAAAGATAGAGTAGAGAGAAGTCGGCACAACAATTTTATACTGTTTCACCCCAAACCGTGAGCTACGTCCAGTCCTCAGAAGTCTTTCTGAGATTTCACTATCTCTTCAACGTTTACAAGTATTCTTTCTGAGCCTCTTCAGGTCTCTACACTCAGTATTCTTTTACTCTTAGCCTCTGTAGGCTATCTGTACTACTTTTTTACAAAAGTGTTTGAACTCTATTACAGTAACACTAGCTCTCAGCTATTTCGCACAATAATCTCACAAACAAGCTTTTTCGTTCGCGTATACGTAAGTCAACTAACTTGGCAATCTTCCACTTCGACTCATATATATAGCCTTCGTCTGCAACTGCTTCTTGATTCCTCCTTCTTGAATCTTGTTTCTTGAATCTTGAAAGAAACGGTTAATCAGTTGAGTTCTGTAACTAACTCGAACTGACTCTTGCGTCTGCTTTTGAATTCTCCGTCTGCTTTTGAATTCTGCGTCTGCTTTTCTTTCTGCGTCTGCTTTTCAACTTCTGCGTCTGCTTTTCTTTCTGCGTCTGCTTTTCTTTCTGTGTTTTCTTTTCAACTTCTGCGTCTGCTTTTCTACTTCTGTGTTTGTTTTTCAACTTCTGTGTCTGCTTTTCAATTCTGCGTCTGCTTTTCTTTCTGCGTCTGCTTTTCTTTCTGCGTCTGTTTTTCTTTCTATGTCTGTTTTTCAACTTTTGCGTCTGCTTTTCAACTTCTACGTCTGCTTTTCTTTCTACGTCTGCTTTTCTTCTTCTTTGTTATTCATCAAAATCATATATGTGTAAAGTCATTTTGACTCAACAGAAATATCAATGTATTTTACCAACGAAAATCCTAACACTGTCAGTAAATATACAAACCTTTGCAATTTTATTAACACAGTTTACCGATGGAAAACAATTCGCTAGTAAACTAGATTTGTTTTGGCGACGGTATTTTATATTCCATTAGTAAATATGAAAACATTTCCATTATATTAACTTCATTTACCAACAGAAAGTCGTCCGTTGGTAAAATTTACCGACGGTGGTGTCGTTTACCTTGACCGTCGGTATATTCCGACAGAACATCGTCCGTTAGTAAATATTGTCATCCTTTAGTAAATTACTGATGAACCGCAAATAAGTTCGTCAGTAACTTTAACTACGATCGTTTTAACGATGATTCCGTTCGTTGTCAATTTTCGTCGGTAAAATATTTTGCCGTTTACACTAATTTCTTGTAGTGATCCTCTCTTGGGAGTTCTATGTATACTTTGATCCTGATTGGGTTAGAGATCCTGTTGACTGATGCTGTGCAATTGGATTATGTTTCTTTCTTGGTGATTCTCTTATCTCATGGAGAAATGAAAAACAAATAGTAATAGCTTGTTCTAGCATTGAAACTAATTTTAAAGCCCTTGTCAATGCTACTTCTGAACTCATGTAGTTATGTTGACTATTAAAGGATATAAGAATTGAATATTCATAGATCACTACTATTTCTTATAATAACTAGAGTGTCATTCAAATTGCACATCATCATATGTTTCATAAGCAAGCAATATTAAGAATGATTATCACTTTGTTCACTGTCATCTTTAATAAGGAACCATTTCTCCACCCTCTGTTTTATCCCATGATTACGCAATTAACATTTTGACCAAAACTTATTTGCCAACTAGTTGAATAAACTCATTATCAATCTCAAATTGACTTCATTTAGACTATTTTGAATTTAAGGGAGAGGTATTAGTTAACTATAATATAATATTACCAAAAAGATTGAATGCATAATAACGACATAATATTATGCAAAATATTTAGACAATGAATATAAGATATTTGGACAATTAATTATAAAAATCTTTTAGTTGCTTTCTTTATTTATGTATTTATAACTCTATAAATAGAGACTTCATGTATATATTTCATAAACAACAATAATATACAAAGGTTATCTTAAACTATTTAAAGTTCACATAAAATAAGAGAAAATGGCATAGTAAGATTCTCTTATTCGATGGAGATTTATAACATCTGGACGAGTTTTGTTTATTTTTCATATTATTACAAACTGGACATTTGAATTAGTTATCATTTTTTAAATGACTTGGTTACACGAATTCTTAAATTTGTGACTTGTTGGATCTATCGTGTAGAAAGTATTAATGTCTTTTCTCTCACTCAAATCTTAATTTTATTTTCTCAGAGAGAGATTTATGGATGATAACATTGTTGGGTAATCGAGTCGGGATCTAATCAGACCGTAGCGGAATAACCACAAAACTTTTTCGTGATTTTTGATTTCCCGAAAACCAAGATCTATATATTCTATAAAATGATTAACATGAATCATAATAAAGCGGAATTTAATTCGTACCTTATTCTGAAGTTTGATCTTTATCTTGATGCATCCCTCGAACCGTTTTCGAAACCGATCCGTCTCAGCCATCGTAGCCGCATAAGTGTCCGGCCTCTAACGGTATCCACAGAATGAGTTGAGAGAACTCTGTAACTTTTACAGAGAGGGTTAAGCATGAAGTGCTAGCTCCATAGAGCTCAAGCCTATTTATAATAAGCTTAGGACGATTTAGTAATTTAATTGAAATTAAATATTAATATCAATTAACCTTTAATTAGAATTACAAATAATTCTAATTAAATACAAATTATGCCCAAATAAGATTCAATATCTTATATTGATCCTTATTTATTAAATATCTCATATTTAATCATAAAGTTTCTCAAACTTTATAATCAAGTCCAACTTGATTAAATTAACTTTGCTCTCTCCAACCCATTCTATATGTGTGACCCATTAGGTTCCCAAATATGTTAACAATGATTATAAATTATAATTCTAATTCATAATTAGAATTAGATAAATTAAAACTTCTTTTAATTTATCTTTAATTCTCTAATTAAACAATTTATAATCATAGATCAAGATTGACGTCTAGCAACGTATCATGACCACCCAAATATTCAAGAATGTCAAAGTGGTTTTGACTAACCTTTCCGTGCATGATTTTTCGTATAATTCAATCATTTCATCAACTAATGTTCCAATTAGACATAGAGCATGGAATTAATGTCTACTCTATTTTGAGTCTAATTATATTAGTTCTCCGCCATTAGCTATTGATTCAATTAATGATAGTTGTAAACTGTTTACAAAATATCATTCCACCTTGGCCAAGGATTTCCCGAATCAATATTAATCGAGAACAACGGAACATTCTCCCTAATTATTTTAGGGTGATGAATCCTATCTTAATCATTCAACTATCTCCATACAGTTCATGCTATATCTGATGAATACTGTTTAAACAACCTTTATAGATCACGAGTAGTATCAAAACATAACAATCCTCATACAAGATAACTTTGATGATCTCAAGTCAAAGGATCACTTACACAATCATCACAATGAGAATTCCATAGACATACAAGTAATGTTCCAAATGGATTTCTCATATCGGGTCTGTTCAGTGAACTTGTTCTCTAACAAGCACCCACACGTTTGCTTAAGTATCTCTATACTTTAGCCTATGAGATTGACTACTTACTTCATAAGGAAAAATGAAACGTGTGCTAGTCTTTTTACGTTCTATTAATGTCTAATCTTAATAGAACAATGACTAGGAACATTTTAGGAATAATTCATAAATGCAATATGAATCTCATAATTATAATCTCATTATAATTTCATTTGCAAAAAATTATCCCATGGACTTTATCATATACATCTAAACATGTACAAGATAAAAAATGCCTTTTAAATAATTTGTCACTAAACTACAAACAAAGCGATTAGCTGTAGGGCATAAACTAACAATCTCCCAGTTGCACTAAGCCAATCGTTTAAGTATCTTATACCATATCACCATATGACGATTATTCTACTACTAGAGTAGTGGCTTAATGAGAGAATTTTACATGATTCTCTATAGTGAGCACTTGCTTAAGTCTTACAACTCCTATCTTAATTATCATCATAATTAAGAACATTTGCCTAAACACGTTCTTGGATCTTTGATGAGACATTAGCTCCTTATGCATGCCCAATGGCTCTAATGTTCTGCAATATATTACTGTCTTGAACAATGCAAAGAAACTCTATCAAGTTCACTAAAGAACTTGTTGATCCAATTAATTATTTCCACTAAATAAAATTGCGTTATGGCTTAATTAGCAACCAATTGCTACATTAGAACCTTTCCAACCCTAAATGATATTGTTCTAAGTAAATAAACCTTAATTAGGATTTACTTCTAAAGTTATATCCTTATCATCTTGAACTCTAATATCAACTCACTCATAGAGTAATGAATATCTTCAATACTTCACAAGCATCTGATATCTTAATACTAAACATCTTTAGTACACTATTTATGCATTTGGACTTAGAATAAGTTAACAAAGTCCAATCTATCTCTATAGATCTAATTCTCAGAATTAAGTTGTTACGTTTTCATATCCAACAAGAGTTGTTCTTAGACTATTATATGTTCAACAATTGAAAGTTAGAACTGTTGTTCTCTGTAAGCAATATGTCTCCACATACTCCCACTAAAGAGGATAACTATACTTCCACTAACCTTTTTATAGAAGTGACAAATTCACAATCATTTCCAAAACAAACTCTTTGAATTCGTCATGAAAATGAATCTTTCAGTATCAGGTTGCCTATCAATTATACATCAAATGTATCATTAAAGACATTAGTTCCAATTAGATGTATTGTAACATCCCGTCACCGATGGGATGGGCATATTGGTATCTTGGAATGGGTTAGGATTGTGTGCATGCATATTTCGAATTTCACATGCATTTTAGCCGCTATATATATATTGATAATTGGAAGTTGTTGCACTAGCATATGCAGGTACATGCATGTATGACATATTCCCGGTATGATTGTGTAAATTGGAAATTTTGTGATTTTCGTGTAGATTGTGCTTTGAATATTGAATTGGAGTGAAAAAAATGAATTTTAGGGGTTTGAAAAATGGAATTGGAGTGTATGATCATGTGTTTCATATTTTTAGGATTTTTAGGAATTTTTCTGGAATTTTTAGAGTAACATGTCTGGACCGAAAAATATGACCTAATGGCTGATAAATTGGATTGCGGTTCCGAGATTGATTGGCAAATAGCACGGGAAAAATTTGAGTCATGATTTTAGGATTTATTGTTTAGAGCCATTGCAAATTTGGGAGAGAATAGAATAAGAAATTGGATTTAGGCTTTATGGATTGGTCTTGTGGCAAGAGTTTTGCCAAACAAGCCTTAAGCTTTTAAATTGTTTTGGGTTTAAAACCCTTGCTCCTTTGAATCTGCTCCCACGATGCTTGCTTCTTTTGAATGAAAAAAAAAATTGTTTTCCTCTTTATCTTCTTCTCTTCTTCTTCGTGGATCACCATCCTTGCTCTTTGTTTCCATTTTCTTGCTTAATTGCTTCCTTCTTCACTTATAACCTATCCCTTAAGCTTTGTGTCGGAGAAGATGATGATGAGTATAGGTTTGGGTGACTACCGTGGGTGTGTTTGTGTTAGGGGATTGAAGTGATTTTGAAGGTTTGAAGACTTATCAAGTAAGTTCTTACTCCTTTTGCTTTGGATAGTTTAGTTTGTGGATTAATTGAAATATATTGATGATTGATTAGAGTATTTGATGAATGGGAAATGTATAAGCTTCGGATGATATGAGTTGATGATTTTATCTTGTTTTGTTTTGGTAATTGAGGGATAATGGTTATTTGATGGAATTGAGTTTAGGGATTAGTTGTTTTGAGAGTATTAAGTTGTTTTTGGGAGTGTTGAAGGAGAATAGTTGGATTAAAATTTGACAAAAGGAGAAAATCTGGGTTTCGGGTGTGTTTCTGGGGTTGCACGCCGCGACGTGCCCATCGCACACCGCGGCGAGCAATTTTCCTTTCGCACGCTGCGACAAGCGTAGACGCACGCCGCGATGAGCGTTAGAGGGCTCGCCATGGTGGTGGCCAAATAACACTGTGAGCGCAGATGCGAGGATCTCATGACGAGCAAGCATGCCGCATGGCGAGGACGCCATTTCTCCGAGAGTGAATTATAAATTTTGAGGTTTTAGCCCTAATGAATTGGTTCTTGATTTATTGCAATTTAGAGACTAAGAACTGCAAATTTATAAGAATGGAATTTCTAAATCAATTTTGAAAGTTCTCGAAATCGGATGGCAATTGAATAGTGAATATGATTTCGATATAAAGATAGTCCCTATATCTTGGAGTTTGACTTTTGGGAGTTCTGAACTTAGTTAAATGAGTTATGGTGTCTAGGAATTTCTATCTTTTAGAGAAAAAAGAGTTGAGATGGAAAGTTTTGGGAATAGTGTCGGGAATGTCATGAACATGTATAGTACGCAATTCTTTCACTGCATGGGCATTATTGACTATTGTGATTGTGCTATTGGTAATGTTTGTGTATTCTGATTGTTTTAGAGGCACAAGTGGAGCGTCGATCTTCCGACGTGGCTGAGACTTCCCGACATTAGCTCGGAAGTTTAGAGGTGAGTAACATAGTTGGTTCCTCAATCTTTGTGTGTTTAAAATTATGTGCTTATGCCATGTGGAGATAATGTAGGGTTTATGTGTTTGATTCTGATTGATTTCGGACCATAGGTGTCCGAAATATCGGGACCTTGATATCGAAGTGTCATTTGTGTGTGAATTGTAATTACTTGGTTAATGCGATTTGAGACATATGCATTCATGCATAAAGGCATGTTCAGATAATGACAGTTGTGACCGAAGCAGCCACCGTATTTCAGAGTTTAAAGCTCAACGCAACAGGGCTTTGAGCCCAACATAATTCAGAGCCACAGGCTCACCGTATCAGGGCTTCAAGCCCAACGTAATTCAGAGCCGCAGGCTCACCGTTAATGAGCCCATTTTTTGGACAGATCAGGCGCACGATCACAACACCGTAATAAAATGGAAAGTGTCACATGTGCATTGCATATACGAATGATTAAATATGGACTATGTGAAAGGCAAAACGCCTTATGTTTGTGAAATGACAACGCATGTGATATTTCCGAATGTGTTACTATGTGATATTCTGTGAATTGGTGGTATATGCATGAGTTAACTGAACCATCGATGATGGTTTCTCGCTGAGTTCGCAAACTCACCCAACATTGCAAATATTTTTCAGGACAGAGATAGTAGACTCCTAGCTCCAGTGAGAGAGAGACTTTTCCTACCTTGTAGAGCGTGTTGGCAAGAGAAGTATGGCACAAAGGTGGGTCAGCTGGGACTTTTGGAGATGACCTAGTGAGGAGTTTGTTTTAGTTCTTTTGAGTTTTGTACTGACCGTGGTCAATGACAGAATTGTGTATTTATGGTCTCAATGGAAAGAAATGAGATAGTATTTTGGTTTCAAAGATTAGTGATTTTTATATTGATGCCATGTGGATCATAGTTGGGTTTGCTGGTAGTGCGCCCTTATCGTGGGTTATGCCTCGGAACAGCCCACGGGTGTCCCGTTGTGTGCCCTACGATAAGGGGGCGCTACATTGGGTGGTATCAGAGCATGGTTTGGCATATATTGGGACTAGTACAGATTTAGGCTTGAATTGTTACGAGAAATGCAAAAATTGATCGAAATTATGGTTTTGTTATAGGTCATCCGTCCTTGGTGATCAGGTAGATCAACCAGCTGACCATGGATCAGTCGAAGCTAGTAGGGAGTCCTCAGTGCCTCAATTTGAGGGGCAGCCTCCTAGGGTTCCCGCGATACGGGAGAGGAGGTATGACAGAGGCTGCTTGTGGGGGTCAGAGATTTCTATGGCAATCTGAGACCCTCGAGGCTGAGGGATGGCTGGAGAGGACTGAGCGAGTCTTCGACCAGATGGATTGTGATGTAGAGGAGAGATTTGACTATGTAGTGTCTCTCCTGCAGGGCCTAGCTTATCAGTGGTGGAAGACTATCCCGGGCAGCACCACCAGGCCTTGCCTATTATCATGGGAGGATTTTCTGAGGGCATTTAGAGACAATTATATGCCCAAGGTTTATTTGGAGATTAAGATGCAGGAGTTTCTAGAGTTGAGGCAGGGTAGGATGATAGTGGCAGAGTACAAGGTTAAGTTCAATGAGCTCATGGGATATGCTACTGTTCTGATTTCTACTGAGGCTGATAGGTGCCGGAGATTTGAGGGAGGGCTCAATCTGGAGATCCGTACCAGGTTGGCCCTATCTGATATGGGCATCTTTATTGAGTTGAGAGCTGCTGCGGCGTGAGTTGAGCGACTTCTGAAACAAAGTCAGCCGAGACCGCCAGGATCGAGGGTAAGAGATTGAGTGTGGTCAGGCGCTCTGGTAGGAGTTTTAGTAGGCACCAGAGTAGGACCTTCAGGTCTTCAGGAGGATCTCGACAGTCTAGATTTGGTCAGAGGGGGAGATTTGTGCAGACTGGCAGTGGCAGTGGCAGAAGTTCAGGGCAGGTACCTCCTGTTTGTGTGTATTGTGAGAAGAGGCACAGTGGGGAGTGTTGGCGGATGACTGGAGCTTGCGTTGCATGCGGCTCCATGGATCATCAGATCAAGGATTGCCCTGTTACTGTGGGAGCTCAGTCTGCTGTGAGTGGGAGATCTGGTAGCAATTCGACAGTGCAACAGAGTCGCGGAGGTGGACCTAGATTGAGGGGCCGAGGTAGAGCTGGAGATTCCTTTGTGGGGACTGAGGGACGGGGAAGTCGACCGCAGTCCCAGGCTAGGGTATACGCCATGACTAGGCAGGAGGCCCAGGATTCCCCAGATGTAGTTGCAGGTGTACTTCTGATCTCTGATATTGAGGCTTTTGCATTAATAGATTCAGGTTCCACACATTCTTTCATTGCACAGCATTTGGCATGTAGATTGCATGAGAATAGGAAGATGTTGCAGTATGGGCTAGAGGTGAGTACACCTCTAGGTAGTACTACTGTTTTGGGTGAGGTCTCCAGATTGATCTTGCAGTGTTGAGTGCAGACCTGATAGTGTTGCCTTTGAGAGAGATTGATTTGATTCTGGGGATGGACTAACTTACTGCCCATAGGGCTATTATGGATTGTTATACTAAGGAGGTTGTATTAGAGTCTCCTGGTCTGTTGGACCACGCTGCCGGAACCCAACGTCTGTCGTGAGAGCGTGGCGGGAAAACGTGCTGATAATATGTTTAAGAAAAAGACCCGCGGAAGAGTAATGGGCCTGTTGGAAAAACATACTTGCAAACCTGCTTATTTAAACAATTACATCCAAACATGCAAATTAAATGATTTAGAAAAGAGACCATCGGAAGTTCAATGGACCCATCGTGAAACTTTCGTGCTTTTAAATATATTCCTAATTCATGTTCCAAAGAAGAGTTTCATAAAGATTTACGAATATCTCAAATCAGACCACAACTTTGAATTCAAGAGCCAAAAATCTAAAACACTCTTGAACCAATGATATTTGACATGTAACTAAGGTCTTGTCGTCCAAACATAACATTGAAAATAAATAATCATAATGAAATGAAAACGGGAGTGCTGCCGAAACTCGTGACTCACTCGATCTCTGGCTCGTCACCTGCATGGGGGAGATTAGAGGGGGTGAGCTATAAAGCTCGTGGGGACATATTTATAATATCGCTATAAGCAAAAATATTCAAAATATCTCATTGCCGTGATACTTGTTGAAATCATAATACTAGAGCATGTATGAGTCATTTCTTGCAAAATGCTTGATTCTTGAACAAATCATGATGCATGTCACATAACAAATCATAGCACATAACATGATGGTTTGGGTGTCCTGAGTTAAATGACGTACACATGCCATCGAAATGTTGATGTGTAGGCGTAGTTTCATGAGGGAATCCTTGTGGGATAACCACATGCGCTGATCGGGCGGCAAAGGGAGAAGCCTTTTCGTGAGTCAATGTGCACTTGACTATCGTGAGGGACACCGCAAACCCACATAAGTATGCATAATTCAACTTGTTCTTGTAAACTGGTTTGCCAATCTGGCACTTGCTTGTAATCTTGCTTGTAAACTTGCTTGTCATATATATATTTTGTAAAACTTGATTTCATGCACTTGAAAAATCTTGATAATAATAATGAATGCAAATTACAATGTAGAATATAATCATTCATGGTAGTATGCAATGCGATCGTGGATGATGTAATGTAAATGCATGAGATCTTGCTTGATTTGAACTAAACAATGAGTAACTTATATACTTTATTATAAACATGAACCCACCTGATTTCCTTTCTTGTCTTGCCTAGGAATGAGTTTCCTCTTGTACCTCTTGATCCTCTTGCCTCTCTTGTTCTCCTAATATAAGGACCAAAATTCTATATCAAAACTCATGCTGAAACAAAATTTCCATTCTTAACTTCCATCCAAAATTCCCCACTCTTAGAAACTAATTCATAACTTCATCACTTCATAAGACTTGTAGATCTATGTCTCTAGTTCACAACGCCTTAAAAATCACTCCAAAAGGACTTCTGTAGCAAAAGTTACGAGTAAAACATTATTCGGGCAAAAAAATTGAAGTTAAATCATGGCGAAGGTTGTGCTTTCGCCATGCATGAACAACTTCTTGCTGAGATCAAGGCCGGCGGCCTTGCAAGAAGAGGCCTGCATGGGAAAGCCTACTTCTCGCGCGTCTCACTAAAATTCAGACGCCTTTGGCGGCAAGGGTTCTGAAAACTCATCGAACCCAGTTTTTCCCAGATTTTCGCAGAACAATCAACTCCTTTTTGCTCATTCAACACCCTTAACCTAAAGATCATACATCATACTCCCTTTTCTACACTCATCTAACAACAACATTAACCAAAACATAACCAAATCAACAAATCTACCCAAGTTCACCCTAAACCCTAATCCATCGATTTCTTCTCATTTCCAGCAAAACAAAGGTTCAATCCAACACAAACAAGGATAGAAGAGTTACTTACCTTAAGGACACTTGAAATCCGTCGAAAATCCTCAAACGGTAGCTTTCCCTTTTCCTCTTCTTCTCCTCCCTCACACGGCCGACTCTCTCTTCGTTCTTTCTCTTCTCCTTTCTAATTCTCTTTCTTTTCTTTTCCTTACTTTAGTTCCTTAAACCTACATGAGAGGACAATGACTAAAATGCCCCTCCATGCTTAACCTAAAACATCCTAACTCATGTGCCTTGACCATATAGCCCTTAAACATATATACCCTTCCAAACACATATTTTATACTAAACTCAATTAAATCCAAATTTTCCATGAATATTTTCAATAAAAATCAAACTAGACCATAAATCATAAATCAAATAAATTCATGCTTAATAACTTCAAGAAAACAAAAATTTGGGGCCCAACATGGTCATCCTAGAGCAGTGTTCAGAGGAGTTAGTCAGGCAGTGCCAGCTAGGATGATTTCTTTCTGAGTGCCTTGAGGTTGTTGCAAGGGGGTTGTAAGGCCTATCTGGCCCATGTTGTGGATACCAGAGTTGAGCTGAAGTTGCAGGATATTCCCGTGATCAGGAAATTTCCAGATGTGTTTCCTGAGGAGTTACCGGGTTTGCCGCCGGATCGGGAAACGGAGTTCTCCATCGACCTCGTTCCAGGTACCGCTCCTATATCTATACCTCCATATAGGATGGTACCTGTGGAACTGAGGGAGCTAAAGGCTCAATTGCAGGAGTTGTTGGAGAAGGGATTCATTAGGCCCAGTGTTTCATCATAGGGGGCTCCAGTTCTGTTTGTGAAGAAAAAGGATGGGACTCTGAGACTGTGCATCGATTATAGGTAGTTGAATCGGGTGACAGTGAAGAATAAGTACCCACTGCCTAGGATCGATGACTTGTTTGATTAGTTGCAGGGAGCTCAGGTGTTCACTAAGTTGGATTTGAGATCTGGATATCACCAGTTGAAGATAGCAGAGGCTGATGTGCCTAAGAGTGCTTTTAGGAGTAGGTATGGGCATTTTGAGTTCCTAGTGATGCCGTTCGGGTTGACTAATGCCCCGACAGCTTTCATGGCTTTGATGAATAAGGTTTTTCAGCCCTACCTTGATCAGTTTATCATTGTGTTTATTGATGACATATTGGTGTATTCGAGGAATAGACAGGATCATACGGAGCATCTGAGGATTGTTTTGCAGCTTATGAGAGATAAGCAGTTATTTGCCAAATTCAGTAAGTGTGAATTTTGGCTAGATGAGGTGGTGTTTCTGGTCCATATAGTGACTGGAGAGGGTATTCAGGTTTATCCACATTAGATTGAGGCAGTGATGAAGTGGGAAGCTCCTAGGAATGTGTCAGAGATTCGGAGTTTCCTCAGATTGGCTGGTTATTGCCGGAGGTTTGTCGAGGGGTTTTCTTTGATCTCAGCCCCTCTAACAAAAATTCTGAGGAAGAATGTGGCATTCAGATGGACTAAAGAGTGTCAAAAGAGTTTTGAGGAGCTGAAACATCGGTTGACCACTGCACCAGTGTTAGCTTTACCGTCAGGGGCCGGAGGTTATGAAATTTTTAGTGATGCTTCGCAGCAGGGATTGGGGTGTGTTCTGATGCAGCGCGGTAGAGTGATTGCTTATTCCTTGAGACAGTTGAGGTCTCACGAGATAAATTACCCAATGCATGACTTGGAGTTAGCTGCAGTTGTTTTTGCCCTGAAAATCTGGAGACACTACTTGTATGGTTAGATGTTCCAGATTTTCACTGATCATAAGAGTTTGAGGTATTTATTGAGTCAGAGGGAGTTGAATTGGAGACAGAGGAGATGGATTGAGTTGCTTAAGGACTATGATTGTACGATTGAGTATCACCCTGGGAAGGCTAATGTGGTGGCAGATGCATTGAGCAGGAGATCTCATATCAGTGCAGCTCAGATTCAGGTATTGAGATTGCCTTATTTGATTCAGTTGAGAGCTCTGAATGTGCAGTTGAATTTGGAGCAGGATGGAGTTTTGATGGCCACTTTGAGACTTAGGCCGATGCTACATGACAGGATCAAGAGAGTTTAGGACAAGGATCCTGCTATGGTGAAACTGATTGAGAGAGTGAAATCTGATTTGAGTTCTGATTTTGAGTTGAGAGATGGGACATTATGGTTGGGACAAAGATTATGTGTTCCTGATGTGGATGATTTGAGGCGTGAGATTCTAGAGGAGGCGCATATGGTTGCCTATGCTATGCATCCTGATTCTACCAAGATGTATAACACTCTTAAGCCGCATTTCTAGTGGCCTGGCTTGAAGAGACAGGTGGCTGAGTATGTTTTTAGATGTTCAACGTGTCAAGTGAGTTAAAGGTGAACACGAGCTCAATGAAAACCGCATTCGCCGCTATTTGGAGTGGAAATGGGAACGAATCACTATGGATTTTATTATGGGGTTGCCTAGGACGCTGAGGCAGCACGATGCGATCTGGGTCATAGTGGACCGGTTAACTAAATCGGCCCATTTCTTGCCAGTGAGGGAGAACAATACTCTCGATCAGTTAGCCCATAAGTATATGACTGAGATAGTGAGACTGCATGGAGTCCCAGTGTCTATAGTCTCAGACAGGGATCCCAGATTTACTTCGAGGTTTTGGAAGAGTTTACAGTCTGCTATGGGTACTAGGTTGAATTTTAGTACAGCCTTTCATCCTCAGATAGATGGGCAGAGTGAGAGGACGATTAAGAATGTCAAGGATATGTTACGGGCTTGTGCGTTGGAGTTCGGAGGTGCATGGGATCAGTATTTAGCCTTGATTGAGTTTGCTTATAACAATCAGTACCAGAGTAGCATTGGGATGGCACCATATGAGGCTTTATATGGGAGGAAGTGTAGATCGCCTCTTTATTGGGATGAAGAGGGTATGAGGATGCTCGAGGGTCCCGAGCTGATCCAGGACATTGTAGATAAGGTAAAACTGATCCGGAGTCGCATTAAGGCGGCTCAAGACAGACAGAAGAGTTATGTGGACCAGCATCGGAGAGAGATGGAGTATGATGTGGGAGACAGAGTTTTCCTCTGAGTGTCACCGTGGAAAGGAATGCTGAGATTTGGCAAGAAGGGTAAGTTGAGCCCTGGGTACATTGGTCCTTATGAGATCCTTGAGAGGATAGGACAGTTGGCCTATAGGTTGGCTTTACTGAGCGAGATGTCTTAATTGCATGATGTCTTCCATGTGAGTATGCTCTTGAGGTATCGATCAGACCCGACCCATGATCTCCTACTATAGGCTTGTGTCAAATCTATTTCTCCACCACAAGAACTATCATTTTGAAGATCAAGAGGACTTTAAGGGTTGTAATGTATGGAAGGCTAAATGAATGGATGAAGTGAAAGAAAGAAAATATGAGCACATGCACTAAATGATGAACTGATGCCAACAGTGGAACTCAAACTAAACACTTGCATAAACATAATGCTTTTTTTTTTAGATACTGTCCCTTTCTGGACACACAAAATTCATTATCCTCGTTTTTTTTTTCTTTGACATAGGCAAAATAACTAATGACATCACAAGAATATGAATACAAATGCTCATAACAGGAGGGCTCAAGGGGCTAGCAAGGGATAAGTGCTTGTGGGACCGTGTTTGGGAAAATGGGTGGAGGAAGGAACGCCTCTATCACATCAACAAAAATCCAGTCCATTAAGCTTCAAGTAAGAATTAGAACAAGTTCTAGAGAAGAATGAAATAAGCAGATGCACACAAAGATAAAAGAAATTTTTGGCTCAAATATCCTTCCAACAAGGGTATTATCTCTATGAACAATGTCAAGTCTCAAAAACTTAAAATGCCACTTATTAGCATGCTTCCATTCATTGTATTTTGAAAAACATGAAGAGTAAAATTTTGTCAATTCCAACTATCATTAAAAGAAATGGAAGGTGTTTTCAAAAACTCCAGCATCATTTTGAAACTAGTAAAAACTTTGAAGACAACAGCCACAAAAAATCCAGTGCAGAAAGTGTTTGATTGAATGGAAGAAGTAGGCAAAAGTCATTCATGCATACATGTGATGTCGCGACGTGTGGAAGTGGACGTCGTAACGTGCGGACGTCGCGACGTATAACATGGGTGACGTCGCGACGTATACACACTCGGAAGAAAAGCTTCGCCACGACGTGTGATCACTCGTCGCGGCGAAGAAATGCAGAATGACAAAAAGATGTAGAATGCACCAAGTTTATCAACAGAATGCACAATTGGCCAACAATTCATAAACATAATGGCAACAGTCATATAATATGAGAGATAAATGGGGAAGCAGCGCCCCCACACTTAAAGCACACATTGTCCTCAATGAGAATGTAGATGAAGGAAAAGATAAGAAGAACAAGGCACAAAAATGAAAGAGTGATCATTAAATGGAATAAGTCAAGTACAAAAGGAACAAAAGAACTAATGAACTAAATACAGAAATAAAAGACAACAAAAGAAAAGAAATACAAGAAAAGAATAGAACTAAAAGACAAAATTATGCCGAAGGATCATCAGCTGGCGGGTCCGGAGGTGCAGCCGGAGAAGTGCTAGGTCCAGCCGAAGAATCCTGGCCCGCAGGAGGGATGGGTAACTGCAGGCGAGCCGCAATCAGTGTAAACATCGAATGGTAAAACTGGGGGTTAGCTGCCATCTGTGCCTCGATGCGCTTGATGTCTGCGCGGAGAAGGGCGACCTGATCAGAGGTGGCGGGAGGGGAAGGAGTGTAAGCGTGAGGCGGAGCCTCGGATGGAGGGGCAAGAACAGAAGGAACAGGAGTGGAAGGAATAGGGGCAGAAGCGACAGGGGGAGGGGAGGAAGGAGAAGGTGGGGAAGGGTCAGATGGGGTAGGAAGGCTACGAAGTTGGCGGAGACGAATGTATCGGAAAGTAGGGGCAGGTTCAAAAGTAATATCGGTCAGATGTTCCGAAACCCGATAGGCTCAGAACATGTCGGTGATGAGATGGGGAAATATGAGGGAATGATTGATGTTGGTGGAGAGGAGGCATTGAAGAAGGGCGGAGGTGATGGCTAGAGCGAGGTCAACTGGCCAACCGACCATCAACAGGTAAATATAAAGAGCCTGCTCCTTGGGAATCATGGCAAGGTGGGAGGTGGGGAGGATGTTGTTACAGATAAAATGAAGCCACGGACGGGCTTCGGAGCGAAGGTCAGCACGGCGGATATAACGCTGAGCCCCCCTGGGTTGATACCATTCGGTACCCTCAGGACAGAGGGTACGAAGGACATCATCCTAAGGGTACTCATGGATAAGCTCCGAGTAGTGGCAACGGGGTGTAGGAGGAAGATGATAGTGCTCCCAAATGGAGACTGCAGTGAAAACACGGGAAATGGTAACACCACAGAACTCGATGTCGTAGGTGCCAGAGTAACGGGATTGGGTATAGTAGTGGCGGACGAAGGTTAGGTTCCCAGAAGTGCGGGGTTGGGCTAGGTTTGAGAGGTTGAGTTGAAACAGTTGGCGGACGAAGGGGTTGGTGTGGGGGGATAAAGGAAAGGGTTTTTCCTTGAGTATGGCTCTGGCCTCAGTTTTGGCGGCCAGTGCAACATACTCCGGATCAACCGAAAGGGAAGAGGAATGGGTAGGGGAGGGTTGGTGGCGCGAAGAATGTGAGGTTTGAGGAGAGGGAGAATGAGCGGAAAAAATGCCCAAAGAAGACGGAGACGCAACGGGGTGAGGGGAAACAGAAGGGTCAGAGTAAAACTCGTCGAGCGAGTGGGAGGAAGAGGGGAGGACATGCGAAGGGGATAGAGGACGGTCGGACTTGCTAGCATTTTTTGTTATAGGCATTTTCCTGCACACAAAAAACAACAGAACAGAAGAATCAATAAAGAGTTAAGCAAAAACCAGCCACCTCGTCGCGACCTGAGGGTAGACGTCGCGACGAGGTAAAGTCCTTGACCAGACGTCATGACGTGCAAAAGCAGACGTCGCGACGAAACAAGGTACAAGGTACTTCGTACATCGCGACGAGGCAAGGCACTCGACGCGATGTATGGTGATTTTCCAGACGCATCACGACGAGACACGCTCGTCACGAAAAACCTAACTCAAAACCACTAACAAAGAAGACGAAAAAATAGGAAAACGAGAAACAATGGAACACTTACAGAAGTCGAAAACGTAAGAGTGGAGACAGCGGAGATGGCAGATACAGTGAGCACAGCTGAACAGCGGAGAGAATAGAGAGATCGAGAGTGAAGAAGGTGGTAAAAGAAGAAAATAAGAAGGGAAGGAGAAGAAGAAGAGACGGCGAATGGAGGTGGAAAGTGTAAGTGCAAGTCGACTTGTACATGGGGTAAGTCGACTTACACGTATTCAGTACCGATAAGTCGACTTGTACATGGGGTAAGTCGACTTATGCAAGGACGGTACTGTTTATATTATGCCCTAAAGGCAATCCCCTTTAGCGCGTTTTGTTCAAAGTCGTGTGCAGACTTTATGAATAAATAAAGAAAGGCATACTTCATTAATTTGATGTTCATGAACATTGTTTATGAATTGATTGGATCTTTAATCGAATTAATGAAGTCCATGATATATGACATAGCATGAAGGAAATTATGATGTGCTCATACTCCTGAGATTCCTATCATGTGCAATTATGTCAGTATCTAAATTCTCCCTAGTCATAGGATTAATGAGACCGACATCATTAATCCGGATAGACTAACACATGTCATATTCCTTGATTGGATCAAGCGGTGGATCTCGTAAAGCGTAAATATGAGATATTTAGAATTGACATGTGGATGCTTACTAGTGGTAGTAAGTTCATTGGATGACTGCCATGAGATCATCGCATGGATATCTTCTTCTAGTGTCGGTGATAATCTCATCATAGCAATGGTGCAAGTATCCTTAGACTTGAGGTACTCAAGGATATCTTGATCCGATCCCGCTTTGACTCCATTCCTTGTTGCCTTCCGAGGTAACTCATAGGGTGGTGCTTGGGTACAAGCTTGAGGTATTCAAGATAATTGAGTAGCCAATAAAGGATTCACCACTTCGGATTAGCGTAAGAGATACCCATAGCCTCTTGTCGATCATTACTAAGGTCACAACATATATGTCATGAAGAGTGTCTTCATTGACATATGAGTAATGAGTCGTGACGAGAGCTATTATCACTGGGCTGGACTTGGTCTAGTGAGAGTTGACACTTTGACCATACTCATAACCAAGTGGGGTATAGGATGGTGAAAGGACGAATTGCACAAAGAATTGTACATGGAAAGGTTCGTGATCGGTTCGTAATGAATACATCAAACCGATTACTTTCGGTCAATTGGGGTCATGATGTGTTGCTAGATACCGCTCATGACTTGCTTAGATTAAGTGTTAATCTAAGTGGCCAACATAACCGGGAGCCTAAAGGGTCACACGCATAAGAGTGACTCAGAGAATCTGTAAAATAGTAATTGGACAGAGTTCCAATTATGGAGAGCATTAGGATTAAATGGATCCCAATGGGATTGGGATATGTCCCGATGAGATCGCGACATCAATATTGCTAAGAAAGGTTTCTGGAGCTGTTTCAGCACCGGGGCCCGGTAGGCCGGTAGGACCGACCCCAGTTGGACTGGACCTTAGCAATTATTTATTAATTGATTAATTAACTAATTAATTAATTAATTAATTAATTAATGTTGGCTGCGTTGGAATGGGATGAGAGCTTGATAACTTTGACTTTTCAAAGTTATATTTCTTTATTCCATTAAAGGTTAATGGTTTATAATGTCCACACTTGTCATCATCTTATAGTTTCCTTAATTGTTAAGTGTATACATATAAGATGGCTTATGGATGTGGTGTGTCTGTCGATGGTTGCTCCAGAAGTGAGGAAGAATGAAAAAGCTTAAGGGTTAGGTTATATGAAAGTGTTTCATTTTCTTCTTCTCTCACAAGCTTCATCGATGTTCTCTTCTTCTCCAAGCATGGGCCAACGTTTCCTTCAGTTCTCTAGGACAGAGGTAGGCTCTAGCAGGCTTTAATCTGTTCTCGCTATTCCCTGGTCAAAGGGTTTGACCCGGTTAGGTTTTCTGATCTCTGCGTGGATCACCTTTAGAGATAGTCTCTTTTGGCTATTTAGGTTGATGTCTTCATACCGACACCTGGATCCTGGGTTTCGGGAAAGTCCCGGGAATAAAAATTTTTGTTTTCCGCTGCCGGTACATGTGATGTACCTCCCGGGATTTTCCTACAGTGGTATCAGAGCGTCTGGTGTCCCGTATGAAGCTAAAACCTAAGCGAGATCAGAAACTCTAATGGAATTTTCTGTTGATGCATGCCTGCTGTCCAATTTTCGAATTTATATTGTGATATGTTTTTCGAAATTTTTCTGCCCAGGATTGTTCATAACATGTTAGAGGATATGTTTATGAATTTTCAGAATTTATTAATTTGATTTGATATAGTTTTTCTAATTTAATTCCCTAAGTTTCGGATGCTGTTTTTTGAAACGATTCTGGAACAGGCAGTAGTATAAATTCGATAATAAATTCTAGAAAAATGATTTTTCGGATTTTCCTTCACCTAAATGTCTCTAAGATGTTGGTGAATGTCTATGAGCATGGAAATTGGATTTCAAGGTTATTGGATATTTATTTTCGATTTTATTCTATGCTGTTGGGAATTGCTGTGCTGATGAATACAGATTTTGAATCGGTTTTGTTATTTAGGTTGACTGAGTTTTTGATGGCTAAAAATCCTGAAAAAATTCAGGTAGCATGGTCTGAACATGTAATAACCTATGCAATTTTCTCAGAATTTATTGAAATTGTTTCATTGATCATTTCGAGCAATGTACAGAACTGGACAGTTTTGTGAAAAATTGTTGGGACTGTTTTGCTTGGCTTGATTGAGTGTGCTTTTCAGTTCCAATGCCTTGCACCATTTTAATGTGATTAAAATGTGTTATCTTGATGTATTATGATTTCCAAACTGAATTGCTTGAAGTTACATTTCCAAGAATTTTCGGATGCCTAAGTGATCACATTAGCGTCTCGTTAGTATATTGCATTATCTTGTTTGTTTTGACCGTCATATTTTTTATGGCATGTGCTGAAGTAAATTTGATAATGTATGTGCTAGCTAGAGATGCTTAGGATGATAATTTGGGTGTTCCTAAATTCTTTGGAAATTAATGAGTTTTGACTCATTTCAAGCTTTTCATATAGTTTGACTATTTAAGGCTTTCATGGTTCAATGAATTGTTCATTGATACATCAAATTTATCAGATATTACCTTAGGTATCTAGGTGTTGTGAATTGGAATTGCAAGGATTGAGGAATTAGCCGATTAGAGAATTATAGCAAATTCTGTTGGACAAGTCGACTTATTTGGAGTATAAGGCGACTTGTTCAGGGTCTGTGCATAAGTCGACTTGCAGTGTACAAGGCGACTTGTGCGCGGGTAGGTGCATAAGGCGACTTATATCAGATAAGTCGACTTGTGCGAGGGCAGAAGATAAGGCGACTTGTATTATGATACAAGGCGACTTGTGTATGGGCAGGGGCATAAGGCGACTTGCATTCGTTGTAAGTCGACTTGTGGCATGCTCAGGTTGGATGATGGATGATTAAAAGGATTGATTCAATGTGATTGATGAAACCTAAATCATTCCATATAGTCCTAGCGACTATAATCCTTCAGCTTGGAGTCTAGAATTCGAAATCCCTCCTCGGAATATGAAAACTAACGCCTTCCAGAGTTCTTATAGGGCTGGGTTGTTGGGCAAACTCAAGCTCACTCTATACGGATATGTTCGAACCATGAAAATAAGATTTTCTGATTAATGGGTTGGTTTTCACTAGAAGCGTTGGTTTGTTGAGTAAACTCAAGGTCAACGTGGACAGAGGCGAAGTTGGGTAGTGTACATCAGATGTACGCAGATCAAAGAGTTGATACCCAATGTAAGTGCACACATCAACAAGTTGATAGCACTGGACGATAGTTGTGTCTAAGATGTAATTGGTATGTCTGATACCTCCCGAGACATAAGGTGGCTTGTTAGGTAAACCCAAGGTCATTCTTAATGTCGGTTATCGATGATGCAATTGGTATGTCCGATACCTACCGATTGACCTAAGTTGTGGCTTGTTGGGTAAACCCAAGGTCACTCTTAGCAATGTCGGATATCGACCCACTCAGACATTATGTCATATTGTTTCTCGGATTCAGAAGAGGTTTATGGATTCTAGGAAACTAGTGGGAGCCATATGCATGTCATGCAAGTCCTTATGATCATGCAGCATTTCTATTCTATCATTCCTCTCTCTATCGCGTTTAGGTTGATTGAAGAAGTTTTTGATGTGAATTTTCGCTCTCTATTTTGGACCGAATTTTCTTGATCACCGAGGAATCGAGAATTGTTCTCGATCCGAGGAACAGGATACGCCCTAGATGTTCCACTTCCAGATGCACTTGTCAATGCTTCGATGAGGATCGAAAGCATATTGTAAGCATCTAAAGGACGATGATATGGATACTTGCATTATGCTTGCCTCGATGTCACCAGAGCTACGTATAAAGACGAGTCCATGGATGCTCACACTATAGTATTTCATCTTAGGGAGTCGATGAGTAAGTTTTCGATGCGAAAGGTTCGAGACCTCGAGGCTTCTCTTCACCATTAAAGATGGCTCAGGGACAACCGCCGTGCAAGATGCCCTCAAGATGAATGGCTATATTGAGAGATTGGCCGCCTTAGATTTGTAATGGATTATGAGTTAAGTATAGACTTGATTCGGTTGGATTGTCGACGGTTTTCACGGTTAGTGTTAAACTATCGATGAACCAAATACCCACAACAATTCTCGGTGATCAATCGCCAAGGCCGAAAGGTGCTATCAAGAAGGATAGCAAGCAAGTGCTAGTGGTGGATGCTTCTTCTTCCGGTCCAAAGAAGAAAGGGCCAAGAAACCAAATGGAAGTGCCATCGAGGAAAACCAAAGATATCGCCCAAAAGGATTTTGCTTTCATTGTGGCAAACCGCCACCTGAGGCGTAAATTGTAAAATCTATTCGAGTCCTTGAAGCGGAAGAAGGCATCGATGCCTCTACTCCTTCAAATATGTTTGTCATTGAGGTTAATACTGCTTCGATCAAAACATATGGATATTTGATACGGTTGTGGCTCATACATATGAAATGATATCACGAGGGCCTCGGGGACGATGAGATGTACTCATAAAGGAGAACTAGACCTTCGTGTAGGTAATGCACAAGAGTTGCTACATTAGCCGAGACACTTATGTCTTGTCACTCCCTAGTGGGCTTGTATTCAAATTGGATGATTGTCATTTTGTACTGTTTTAACAAAGAACATATTGTCATTTCTTGTTTCAATAGAATTTGGTTTCCATTGGACTTTTAGTAGCAATGGTTGTTCTATTAGTTCGAATGGAATGCTCTATGCTACTGGTATATTATGCAATGGAATTGACATATTAGATATGTCATATCCAGTTCTGAATGTCAATGACGCGAAAAGACATAATCGAGATAATTTAAAATCAACTTACTTATGGCATTGTCGGCTTGGCCATATAAATGAGACACGCATCGCTAAGCTCCATAAGAGTGGCAGTTTAGGGTCATTTGATTATGAATCATATGACACATGCGAATCTTGTTTATTAGGCAAGATGACCAAGTTATCCTTTAAGGGAAAGGAAAACGAGTGAATGGAATATTAGACCTGATACATTTGGATGTATGTGGTCCGATATCCATCCATGCCAGAAGTGGTTGTCTTTACTTCATTACTTTTATCGGTGATTATTCACGATATGGGTACCAGATTCGATGAGATACAAATCAAGCGTTTGAAAAGTTCAAATAATTCGTAAATGAAGTAGAAAACTAACTTGGTAAAAGTATGAATACATTACGATCCGATCGTGGTGGAAATTGCTTAGACCAACAGCTTTGGATTATCTCGTAGATAATCGAATTTTATCTCAAGACACTCCACCTTGCACGCCGCAAAGACAATGGTGTGGCTGAAAGGAGATATCGAACCTTGTTAGACATGGTGCGATTAATGATAGGTTTTACGATTTTTGGGGTATGCGCCGAGACAATTTGTTTACTTGTTAAAAGCGAGTTCCATTAAAGACGATTGATGTTACTCCATATGAGATGTGGACTAACATAAAGCCCTATCTTTCTTAGCTGAAAGTTTGGGTTTGTCACCTTATGTGAAGCGGACATGCAGATTAGCTTAACGATGCAAAGTCGACAAGTGTTTGTTCGTAGGATATCGTGGGATATCAATTCTACCTTGCCGAGGAACAAAAGTTGTTTGTTTTAAAGCATGCTGTTTTCTTAGAGAAAGAGTTTCTTTTACAAGAGGACAGTGGGAGCAAAGTTGAACTTGAGAAAGTTCAAGATGCTCGAACAAACACAGATCAACTGCCTGAACTTGCAACTGTAACTCATATAGATGAGGTAACAGTTCAACCTTCTATTACACAAAATTTCAGAGGTCATGTAGGATACGCCTGTTCTCGAGAGATATGGATTTTGTGGGGAGCAGAATGACGATTGTTCATACGAGATGATGAGCCTACTACCTATGAAGAGGTTCAAAAGTTCGAGTCGAAAATGGCTTTGTGCCATGAAATCTGAATGGATTCCATGTAAGAAAACCAAGTTTGACTTTGGTTGTTGCACCAAGGAATAAAGCCCATAGGGTGCACATTGGTTTTCAAGAAGAAAACCGACATGGATGGTAATGTGATTACTTATAAAGCAAGGCTTGTGGTCAAAGGATTTAAATCGGCGACAAGGAGTTGACTATGACGAGACCTTCAGCCCCATAGTAATGCTTAAATCCATTCGGATACTCCTAGCCATTGCCGCTCATTATAATTATGAGATATGGCAAATGGATGTGAAGACAGCTTTCCTGAATGGAAATCTTCCCGAGGATGTGTATATGACACAACCAGAGGACTTCACCTCCTATGATGGAGAAATGGTATGCAAGCTTCAGAAATCCATGTATGGATTGAAGCAAGCATTCAGGAGTTGGAATATCCGTTTTGATGAGGTACTCAAAGAGTTTGGTTTCTCACAAAATTCGGATGTACATTGTATGTATAAGAAGGTTCATGGAACTGCAATCGTATTCCTTGTGTTATAAGTAGATGACATATTAATACGAGGAAAACGATGTCTCTATGCTACAATCAGTTAAGATTTGGTTGTCCAAACCCTTTTGCGATGAAAGACCTTGGTAAAGCAACTTATATCCTTGGGATAAAGATTTATAGAGATAGATCAAAGAAGTTGCTTGGTCTTTCACAATCAACGTACATAGGTAAGATGCTAAAGAGATTTAGCATGGAACAATGCTATGTACGAGACCCGATGTATTATATGCTCTAAGTGTTACAGTAGATACTAATCGGATCTGGTGAGGGTCCTTTGGATGGCTGTCAAGAATATCCTCAAGTACTTGCGAAGCACTAAGGATGTTTTCTTGACACATGGAGATGAAAATCTCCAAGTGAGCGGGCATACTGTAAGTACAAGTCGACTTGTACTACTGATAAGTCGACTTGTTCTTGAAAAGTACCGATAAGTCGACTTGTACATTGCATAAGTCGACTTATTCAAGGATCAGTCTTTGTTTATTTGTGCCCTAAAGGCAATCCCTTTAGCACGCTTTTATTCACAATCGTATGCATCGAATGAATAAATAAAGAAAAGGCATTCTTCATTAATTTGATATTCATAAACATTGTTTATGAATTGATTGATCTTTAATCGATTAATGAAGTCCATGATATATGACATAGCATGAAGGAAATTATGATGTGATCATACTCACGAGATTCCTATCATGTGCAATTATGTCAAGATTCAAATTCTCCTAGTCATAGGATTAATGAGATGGACATCATTAATCCGGATAGACTAGCACATGTCATATTCCTCGATTGGATCAGCAAGGATCCCGTAAAGCGTAAATATGAGATATTTAGAATTGACATGTGGATGCTTACTAGCGGTAGTAAGTTCATTGGATGACCTGCCATGAGATCATCACATGGATATCTTATCTAGTGTCAGTGATAATCTCATCATAGCAATGGTGCAAGTATCCTTAGACTTGAGGTACTCAAGGATATCTTGGATACTGATCCTGTGCTTTGACTCCATTCCTTGTTGCCTTCCAGAGGTAACTCATAGGGTGGTGCTTGGGTACAGCTTGAGGTATTCGAAGATAATTGAGTAGCCAATAAAGGATTCACCACTTCTGGATTAGCAGAAAAGATGCCCATGGCCTCTTGTCAGGATCATTACTTGTAAATCTCTGGCCAGAGTGAATATGTCATGAAGAGTGTCTTCATGGACATATAGAGTAATGAGTCCTAGGACGAGATCTGTTATCACTTGGGCTAGACTTAGTCTAGTGAGAGTTGACATTTTGACCATACTCATAACCAAGTGGGGTATAGGATGGTGAAAGGACGAATTGCACGGTAATTGTCTATGGAAGGGTTTGTGATCTGGTTCGTGATGAATACATCAAACTGATTACTTTCCGGTCAATTGGGGGTCATGATGTGTTGCTAGATACCGCTCATGACTTGCTCAGATTAATTGTTAATCTAAGTGGCCAACATAACTGGGAGCCTAAAGGGTCACACGCATAAGAGTGTTTCAGAGAATCTGTAAAATAGTAATTGGAAAGAGTTCCAATTATGGAGAGCATTAGTATTAAATGGATCCTAATGGGATTGGGATATGTCCCGATGAGATCGCGACATCAATATTGCTAAGAAAAGTTTTGAGCTATTTCAAAGATCGGGGCCCTAGAGGCCAGTAGGACCAAACCTCAGTTTATTTGGACCTCTTAGTAATTATATATATGTTAATTAATTAAGTAATTAATTAATTATATATATATATATATGTAAGCACGTGGAATAAGGTGGAGAGGAAGCTTTTATCTTAACTATATATATATATATATATATATATATATATATATATATATATATATATATATAAAGAGAAAAACGTGGAGCTCTCTCCACCATAAGTTTTGATGAGTCTTTAATGTATTAAAAAGACATAAAAGATGGCTTGGAGAGTTGAATGGCCGTATGGTTTGCGTGGAGGAGAATAAGAAATTGAAAGCTTAAAGGTTAAGCTTTGCTTTTGAAAAGAGTTTCATTTTCTTCTTCCTCATCAAGCCATCATTGATTCTTCTCTTCTCCAAGGCAAGGTTTCAACGTGCTCATCAAGCTCTCCAGGACAGAGGTAGGCTCTAGCAGGCTTTAATCTGTTCTAGCTATTCCCGGGTCAAAGGGGTTTGATCCGGTTAGGTTTTCTGATCTCTGCGTGGATCACCTTTAGAGATAGTCTCTATTGGCTATTTAGGTTGATGTCTTCATACGGATACCTGGATCCTAGGTTCGGGAAGGTCCCGGGAAAAAAAAATTTTGTTTTCTGCTGCCTGTACATGTGATGTACCTCCCGGGATTTTCCTACAGTGGTATCAGAGCGTCTGGTATCCCGTATGAAGCTAAAACCTAAGCTAGATCAGAAACCCTAAGTGCTGTTGATGTTGATGCATGTGTACTGCCCAGATTTCGAATTGCTATAGAGATAGGGTTTTCGAAATTTTTCTGCCCAGGATTGTTCATAACATGTTATAGAATATGTCTATGAATTTTCAGAATTTATCGATTTGATTTGATATAGTTTTTCTAATTAATTCCCTAAGGTTACAGATGCTGTTTTGTGAAACGATTCTGGAACAGGCAGTAGTATAAAATCGAGAATAAATTCTAGAAAAATGGTTTTCTGGATTTTCCTTCACCTAAATGTCTCTAAGATGTTGGTGAATATCTGTGAGCATGGAAATTGGATTTCAAGGTGATTGGATATTTATTCACGAATTTATTCTATGCTGTTGGGAATTGCTGTGCTGATGAACACAGATTTTGAATCGGTTTTGGTATTTATTTTGACTGAGTTTTTGATGGCCTAAAATCCTGAAAAAATTCAGGTAGCATGTTCAGAACATGTAATAACCTATATAATGTTCTCATGATTTATTGAAATTGTTTCATTGATCATTTCGAGCAATGTACAGAACTGGACAGTTTTGGTGAAAATTGTTGGGACTGTTTTGCTTGGCTTGATTGAGTGTACTTTTTCAGTTCCAATGCCTTGCACCATTTTTAATATGATTAAAAATGTGTTATCTTGATGTAGTATTATTGCCAAACTGAATTGCTTGAATTTGCTTTTCCAAGAATTTTTGAATGCTGAATTGGTCACATTAGCGTCTCGTTAGTATATTGCATTATCTTGTTTGTTTTGACTGTCATATTTTTTACGGCATGTGCTGAAGCAAATTTGATAATGTATATGCTAGCTAGAGATGCTTAGGATGATAATTTGGGTGTTCCTAAATTGTTTGGAAATTAATGAGTTTTGACTCATTTCAAGCTTTTCATATAGTTTGACTATTTAAGGCTTTCATGAATCAATGAAGTGTTCATTGATACATCAAATTTATCAGATATTACCTTATGTATGTAGGTGTTGTGAATTGGAATTGCATTAATTGAGGAATTAGCCGATTAGAGATTTTAGCAAATTTACCTGGATAAGTCGACTTGTCTATAAAATAAGTCGACTTGTTCAAGGTTTTTGGGATAAGTCGACTTGTCATAGAATAAATCGACTTGTTCAGATTCAAGATAAGTGGACTTATAGTACCTTATAAGTCGACTTGTTCATCAGGCAGGTGACATAAGTCGACTTGAGTCATACAAGTCGACTTGTGTGTGGGCAGAAGCATATGCCCACTTGCATTTGATGAAAGTCGACTTGTGGCATGCTCAGTTGGATGATGGATGATTATAAGGATTGATTCAATACGATTGATGAAACCTAAATCATTCCATATAGTCTTCGTGACTATAATCCTTAAGCTTGGAGTCAAGAGACCAAATCCTCCTCGGTATATGAAAACTAACGCCTTCCATTAATATGGTAAAACCGAGTTCTTATAGGGTTGGGTTGTTGAGCTAACCTCAAGCTCACTCTATACTGAATATGTTCAAACCATGAAAATAAGATTTTCGGATTAATGGGTCGGTTTTCCTAGAAGCGTTGATTTGTTGAGCTAACCTCAAGGTCAACGTGGACAGAGGCGGTTGGGTAGCATACATTAGATGTACGCGCATCAAAGAGTTAATACCCGATGAAGTGCACACATCAACAAGTTGATAGCGATCGATAGTTGTGTCTAAGATGTAATTGGTATATCCGATACCTCCGAGACATAAGGTGGCTTGTTGAGCTAACCTCAAGGTCATTCTTAATGTCGGTTATCAATGATGCAATTGGTATGACCGATACCTACCGATTGACCTAAGTTGTGGCTTGTTGAGCAAACTCAAGGTCACTCTTAGCAATGTCGGTTATCGACCCACTAGGACATTATGTCACTTTGTTTCTCCGGATTCAGTAAAGGGTTATGGATTCTAGGAAACTAGTGGGAGCCATATGCATGTCATACAAGTCCTTATGATCATGCAGCATTTCTATTCTATCATTCCTCTCTCTATCGCGTTTAGGTTGATTGAAGAAGTCTTCAAAGTGTGAATTAATGCTCTCCTTTCGGACCGATTTTCTTGATTGGCCGAGGACTCGAGAATTGTTCTCGATCCGAGGAACTGGATACGCCCTAGATGTTCCACTTCCAGATGCACTGTTGTCGATGCTTCGATAAGGATCGAAAGCATATCGTAAGCATCTAAAGGACGATGATATGGATACTTGCATTATGCTTGTCTCGATGTCACCGAGCTGCAAGAAGCAAAGACGAGTCCATGGATGCTCACGTTATAGTATCTCATCTTAGGAGCTGTTTGATGAGTAAGCTCGATGCGAAAGGTTCAAGACCTCAAGGCTTCTCTTCATCACAAAGATGGCTCTAGGGACAGCTAGCATGCAAGATACCACAAGATGAATGGCTATATTGAGAGATTGGTCGTCTTAGGATTTGTAATGGATTATGAGTTAAGTAGAGACTTAATTCGGTTGGATTGTCTCGATGGTTATTCACAGTTTGTGATAAACTATCGGATAAACCAAATATCCACAACAATACCGGTGATCAATCTGCCATGACAAATTGAAGCGAGCTATCAAGAGAGATAGCAAGTGCTAGTGGTGGATACTCCTTCTTCTGGTTCTAGAAGAGAACCAAAGGGAAGTGCCATCAAGGAAAAACCAAAGATTCTGCCCCAAAAGGATTTTGCTTTCATTGTGGCAAGTCTAGCCACTAGAGGCGAAACTGTAAAATCTATCTGGAGTCCCTGAAGCAGAAGAAGGCATCAGATGCCTCTACTTCTTCAAATATGTTTGTCATTGAGGTTAATACTATTCCTGATCCAAACATATCGGTATTTGATACCGGATGTCGGTCATACATATGAAATGATATGCAGGGCCTCAGGGACAGTAGAAAGCTCATAAAAGGAGAACTGGACCTTCGTGTAGGTAATGCAGCAAGAGTTGCTACATTAGCCGTATGCACTTATGTCTTGTCACTCCCTGGTGAGCTTGTAATCAAATTGGATGATTGACATTTTGTACTTGTTTTAAACAAAGAACATATTGTATGTTTTATGTTTAATTAGAGCTGGTTTCCATTGGACTTTTAGTAGCAATGGTTGTTATATTAGTTGCAATGGAATGCTCTATGGTACTCGTACATTATGCAATGGAATTGACATATTAGATATGTCATATCCAATTATGAATGTCAATGACGCGAAAAGACATAATTGAAATAATTTAAAATCAACTTACTTATGGCATTGTATAAAACGGCCATATAAATGAGACACGATCGCTAAGCTCCATAAGAGTGGATGTTTAGGGTCATTTGATTATGAATCATATGACACATGCGAATCTTGTTTATTAGGCAAGATGACTAAGTTATCCTTTAAGGAAAGGGTGAACAGTGAATGGAATATTAGACCGATACATTTGGATGTATGTGATCCGATGTCCATCCATGCCGAAGTGGTTGTTTTACTTCATTACTTTTATCGGTGATTATTCACGATATAGGTATCAGATTCGATAAGATACAAATCAAGCATTTGAATAGTTCAAATAATTGAAATGAAGTAGAAAACTAACTTGGTAAAAGTATGAATACATTACGATCGATCGTGGTGGAAAATGCTTACACCAACAGATTTTGGATTATCTCGAGATCATGAGATTTTATCTCAAGACACTCCACCTTACACGCCGCAAAGACAATGGTGTGGCTGAAAGGAGAAATCGAACCTTGTTAGGCATGGTGCGATTGATGATAGGTTTTACAGTTTTGGGAATATGCGCTGAGACAATTTACTTGCTAAAGCGAGTTCCATCAAAGACAGTTGTGGTTACTCCATATGGAGATATGGACTAATCGAAACCCCATCTTTCTTAGCTGAAAGTATGGGGTTGTCTCGCCACGTGAAGCGGACGAGTCGATTAGCTTGATGCAAAGTCGACAAGTGTTTGTTCGTGGAATATCAATTCTACCTTGCTGAGGAACAAAAGTTGTTTGTTTCAAAGCTTGCTGTTTTCTTAAAGAAATAGTTTCTTTTACAATAAGACAGTGGGAGCAAAGTTGAACTTAGAGAAGTTCAAGATGCTCGAACAAACCTGTATCAATCGTCGAACTTGAAATCAGAACTCATGTAGATGAGGTAACAGCTCAACCTTCTATTACACACGAATTTCGTAGGTTAAGTAGGATACGCACTGTTCCCGAGAGATATGAATTTCTCGTAAGGGAACAGAATGACGTATTACTCATACAAGATGATGAGCCTACTATCTATGAAGAGGTTCTGAAAAGTTCAGAGTCTGAAAAATGGCTTTGTGCCATGAAAGCCGAAATGGATTCCATGTACATAAACCAAGTATGGACTTTTGTTGTTACACCTGAAGGGATAAAACCCACAGGGTGCAAAGAGGTTTTAGAAGAAAACCAACATGGATGGTAATTTGATTACCTATAAAGCAATGCTTACGGTTAAAGGATTTAAATCACGCATAAGGAGTTGACTATGACGAAACCTTGACCCCGTAGCAATGCTTAAATCCATTCGGATACTCTAGCCATTGCCACTCATTATGATTATGAGATATGGCAATGGATGTGAAGATAGCTTTCCGAGAGGAAATCTACCCGAGGATATGTATGACACAACCCGAGGGCTTCACTTCCATCGATGGATAAAACGTATGCAAGCTTCGTAAATCCATGTTTGGATTGAAGCAAGCTTCAGAGTTGGAATATCCGTTTTGATGAGTCAATCAAAGAGTTTGGTTTCTCATAAAATTCGGATGTTCATTGTGTGCATAAGAAGGTTAATGGGACTGCAATCGTATTCCTTGTGTTGTATGTAGATGACATACTGTTACTAGGAAACGATGTCTCTATGCTGCAATCAGTTAAAATTTGGTTGTCCAATCAATTTGCGATGAAAGACCTTGGTAAAGCAACTTATATCCTTGGGATATAGATTTATGCTGATAGATCAAAGGTTGCTTGGTCTTTCACAAGCATCGTACATAGATGAGATGCTAAAGAGGTTTAGCATGGAACAATGCAATGCTATGTATGAGGCCCGATGTATCGTATGCTCTAAGTGTTACGAGCAGATACCAATCGGATCCTGGTGAGGGTCACTAGGTGACTTCTTCGATGTTTCGAGATGGAAATCTCCATATGAGCGAGCATTAGGATGCCAAGATCTAACTGATAAGGATGATTCTGAATCACAATCAAGTTATATACATTCACACTGAATAGCGTGGCGGTCAGTTGGAAAGAATTCCAAACAAGAGAGGACTGCTGATTCATCAACCGAGGCAAAGTACCTGTCGCATGAGATGTGCAAAGGAAGCAGTTTGGATCAAGAAGTTCATTACTGAACTTGATCTAGTCCCTAGCTATGGTGGGCCCATAGGATTGTATTGTGATACAATGGGGCTAATGCGCAGGCAAAGGAACCAAGGTCTTATCGACGATCCGAACTCGTACTCCGCCGATTCGGGAGATCATTAGTCGAGATGATATCTTGATAGAGAGAATTCCCACAGAGCAAAGTGTTGCTGTTCCATTGACAAAGCCATTGTCACAGGAGAATTGTGATTCTCATGGACTCGCTTATGGTATTGGATACTAAGGCGATTGGCTTTAGGTCAAGTGGGAGATTTGTAAGTACAAATCGACTTGTACCACCGATAAGTCGACTTGTTCTTGAAAAGTACCGATAAGTCGACTTGTACATTGCATAAGTCCACTTATTCAAGGATCTGCATCGTTTATTTGTGCCCTAAAGGCAATCCCTTTAGCGCGTTTTATTCACGAATGTATGCGCATCGAATGAATAAATAAAGAAAAGGCATTCTTCATTAATTTGATATTCATAAACATTGTTTATGAATTGATTGGATCTTCAATCATTAATGAAGTCCATGATATATGACATAACATGAAGGAAATTATGATGTGATCATACTCCGAGATTCCTATCATGTGCAATTATGTCAAGATTCTAAATTCTCCTAGTCATAGGATTAATGAGGCTGGACATCATTAATCCGGATAGACTAGCACATGTCATATTCCTCGATTGGATCAAGCGGTGGATCCCGTAAACCGTAAATATGAGATATTTAGAATTGACATGTGGATGCTTACTAGCGGTAGTAAGTTCATTGGATGACTCCGCCATGAGATCATCACATGGATATCTTATCTAGTGTCGATGATAATCTCATTATAGAATGGTGCAAGTATCCTTAAACTTGAGGTACTCGAGGATATCTTGGATCTTGATCCTGCACTTTGACTCCATTTCTTGTTGCCTTCGAGAGGTAACTCATAGGGTGGTGCTTGGGTGCACTTGAGGTATTCAAGATAATTGAGTAGCCAATAAAGGATTCACCACTTCGGATTAGCGAAGAGATACCCATGGCCTCTCGTCCGGATCATTACTTGTAAATCGGCGAGTGAATATGTCATGAAGAGTGTCTTCATGGACATATAGAGTAATGAGTCCTAGGGCGAGATCTCGATATCACTGGGCTAGACTCGGTCTAGTGAGAGTTGACACTTTGATCATACTCATAACCAAGTGGGGTATAGGATGGTGAAAGGACTAATTGCGGTAATTGTACATGGAAGGGTTTGTGATCAGTTCGTGATGAATACATCAAACCGATTACTTTCCGTAAATTGGGGTCATGATGTGTTGCTAGATACCGCTCATGACTTGCTCAGATTAATTGTTAATCTAAGTGGCCAACATAACCGGAGCCTAAAGGGTCACACGATAAGAGTGTTTCAGAGAATCGTAAAATAGTAATTGGACAGAGTTCCAATTATGGAGAGCATTAGATTAAATGGATCCCAATGGGATTGGGATATGTCCCATGAGATCGCGACATCAATATTGCTAAGAAAGGTTTTCAAGTTTGTTTTACCTTACGGGGCCTGAGAGGTAGTAGGACCTAACCCAGTTTGACTGGACCTCTTAGTAATTATATATATATGTTAATTAATTAAGTAATTAATTAATTAATATATATATATATATATATGTAAGCACGTGGAATAAGGTGGAGAGGAAGCTTTTATCTTAACTTTATATATATATATATATATATATATATATATATATAAAGAGAAAAACGTGGAGCTCTCTCCACCATAAGTTTTGATGAGTCTTTAATGTATTAAAAAGACATAAAAGATGGCTTGGAGAGTTGAATGGCCGTATGGTTTGCGTGGAGGAGAATAAGAAATTGAAAGCTTAAAGGTTAAGCTTTGCTTTTGAAAAGAGTTTCATTTTCTTCTTCCTCATCAAGCCATCATTGATTCTTCTCTTCTCGAGGCAAGGTTTCAACGTGCTCATCAAGCTCTCCGAGATGTAGGTAGGCTCTAGCAGCTTTAACTGCTCTAGCTATTCCGGGTTAAAGGGTTTGATCCGTTAGGTTTTCGATCTCTGCGTGGATCACCTTTAGAGATAGTCTCTATTGGCTATTTAGGTTGATGTCTTCATACGGATACCTGGATCCTGGGTTCGGGAAGGTCCCGGGAATAAAAAATTTTTTTTTTCGCTGCCTGTACATGTGATGTACCTCCCGGGATTTTCGTACACATACAAATGCCAGTTTTAATCTGATAAGGATGATTTTGAATCACGATCAGGTTATATACATTCACACTGAACGGCCTGGCGGTCAGTTTGAAAGAGTTCCAATCAAGAGACAACTGCTGATTCAACAATCGAGGCAGAGTACATCGCCGCATGAGATGCGCAGAGAAGCAGTTTGGATCAATCCTAGGCGTGATGAGCCCATAGGATTGTATTGTGATACAATGGGGCTAGTCTGTGAGGAAAGGAACCAATGTCTCATCATCGATCCAAACACGCATCTACCGATTCCATTTGATTCGAGAAATCATCGGTTGAGATGATGTCCTTATAGAGAGAATTCTACGAGCAAAGTGTTGTCGATCCGATGACAAAGCCATTGTCACACGAGAATTGTGATTCTTATGTACTCGCTTTTGGTATTAGATACTAAGGCGATTGGCTTTAGGTCAGTGGGAGATTTGTAAGTGCAAGTCGACTTGTACATGGGGTAAGTCGACTTACACGTATTCAAGACCGATAAGTTGACTTGTACGTGGGGTAAGTCGACTTATGCAAGGACGATCTGATTTATATTAGGCCCTAAAGGCAATCCCTTTAGCGTTTTGTTCAAAGTCGTAATGCGAGACTTTATGAATAAATAAAGAAAGGCATACTTCATTAATTTGATGTTCATGAACATTGTTTATGAATTGATTGGATCTTTAATCGAATTAATGAAGTCCATGATATATGACATAGCATGAAGGAAATTATGATGTGCTCATACTCACGAGATTCCTATCATGTGCAATTATGTCAATTATCTAAATTCTCCCTAGTCATAGGATTAATGAGATGGACATCATTAATCCGGATAGACTAGCACATGTCATATTCCTTGATTGGATCAGCGGTGGATCTCGTAAGCTGTAAATATGAGATATTTAGAATTGATATGTGGATGCTTACTAGTGGTAGTAAGTTCATTGGATGACTGCCATGAGATCATCGCATGGATATCTTCTTCTAGTGTCGGTGATAATCTCATCATAGCAATGGTGCAAGTATCCTAGACTTGAGGTACTCGAGGATATCTTGAATCTTGATCCCGTGCTGACTCCATTCCTTGTTGCCTTCCGGAGGTAACTCATAGGGTGGTGCTTGGAGTGCGACTTCGAGGTATTAGAAGATAATTGAGTAGCCAATAAAGGATTCACCACTTCGGATTAGCGAAGAGATACCCGTGGCCTCTTGTCGGGATCATTACTAAGTGTCGAAGACATATGTCATGAAGAGTGTCTTCATTGACATATAGAGTAATGAGTCGGGGCGAAGCTGTTATCACTTAGGATGGACTTGGTCTAGTGAGAGTTGACACTTTGACCATACTCATAACCAAGTGGGGTATAGGATGGTGAAAGGACGAATTGCACAATAATTGTACATGGAAAGGTTCGTGATCGGTTCGTAATGAATACATCAAACCGATTACTTTCCGGTCAATTGGGGGTCATGATGTGTTGCTAGATATCGCTCATAACTTGCTTAGATTAAGTGTTAATCTAAGTGGCCAACATAACCGGAGCCTAAAGGGTCACGCGATAAGAGTGACTCGAGAATCATAAAATAGTAATTGGACGAGTTCCAATTATGGAGAGCATTAGATTAAATGGATCCCAATGGGATTGGGATATGTCCCGATGAGATCGCGACATCAATATTGCTAAGAAAGGTTTACGAGGCATTCAAAGACAGGGCGATGAGGCCGGTAGGACCAGAGCCCAGTTGGATGGACCTTAGCAATTATTTATTAATTGATTAATTAATTAATTAATTAATTAATTAATTAATTAATATTGGCTGCGTTGGAATGGGATGAGAGCTTGATAACTTTGACTTTTCAAAGTTATATTTCTTTATTCCATTAAAGGTTAATGGTTTATAATGTCCACACTTGTCATCATCTTATAGTTTCCTTAATTGTTAAGTGTATACATATAAGATGGCTTATGGATGTGGTGTGCACTGTCGATGGTTGCTCCGAAAGTGAGGAAGAATGAAAAGCTTAAGGGTTAGGTTATATGAAAGTGTTTCATTTTCTTCTTCTCTCACAAGCTTCATCGATGTTCTCTTCTTCTCCAAGCATGGGCCAACGTTTCCTTGATTCTCTGGGGCGGAGGTAGGCTCTCAGCGAGCTTTAATCTGTTTTCGCTATTCCGGATCAAAGGTTTGACCGGTTAGGTTTTTCGATCTCTGCGTGGATCACCTTTAGAGATAGTCTCTTTGGCTATTTAGGTTGATGTCTTCATACCGACACACGGATCTCGGTTTCGGAAAGTCCAGGAACAAAAATTTTTGTTTTCCGCTGCCGGTACATGTGATGTACCTCCCGGGATTTTCCTACAGAAAGTCGCGAGGTAAAAAGACAAAAAGGGCACCGGACAAACGAAAAGACCAAGGGACAGAAGGGGTAAAAAGGTATTTCAAACGATGGCACGTCGCGGCGTAACAACGTGGGCACGTCACGATGTAAGCGCCAAAAAGAACGAGATACGTCGCGATGTATAACTGAAAAATACGTCGCGACGTAGACGTCAAAGAAGAACGAGACACGTCGCGGCGTATAAATTAAAATACGTCGCGACGCCTCTGCCCGAACAGCAAACACAGACCTAACTTAATCCAGAAACAATCAATCTCACAGAAAACAACCCTTCCAACAATGTCATGCTACTTCAGAAAGATTAAAAGATCACAAAGTGAAAGTAATTTATTGGAACGAGGAACAAAAATCCTACCTAACTACAACTAATCTACTGGTTGGGTTTCTCCCCCACACTTAATCAAGACACTCATGCAACACAAAAGTTCACATCTCTTCCAAGCAGGAAGCATGAATATGTTGAGAATGCAGGTAGAGAAACAACCTGGTCTCAAGGTGGGTCCTGAAGCTTGGGATGGTCATCCAGCTAATATCCAAGCTTCATCCCAGCAGCTTGGCTCTTGTGCAGCTCTATGTCAAACCCCCTACTTGAAGGTTCTCCTACAAAATCAGCAGCAAGAAAATTCTCTCCAAGAAAATTGTCAGTAGACGATGTTAAGGTTTTTGCAAAATCACTACATGCATCGTCAACAACTGTGTCAAACATGTTCACTCCAAGCAGAGAATAATCCTTATGGGGGTGTTTCATTACTTCATACATGTTAAAGCTTACCTTATGGTCTCCAACCTCCATGGTGATCTTACCTTCCTTCATGCTTATCATTGTGCTCGCAGTCCGTAAAAAGGGTCTCCCAAGAATCAAGGAAGTATCCTGCACAACTTCAGAAGACATATCAAGCACATAAAAACCAGCAGGAAATACTAACCCTTTAACCTGGACCAAGATGTCCTCAATGATACCCACTGGATGCCTAAATGATCTATCAGCCAACTGGAGGACAACAGATGTAGGCTTAATACTCTTCACTCCTAAGACCTCATAAACTGACTTAGGCATCACATTTATCGCTGCCCCCAGATCTAACAAAGCTCTACCTATAGTCACTTTCCCTAAGATGCAAAGGATGGTAAAAGATCCAGGGTCTTGACACTTGACAGGTATTTGCGGTTTGAACAAAGCTGACACATTGGAGCTCACTTGCACTCTCTCATTTGGCCTAAACTTTCTCTTGTTAGTGCACAAATCCTTCAAATATTTTGCATAGGCCGAAACTCGCTTCACCAAATCAAGCAAAGGAACATTTACCTCAACTTTCCTAAACAAGTCAACTATCTCTTTTTCATGTTTAATCTCATTCATGCGATTGCTCATCAAATATGAGTTTGGAAAAGGAAGGTCTTGAATACTTACCTCCTTACCCTTGCTAGATTGCTTGCTTGATTCTCCATTCTCAGTTTGATCATTGGAACTCTTTGAAGTAGTTCCCTTGTTTCTTGAAGCATGCTTTCTCTCTCTCAATAGCTCTTCTTCCCTCACACTTTCTGATTTCTTAATCTTGTCTTGTGGTGGAGGTACTGACTCACTATCAATCTCATCCTCACATGTCTCTTCGTCATCTTAAGGCTTAAACCTCACCTGCTTTCCACTCCTGAGGGCAATTGCATTCAGACTCTTCGGGTTCATCACAGTATTAGAAGAAATGGTCCCATTGCTTTTCGCCTGATTTTCACTCATGTTGTTGGACAACTGAGTGACGTAGGAATTTATGTTCTCCGCCTTGGTCTCCCATTGTTCGATTCTCTTCTCCAAGGCACTGAATCTAGCAGCAGTCTTCGAGGAATCCTGTTGAATAAGAGAAGCAATGGAATTAAACTGGTTAGCATTAGAATCCCTCTCTTCCTTCATCAGCGTCATCATACTGTGAAGCAGCTGATTGGTATCTTCTTTTGGTGGGACCGTCAGGGCTTGCTGTTGATTTGGGAATTGGTTAGTGGAAGTACCAGCGCCTCCCCCTTGTGAAAACCTGTTTGGGGCCCTGCTCTCCTCATTTCTCCAACCAAACCTCGGATTGGACTTCCATCCCTCATTGTATGTGTTGGAGTATGGGTCCCACCTCTGATTAGCTCTTCCTGGATACACAGCTGACACCTCTTCATATCTTCCAGGACAAACGCTTGATATGTGCATCACCGACCCACAATTATCACAATTGGGTGCAGTAATATCCGTAGAAGATGATGGGCGATGCACATTCAAGTTCTTCAACTCTGCGATGTCTGGGACAAGCGTGATGTTATCCTGTTCTCCAGTGAATCTACTTTTGTTTCCAGACTTTCCATTCTCTTTGCTTGAGCTGTCAAAGCTCCCAATTCATTCAATCCTCTGGAATCTCTCACATTGTATTGTTGATGGTTTAAGGCCATCTTCTTTATCAAGTCCCATGCTTCCAATGTTGTAAGGTCAATCAGAGATCCTCCAGATGCAGCATCTAACATGGCTTTCTCTTGACTCTTTAACCCATCATAGAAATACTGCACTAATTGTTCATCAGGAATCTGGTGATGGGGGCATCTGGATAGAAGATCTTGGAAGCGGTTCCAATAATCATACAGTGACTCATCATAATCCTGGCGGGCTGAATAGATTTCCTTCCTCATTGAAGAAGTTCTGGAGGCTGGAAAATATTTCTCCAAAACGGCTTTCCTCAGGTTGGCCCAGCTATGATAGGCATTAGCCACATGCCTCGGAAGACTCATGTACCACTCTCTTGCCTTTCCTTCCAAGGACAAATGAAACACCTTCCATAGCACTTGATTCAAAGTAGCTCCTACTGGCTTCATACTCTGGCAAATCATCGTCAAAGCTTGTTGGTGCATATATGGATCTTCTCCTGCCAAACCATGAAATTTAGGAAGGGAATTAATCAACAAACCTTTAATCTCAAAATTAACATCAAAATTAGGGCAAGCAGCAGTAAATGGATCATAATGCACATCAGAAGTTGTTGCTTCCCTAATTGTCCTACATCGCTGGTTCTCATTGTTCTCTCCTACTCTCTCATGCTCACCATTTCCACCATTTGTTCCATTCTAGGTTGGTGTGCAGGAAAGTCAGGATTTGGGAAAATGTGAGGGTTTTCAGCCATAACTTCTCTTTCTTGCTCAACTACTCTACTCCTCTCTTGTTATTTCCTCTCTTTCCTAAGTCTCCTCAAATGTCTCTCAACTTCAGGTTGGAACTGAACAAGTCTACCTCTCCTGGGCATGCACAAAAATCAATCCACAAATGAAGAATGCAGTAACAAAATTTTCTCACAATCACACAAAATCAGATAAAAGTGAAATGCGATGAATGTGAGAGTATGAGTGTATGGATGTATGTATGAGAATGTATGTGTGAAAAATGTGCAAGGTAAGAGACAAAATCAAAGTATGAAGCATGCTTATGCAAAGGGAAATCAAACCTATATTGTGAACAAGTGTGAAAATCAAACTATACTAAATGCAAACAAAAACAATGATTCCGATTATCAACGACAATTGAAATGGATGACAATGGCTATCCTACGGTAAACCAATTTCTTGGTTCCCCGGCAATGGCGCCAATTTGATCGCGACTCTGTCGATTTGATCTTACGAGTTTGACTTTTGGGAGTTCTGAACTTAGTTAAATGAGTTATGGTGTCTAGGAATTTCTATATTTTAGAGAAAAAAGAGTTAAGATGGAAAGTTTTGGGAATAGTGTCGAGAATGTCATAAACATGTATAGTATGCAATTCTTTCGCTGCATGGGCATTATTGACTATTGTGATTGTGCTATTGGTAATGTTTGTGTATTCTGATTGTTTTAGAGGCACAAGTGGAGCGTCGATCTTCCGACGTGGCTGAGACTTCCCGACATTAGCTCAGAAGTTTAGAGGTGAGTCACCTAGTGATCGCGGCTCTGTCGATTCGATCTTACGATCGATCCTTGAAAACCGGTCAAATATAATAAGTTCCAAGATTGCGGTATAGGTTGCAACCTCGGGTCGTCTCACTTAATTGGAACCAAGTGAAAAAGGTCTAAACTAGCCTAAATGTCAAAAATTGCAATCAAAGTTGAAAAAAAGGGGGGTTTGGTATTTTGATCGAAACTGATAAAAGTAATTAAAATTGGAGAAAAAGTATAAAAGAATGTTTTTGGGTTTTTAATAAAATAAATGAACTTGAAATTTTGGGTAATGATCAAATGATAATAAATCCTCTTGAAAATGGGCGCAGGCTATCACAGTTAAAAAACAAGTTTTTGGGGATAAAATCCACTAAGTTTCGAAAGATCAACCCTAAAGGACTCTTTAGGTCCAAAGATTTAATTAATGAACTCCATTATTTAAATCTTTGTTGAAAACCTTAGTGTGAAAATTGTACAAGTGAATGCAATTGGTCAATCGGATAAAAACACAACCATCAAAATCAAACACAACTAGGCAGATTAAGAGAGTAAATGCAATATCCGAATGACATATATGAGACTTCATATATTAAGCACCAAAAATTCTACAAATCACTTTGTCCAAATCGCAACATAGTGTTCAACACATCAGTTAAACTGTTAACCATGCTAATCTATCCATACAGATGCAATCTCTAACTCAGAGTTTACAAAAATATAACTAAACTTCAGACACTATATGATTACTCCCCTTTTGAAGCTTCAGGTGAACTCAAGCCATTGCTACATCTTCAAGAGGGAATGTGGCTTAGCTACGCATAGCTCCGGACTGTCCCTCGACTGCTGGAGATTGAGCAATACTCATAGTAGCAGGAGATGCTAATGAAGGCGATGATGATGGCGATGATCAACGATGATGAAAACGTGAAATGATGGTGGTCTCCCTGCTGCCTCCAGACGTCTCTCAGTGTATGCGTAGTCTCGGCTCTTTCCGTATTCAAAGTCTCCCCATATCAAAGTCTGCTTTGACCTAAAAATAACAAGGTTTTTATATGGTGGGTACGGGTCGGCTCAGAGCAGTGAGACAAACTTTCCATTTAAGGTCGGATATCCGCTCGTACGTCACGACGTATAAATGAAAATTTGTCGCGACGTGTAGAATTGCCTGCTCGTCGCGTCGTGCGGATTATCATACATCGCGACGTCTGGAAGTGATGTGCTCGCCACGACGTGCGATGAATATTCGTCGCGATGTGCGGATGACCTCATGACTGTTGACTTCCTGATGGGTTGACTCCTTTATTCCTACAATAAAAATAACAATTTGTAGTATCAATTGTCCACATGAAAATTATAAAGAAAGTAGTATCAACTCATGACAATTTACTGGCAAATTGTGAATTCAAAGAGATCAATATGAGGAACCAATTTAAGCACAAAATCATCAATTAGGAGTCAACGAATGCATAAGCAGCTATGAAAATGCAGCCAATTTATAATGTAAACTTGGCTCAATCACCTAGTTGGTTTCTCAATCTTTGTGTGTTTAAAATTCTGTGCTTATGCCATGTGGAGATAATGGATGGGTTTATGTGTTTGATTCTGATTTATTTCGGACCATAGGTGTCCGAAATATCGGGACCTTGATATTGAAGTGTCATTTGTGTGTGAATTGTAATTACTTGGTTAATGCGATTTGAGACATATGCATTCATACATAAAGGCATGTTCAGATAATGACGATTGTGGCCGAGCGTACCATCAGATTTGAGCTTAAAGCTCAACGCAATAGGGCTTCGAGCCCAACGTAATTCAGAGCCACAGGCTCACCGTATCAAGGCTTCAAGCCCACCGTAATTCAAAGCCGCAGGCTCACCGTTAATGAGCCCATTTTTGGGACAGATCGGTATGCAGTCACAATCCGTAATAAAATGGAAAGTTTCACATGTGCATTGCATATCTGAATGATTAAATGTGGATCGTGTGAAAGGCTAAACGCTTATATTTGTGAAATAACAACGCACGTGATATTTCGAATGTGTTACTATGTGATATTTCGTGAATTGGTGGTATATCGTGAGTTGAGTGAACCATCGATGATGGTTTCACCCTGTTTATAAACTCACCCAACATTGCAAATATTTTTCAGACGTAGATAGTAGACTCCTAGCTCCAATGTGAGAGAAACTTTTCTGCCTTGTAGGCGTGTTGGCAAGAAAAGTATGGCCTGAGTGGGTCATTTGGGACTTTTGGAGATGATCTAGTGAGGAGTTTGTTTTAGTTCTTTTGAGTTTTGTACTGACCGTGGTCAATGACAGAATTGCTTATTTATGGTCTCAATGGAAAGAAATGAGATAGTATTTTGGTTTCAAAGATTAGTGATTTTTATATTGATGCCATGTGGATCATAGTTGGATTTGCTGGTAGTGCGCCCTTATCGTGGGTTATGCATCGAAACGGCCCACGGGCGTCCCGGTGTGTGCCCAACTCAAAATGTCAATACATTTTGTCATCTATATGATTTTTGACATATCTCTACAACTTTGACACCATATCCTCAATAGGGATTATAGCAAAATTGCATAATGAACATACAATTTTCTATCTAACTTTTGAGAACTTTTCTCAAACATATCCTATGTCCAAGAACTTTGGTTCATTAACTTAGTATCAACTATACTAAACAAGGTGAATTCTACTAAGAACAAAATATAAATGTAAGAAAAACAAGTAATCAATTTTATGCCATGACTACCAAATAAGATTAGGACTTTAATCATGCATTTGGTTACTCCCACTATTTTATTCGAAATAATAGCCCTCACTACTATTCGGAAAGATTACTCTAATCTTTCTAGTGGGCTAGGATCTCATTCAAATATAGTTGACCTTGAGTTTGCTCAACAAACCAACTATACTTAAATTAGGCAGATAACAACTTTATCAATCACACCTCATATGAATCCTAGATCCGTTAGGTGACAACTCTTGCCAAAACATATCTTATATGTCATTCCTAACTCTGCCTCTAAATTTATGTGATCATGGGTTTGCTCATCCAAATCACATAAATTTAGTTAAGTAGAACCCACTATTATAAGATTAAACATATTCAGGTTAAAGAGGCCTTGAGTTTACTCAACAAGCCTTCTGATAAAATGTAACTACGGTTTATTCTTATAACAATGGAAGGCAACAATCACGCTTTTTATCGTGTACTTAATATTTTAACGAGGAATTTAATTTCATTCGTCTCATCAAACACAAATTGCATGTAAAATATCATACATATAAAACATACAATTTATCATGCATCCAATATATATATCAACCACATAAATAAAGTATGCAACATATGCACTCATAATCAAATTATATGCATAAAATGTCAAGCTTCGTATGATTCTAGTTATTGATCTTCATAATCTAAACTAACATTTCCAACTCCTTGGAAAAATTGAATTAGATTAAAACAATTGATTCCTAAATAAATTAAACTCCTATTCCAAATAGAAATTTAATTTGATTTGAAAACAATTTTCAAATCCAATTGGAAACTATTTCCATTTTTGACTCCTTTAATAATAATTTAATTGAAAACAATTTTTCAATTAATTATTCTTCTTACTTATTACAATTTAGAAAATTTTCTTTTCCAAAATTATATAAGTAACATATTCTAATCAATTAGAAAACTATTTCTAATCTAATTAGAAATCATCTTTCCTTAATTAGAAAACTATTTTCTAAAATTAAAAGGAAACTATTTTCAAAATTAAATAAAACACTTTTAAATTTAATTGAGAAAGTCCTTATAGATTATTTATTTAGAGATTTATTTCTTGACTAATTAGAAAACCTTTCTTTAATAAGTTAGAAAACTATTTTAAAAATATTAAAGAAAACTTCTTTTCTTGATAAATAAATGAAAACACTTTTCAAATTTTAATCAAGATAATATCATTTCTAATAAATCAAGAAACTTATTATTTATAAATAAAGAAACAATTTCTAAATAAATAAAATAACAACTCTCTAAACAAATAAAATTTAAAAAATTAATTCATCTCAATCAAATTAAAATAAATAAATTTAATTACGAAACAATTTTCTTAATTATTTAAGAAAGCATTTTCTTAATTTCAAGAAGTCTAATTAATTAATTTTAATCTAATTGAAAATAATTAATTCTAATTTTATAAACAACTTTTCTAATTAATTAATTAATTTCAAACTAATTGAAAATAATTAATTCTAATTTTATAAACAACTTTTCTAAAATTAATTAGGAATCAATATAATTATTAATCTTAATCAAATTAAGAAAAATAATTGTATTAATTTTGGAATTGATTTTTAATTTAAAACAATTTTAAAATTATGTTTAGGATAAGTGTTAGAATATTTTATTCCAAACTAAATATTAGATTACTTTAATCCAATATCCATGCAAGTCTTATTTTGGGACCAGAATAAGCGCCTATTCTAGAATTAGGATAAGAAATACATAGCCAAAGACATCCTTCTTCAACAACTTATTCTCAAACCCTAATTTCATAAGAAGAACCCTAGCCTCCACCTTCATCCCATGCCGCCGCCAACCACTAGTCTTCTCCAAGACTGCCGCCGCTTCACCCTCAACCTTCGGATCTCTAAGCGATGGTTTGCAAGTCACCGCTGCATCAGCTTCTCTCCCTGCCATTGTCTACAGCCCTCGGATTGCCCCACCGTGTCGTCTACTCCACCGACGTCCCACGCCGGTGGTGACGTCCACGCCGCGCCAATCGCCTCGCACAAAAGACAACTCAAGCGACACCATCCATGGCGTCGCCTGTGGCATTGCCTATGATGGGCGATTAATGCCCATCGTGTTGTCCAGTGGCGACAATCACCTAGCAACGCCATCGGCAATAAACACACAAGCAAAAGGGGAAAGAATGCAGAAAAGCCAGAAGCAAAATCTTGTTCGCTTCGTGGATGGGATTTTAGAACACGAACAGGCAGAAATCGCATAAGTAGAAACTAGTAAACGCAAGAGGAAAAACAACATAGGCAGTACATTACGCATAAACCAAGAAAACAATTACGGCTGTTTGAAACCTCCTAATTGAATTCGTGAACGAATTGAATTTAATTACATTAATGAAGTTAGGATTAAATTTAATTTACACTGTTTGGAACAAATATAATAATATTAGAATTAAATTCAATTACACTGTTTGGAACAAATCTAGTAATATTATAATTGAATTCAATTCAACTGGATTCAATTATTTTCAAAATATATAAACTTGATTTATATTTGATTTAATAATTTAAATAAATATTAAGTTTTAGATAATTAAAATAATTTAAATAAATATTAAGTTCTAGATAAAAGTTAATTTTAAAATGTTTCATTTTATTTAATTAATAATTTATTTATAAATATTATATAAGAGATAAAAATAAATTTAATTAATTAAAAAATTAAAACTAAAAATAATTTAAATAAATATTAAATTTTAGATAATTAAAAATAATTTAAATAAATATTAAATTCTAGATAAAAATTTCATTTTAAATGTTTCATTTTATTTAATTAATAATTTATTTATAAATATTATATAAGAGATAAAAATAAATTTGATTAATTAAAAAATTAAAACTAAAAATAATTTAAATAAATATTAAGTTTTAGATAATTAAAATACTTTAAATATACATTAAGTTCTAGATAAAAGTTCATTTTAAAATTTTTCATTTTATTTAATTAATAATTTATTTATAAATATTATATAAGAGATAAAATAAATTTAATTAATTAAAAAATTAAAACTAAAAATAATTTAAATAAATATTAAGTTTTAGATAATTAAAATAATTTAAATAAATATTAAGTTCTAGATAAAAAATTAATTTTAAAATGTTTCATTTTATTTAATTAATAATTTATTTATAAATATTATATAAGGGATAAAAATAAATTTAATTAATTAAAAATTAAAACTAAAAATAATTTAAATAAATATTAAGTTTTAGATAATTAAAAATAATTTAAATAAATATTAAATTCTAGATAATAGAAATTATATTATTGAATTGAATATAAAAACAATTAAATTAATATTTATTATAAAAAATATCAAAACATGAATTGAGTTGTAAAACTGAATTCATGTTACAACTCAATTCATGTTATAATTCATGTTAACAAGTGATGTGAGTTAGAGAAGCAAGTCAAGTAAAGTGGGGTTGAATTCATGTGTTTTGTAACATGAATTCAACCCCTTTAAAATGTGGGGATTGAATTCATATTTGAATTCAATTCTTGTATTTTTTGCATTCCAAACGGATGAATTGAATTTAATCCCCACATTGAATTCAATTCATCACATTCCAAACACCCCCTTAGGGTTTATCGGAGAAGTGAAGAACATGCACATACATTCTGAAAAGAATTTCCAGAGACATCGCACAATAGATGCAATCAGAAGGCAGATAATAGGGGGCAGCTTGTTTTTAGGGATTTTAAAACAATTTCCAGATGAAAAGGGATGTAATCGTGCATAAACCAAAAAAAAAAGCTTTGAACAATTCGAATCGCACAAACCCAGAAAAAATAGGATTTCAGAAACCCTAGACTTTTCAGAATATATAAAAGAAGAACAGTCGTGGATATCTTGTTCGGGGAAACAATTTCCAAAACACAGTATACATAAACAGAAACAATTTCGGCAGTCATGCGTCAGATCATATCTGAGTTTTCAATTCCAAATTTTTTGATCAATAAAACTCAAATTTTTAACCAAATTATAGAATTAAAATCCTACTCTGATATCACTATTGGAAAATCGAGTCGGGGTCTGATCCGACCGTAGCAGAATAACCACGAAACTTTTTCGTGATTTTTGATTTCCCGAAAACCAAGATCTATTTATTCTATAAAATGATTAACACGAATCATAATAAAGTATAATTTAATTCGTACCTTATTCCGAAGCTTGATCTTTATCTTGATGCATCCCTCGAACCATTTTCGAAACCGATCCGTCTCAACCATTGTAGTCGCACAAGTGTCCGACCTCTAACGGTATCCACAGAATGAGTTGAGAGAACTCTGTAACTTTCACAGAGAGGGTTAAGCATAAAGTACTAGCTCCATAGAGCTCAAGCCTATTTATAATAAGTTTAGGACGATTTAGTAATTTAATTGAAATTAAATATTAATATCAATTAACCTTTAATTAGAATTACAAATAATTCTAATTAAATACAAATTATGCCCAAATAAGATTCAATATCTTATATTGATCCTTATTTATTAAATATTTCATATTTAATCATAAAATTTTTCAAACTTTATAATCAAGTCCAATTTGGTTAAATTAACTTTGCTCTCTCCAATATGTTTGACCCATTAGGTTCCCAAATATGTTGGCAATGATTATAAATTATAATTCTAATTCATAATTAGAATTAGATAAATTAAAAATTCTTTTAATTTATCTTTAATTCTTTAATTAAACAATTTATAATCATAGATCAAGATTGACGTCTAGCAATGTATCATGACCACCCAAATATTCAGGAATGTCAAAGTGGTTTTGACTAACCTTTCCGTGTATGATTTTTCCGTATAATTCAATCTTTTCATCAACTAATGTTCCAATTAGACATAGAGCATGGAATTAATGTCTACTCTATTTTGAGTCTAATTATATTAGTTCTCCGCTATTAGCTATTGATTCAATTAATGATATTTGTAAAATGTTTACAAAATATCATTCCACCTTGGCCAAGGATTTCCTGAATCAATATTAATCGAGAACAACAGAACATTCTCCCTAATTACTTTAGGGTGATGAATCATATCTTAATTATTCAACTATCTCCATACAGTTCATGCTGTTATTAAGGAAAATATAACAGTAGAAAGTGAAAACAAGAAATAGAATTATATTGCTTGAAATCTTATTTTCAACAAAACATAAAGAGCTCTTTTATAGAGTTGTACATCAGCTGAATTAGCTAAAAAATAGGCTAACAAAATGCCATGTCAACAGAACCACTAACACCCGCAAATTCTGCTAAAGATCAGGAAACAAACTGACTCCACTAAACCACTATTATTATTATTGACTCGGTAAAACAATAACTTGCACATAATAAGTATCTAACAATCCCTCCCTTAAACTGAATGCTTTCAGTTTAATTGAATTCATTAAAAGCACAAACTCCAAGCAACTTCCTAAGCTTCTGGAACACAGATAATTTTAAAGGATTTGCCATTATATCAGCAATTTGATCTTCACTTCTACAGTAGAGAACTTCAATGACTTTATCCTTTGTGAGATCCCTTAGAAAATAAAACCTGACATCTATGTGTTTGCTCCTTCCATGAAACACAGGATTTTTAGAGAGTTTGATTGTTGAAGTATTGTCACAATAAATTGCAGTTGCTCTTCCTTGCTTGAACTGAAGTTCTTCAAGTATCCTTCTGAGCCAAATTGCTTGACAAGCACAAGCTGTAGCAACTACAAGTTCCGCCTCAGTCGTTGATAAAGTAACAATGGTTTGCTTTTTAGAAGACCAAGCAATAGCTCCTGAACCTAGCATGAATTGTAACGTCCCAAATTAGGGGTTAGAATATTAAAGGAATTTAGTACGAATTATTTAGTTATTTTTTTATTAAATATTTGTTTAAATTGTGCATAAGTATTTTGGCATGCATTCATGACATTTTTTGAGTAAATTGGTTTAATGAGATTTCTGAATTGTTGGACAATATTAATATAATTTTAGTAATTTTGTATACTTCAAATATTTTTAGAAATTGATGGTAAATTAATTTTGAGTTGAAAATTTATTAGACGAGTCATTATTTTATGATGAAATTTTGGTGAATTTTGAAGTTATGCGGAACTTCGGGTATTAGTTTGTTATAGAATTCAAAACAATGTATTTGGTTGTTTAAAAAGAATAATTTATTAATAAAATAATAATAATTAAATGAATGGACGAATGGTATTATGGCAAGCGGTGTACATGCATAGTAACATCTGGATTGAACATGAGACGTGCATGAGACACAAGTGATCAGACGTTCTTCAATAAAAATAGCTTCTGTCATGTATAATCTTCATACTTCATCGCCTTCACCGAGTAGCAAGTCTACTGGAAAGACCATCTAAAACAGGTAAGTCACGATGCTATGTTTATAGTGTATATCGATATACATGGGTTTGTACTGTGATGCTCTTTTCTGTTAGAAATATATATATGGGCAGTAACGTTGTAGTAAAGATGACATGCTCTGTTGTTTTTGTATATATGCGTTAATATGTGGGTATTGTGAGAGATGGGTTTAAATGAAGTTAAAGCTTAAGAAACCATAGAGCATAACGAGGAGTGGTGTTTCAAGGAGGAAAATGAAAACAAGCGTGAAATTTGTTGTGATGGAAAATCAAAGAAAGAGAGATGCAAAATTTATAAAACACGATAGAGGGAGAAAGTGAATATTTGTTTTAAATGATGTTTGAAGTTGAAAATTATTTCTGAATTTGGTTGGTGAGGTTTGATATTAAAAGCGATACATGAAGTGTAAGAATAGATAAAGAAAATGAAAGAAAGTGTAATAATAAGGATTTTGAAAGTTTACTAGTAGAGAGAGAGAGAAAGTTGGAATGTTAAGTTTTGTGATCTTTGGAGTATAAAGTTGTTTCGATGATTTTGATAGGTTAGAAATGCTAAATAGGTTAGTTTTAAAGTGATGAAGTTAAAGAAAATGGAAGAAAACTTTGTTGTTACGTCGGTTTGGTGAAGAAGGCGATGAGCGATTGGTATAAATCGACTTATTGCATGAAAATGTCATCTCCGCTCTTCAATAAGTCGAGTTATGAAGTGTAAGTCGACTTGTGGTGTTATATAAGTCGACTTGTATAAATATAAGTCGACTTGTGTGTGTTTTAATGGATAAGTCGACTTGTGTAAGCATAAGTCGACTTGTCGTGTTATGTAAGTCGACTTGTATAAGTATAAGTCGACTTGTGTGTGATAAACTTCACTCTTTTGACCATATCTTTGTCATCCGACCTCCGAATGACCTGATTCTCGAAGCGTTGGATTCGTAAGAAAATTCTCTACCTCTTTATGTGAAATTTGTAAATTTTAAGATTTAATTAACAATCAAGGATTTAATAATTAAGTTAAGAATTTAGGGTTTGGTCCCGAAATTTGTCATGAACATGCATCCTACATATCCATCATACATTGGTGAATTTTTAAGCATACACAATAGTGATTTGTATCTTTGTTCCCTATTATAGAGGAACGACCCTTTGCGGATATTCTTGGGACTTGAGGCAATAAGCGATGAAGGCGGTTTTGGTAAATGTCTGGTCGATAATTTGAGTAAGTAATATAGGTAGAAAATTTCAGTAAGTACTTTAGGTAAGTAATTTTTATGATAAATTTTGTGAGTGTTATTTGCCTGCACATGAAATGTCTGAAATGACCTTGTTACATTTAAAACCGTTAAGTCCTAGTTGTGGGTAAATAGGCATGCTAGAAGGGTCTGCAATGCTTCCTCGTTATTTGACACTTTGGTGTCTCGATATCGAGACATATGTCTCTCCGCCGATACTAATTATGGTATCTCTGTATAAGTCCGTTACCCACTTACATTCATGGATTTATAAGTTTGATTTGTTCTATATTCGATATCATTTGATTCGAAATAAACTAAATTATATTACGATTACGAAGGATCTCCGTGTTCTACCGATTACATTTAGTATAAAAATCTGTTCTGAAATGCATTCTTTTTGTTTATGAAATCGTTAATATAGATTAGTTATTACTCACTAAGCTATATGCTTAGCACGGTGGATTTGCCCGTGTAGGTTTAAATGAAGAGTTTAAAAGCGGGACTAGCTCATCTTGACCGCCAAAGGAGTCATTCATAAAGTTTGAAAATGTATTTTGTTTCCTTTGTTGGACTTGTAAATATTCTTTGGATTGCATTCGAGATTTACGATATGTAATATATGTGTGTGGGTTTGAGTTACTAAATAAAATAAATATCAGTGTGATGTTTGGTTTTGTCTATTCTGTCTTGGGTGGCATCCATGTATCCTCCTAGGGGGTATTTGGGTGTTACATCTTTTGGTATCAGAGCAAGTTTAGGCGGTTCTGGTTTAACCACGGCTTGCCTATTGTTTTCCGTTGAGTGTCTAAGTTGTGTTTTGGCCTAATGCGGTGTCCCATGTTTTGTCTTTAGAAAATTATGATGAAAGGATCTCACGAAATTGGTGACGAAGTTGCTGAGAGTAATCAGCCGGAGCAAACTCGTTCAGAACTACCTGGACCGTCAAGGGTCAATCAAGGGGAAGCTGAGGTTCCACCTCCTCCTCCAACTCAAGGAGAAGCTTTGATTAAGCTGTCCCAGGATATGATGACCTTGTTGCATCGAATGACAACAACTAAGGCTCCGATTGATCGGTGAGATGTACAGGCGAAGTCGTGGGGCCCCTTGAGGCCCTTATGAGAGGGGCCCCAGGCCCCTATCTAAACTAAGCTAATAAGTAATAACCTTTTCAGTTTTTTAGATTACACTTCTAATGACTTTAACGTTCTCATTTATGAGAAGGGGCCCCACAAGAAGTGACGTTGTTGCCTACTTGCCTGTTAATGAGTAATGACTTTTAACGTTATTAATGACTTTTAACGTTAGCTTGTGTTTGAAGTTTGAACGTTATAGCTTGTGTTCGAACGTTGCTTGTGTTTGAGCGAGCGTTATAGTCATTACAACACTATAACGTTAATCTTTAACGTTATAATAATCTTTAATGTTATTAAAGTAATCTTTAACGTTATAACTTTTTTTTTTGAAGTAAAGGTAAGTTTGTGGTCTATAAATAGCCTTGAAATATTTAGTATATTTTTACCTTCTAATTTCTTTATTTTCATCAATATATGTCTTTAAAGTATTCGAACTCAAAATCGTGACAAAAATTTTACGATTACATCTTCGCGTTCGAGTATAATTTAAAGGTAACGTTTCTAATTTTTAATATATTTTTACTCTTTATTTTTATTTTAATATTAAATATTAAATTTTGCTATTTTTTTTTCGTATCACGGATATAATACCATTATATATCTTTGCGATATATTGTGAAGTTGTTGGAGTTTGATTGTGCTGCATACTTCTTCCGATTTCATCTGAGTGCTTTTGTTCTTTTCTAATCCGGTTGTGTTATAATTAGTTTATATTATGTTGCCTAAAAAGCATTTATGCGGTAGTGAAAAAGGAAAAAAGAAAACAAGTAGCACAGTTGATAGAATCTCAGAAAGGAGCAATAAATAAATTTATTAAAAGAATAGACTCCTCTAGTGAGAGTCCTGAGGAATTAGGTGAAGGTGGTTTTGAACAATATAAAGAAAACTTAAGTGATGAGATTCATATTCACGAGGATATTAGAAATATGAGTGAGGATGATCATGTACCAAATACATCCACTTTAGAAAATTTACAGTATATTGAGCAAGTGAGCCCTATATTGGACATTTATGATCCTAGAAATTGGGATAATATTGATAATAAAGCAAGGGATATTTTAGTTGAAAAAGGGCCTGTAAGAGAGTTGAATCTTATGTTTCCTTTAGACAATACCTCTCGTCATTTTTCATATTCTTATTATTGTAGAAATTTGAGTAATGGAGAGATTAGCGACAGAAAATGGTTGGTTTATTCTAAACATGTAGATAAAGTATATTGTTTTTGTTGTAAATTGTTCAAATCTACTAACAAACAAAGTGGATTAGCAAATGACGGAATTAGAGATTGGAAGCATCTTAGTGAGAGACTCAAAGAACATGAGAATCGCATTGAGCATATGACTAATATGAGAACGTGGAATGAATTAAGAGTAAGATTAAGCAAAAATCAAACAGTTGATAAAGATTTGCAACAAGAAATTACAAAGGAAAAAGAACGTTGGAGACAAGTTTTGATAAGAATAGTTTTTGTTGTGAAATATCTTGCTAAATATAATTTAGCTTTTCGAGGATCCAATGAGAAACTTTACCAAGATGGTAATGGTAATTTTTTAGGAATGATTGAGATGATTGCTGGATTTGATGTGATAATGCAAGATCATGTTAGACGTATTCAAAATCATGAAATTCATCATCATTATCTTAGTCATAAAATTCAAAATGAGTTGATTTCTCTGTTGGCTCATAGTGTTAGGAGTTCTATCATAGGGATCATTAAAGAGGCGAAATACTTTTCTATTATTCTTGACTGTACCCCAGATTTGAGTCATCAAGAACAAATGAGTTTGTTAGTACGATGTGTGAATATGTCAAATAAAAAAATAAAAATAGAGGAGTACTTTTTAGAGTTCTTAAAGGTAGATGACACATCTGGATTAGGACTTTTCAATGAATTATTGAATGCATTTAATTCTCTTGATCTTAATGTTTATAATGTAAGGGGTCAAGGATATGACAATGGTTCTAATATGAAGGGAAAACACCAAGGGGTTCAAAAGCGATTACTTGAAATAAATCCAAGAGCATTATATATGCCATGTGCTTGTCATAATCTTAATCTTACTCTTAGTGATATGGCACATTCTTGTGTTAAAGTTGTTTCATTTTTTGGAGCCGTGCAACGTATATATGCATTATTTTCAAGTTCTCCTAAAAGGTGGAAGGTTTTGCTTGATAATGTTTTAGGTTTAACTATAAAATCATTATCCAACACTCGTTGGGAGAGTCGAATAAAAAGTGTTAAAGCTATTAGATTTCAAGCTCCTCAAATAAGATTGGCTTTAATGGAATTATCTAGATCTTATGATGATGCCAAGTTAAAGAGTGAAGTAGAAAACTTGATTAGTGTACTTGAGAGTTTTGAGTTTTTACTTGGTATGGTTATTTGGTATGATATTTTATTCGCTATTAACATGGTGAGTAAAAAGTTGCAATCTAAATCTATGTGCATTAATGCTACCATAAAGCAATTAGAAGGTGTGATGGTATTTTTTGAGAAATATAGAGATGAAGGGTTTAGCTCTAGTATGAATATTGCCAAAAATCTTGCGTTTGAGATGAATATAGAGCCTATATTTCCAACTAAACGTTGTGTTATTAGGAAATCACAATTTGATGAAATTAACCATAATGAAGAAATACAATCAGCTGAGGATTCTTTCAGGATTAATTACTTTCTAGTTATTGTGGATATGGCAATTTCTTCGTTAAAGAATAGATTTGAACAATTAACGACATTTGATCATATTTTTGGATTTTTATTTGATTCAAATAAGTTGAGGTCATTAGATGATAACGAATTAAGAGAATGTTGTACTAATTTTACGACGATATTTTCTCATGATAATATGTATGATGTGGATTTAGATGATCTTTTTTCTGAATTAAAAGTATTGCAAATGACTTTGCCAAATGAGTTAATGTCATCAGTTGAAATATTAGAATTTGTTCAGGCTGTAGATTGTTATCCAAATGTTTCAATTGCTTATCAAATTTTATTGACTATACCTGTGACTATAGCATCAGCTGAGAGAAGTTTTTCAAAGTTAAAATTATTGAAAACCTACTTGAGATCATCAATGTCACAAGAAAGGTTGAATGGTTTAGCTATGTTATGTATTGAGAATGATATGTTGGACAATATTGATCTTGATAATATTATTAATGATTTTGCATCTAGAAATGCACGGAGAAATTGTTTTTCCTAAATCATGATCCTCTGTGTATTTGTTAGTGTTATGATCATTTAATATTTAGTTAGTTATGTAAACTTATAAAATTGAGTCATTTATGTTTCATACAAATATGTAAACTTAAGTATATTGTCGATTTATTGGGGCCCTGTTTTTAAATTTTGCTCCGGGCCTATAAAACTATAGGAACGGCCCTGGCTGAGGAAGTATGGGGCTGAAGAATTTTCGGGGATATCTCTGGAGGAATCTGAAGGGACCGAGTTCTTGATTGAGAAGGTGAAGAAGGTACTGGATGAGATTAGTTGTCCAGCAGAGCAGATGGTTCACTGTGCTGTTTCCCTTCTACAGGGAGCAGCTTATGAATGGTGGAAGTTTGTCCTTAGGAGTCCTCAGCTATCGGTGCCTCTGACGTGGGAATTCTTTGCCCAAGAATTTAAGACTAAATACGTGACGGAAGCTTATAGGAAGGATCAGTGGAAGCAATTTCTGAATGAAACCGAGGAGTTTATGCATTCTTTGAGTATGATCGGGAGTTCAATCGGCTTAGTAAGTATGCCCCTGAATCTGTACTGACTGAAGAGTTCCGATGTCATCAATTCGAGGAAGGATTGCATGATTCGATCAAGGAGCATCTGGCAGCGTTTTCTATGTTACAACAAGTTATTTACCATCAGTTGGTACAGGCTGCAATAAAAGTAGAAAGACAAGAGACGATCAGGAAACAAAGAAGTCAGAGAAGAGGCTTTAATAGAGGAGGTCAGTCTTCAGGGAAATGAAGTCGGGAAGGTACTTCCTCTGCACCGAGAGTTGCTTAGAGATCTGCGATACAGGGAAGGCAACAAAACTTTCCTGCATCGACTGCCTCTAGTAGGGGTTCTTCTGGGGGTCGAGGTTCTGGTGTTCCGGAGTGCCCACACTGCTCTATTCACCATTGGGGTGTCTGCTGGAGAGTTACAGGTGCATGTTTTCGTTGTGGCAGTACGGAGCATATGATTGCAAATTGCCCTCCGAGACGATGCAGGATGGCCAAGCTAGTGGAGAGGTTTCGCATGCTTGATTGGGAGCAGAGGTCGAGGAAGAGGACGAGGCGGATATAATCGGCGGGGCTAATCCGAGCTCTCACTCGTAAAGCGTGAATCGCCAGCTATGCCATCGCTTGGTCGAGCTTATGCACCAAAGCTCATGAGGATCGGGATGCACCGATGTCATTCTTTGGTATGGTTTCTCTCTTTGATTTTGAATTGTATGCATTAATTGATCCGGATCTTCACATTCATATATCTGTCGTTGGAGAAATGTTTGATAAGGAGATGCTTATAGATCAGTTAGAATATGACATGCATGTAACTAGTCCTCTGGGTAGTAGTGTGTTGGTGAATCAGGTGGTTAGGAATTGTCCTATTAAGATTCAAGAAAGTGAGTATGCAACGGATTTGATTAAGTTGTCGTTTCACGAATTCGATTTGATTCTGGGTATGGATTGGCTGTCTAAACATCAGGCAGTAATCGACTGTAAGGCGAAGACAGTTTTCTTAAAGAGTCCCGACCAGTCTGAGATTGTATTTCGTGGTGGTTGCACACGTGCTCTGACTAATGTAGTATTTGCTATGCAAGCTCAAAAGCTTCTCAGGAAGGGGTGTGAAGCTTATTTAGCTTTTGTACTTGATTCCCAGAAGGATGGTGCTAAGGAGAAACCGCTGAGATTCCCTGTAGTGAATGAGTTTCGGATGTTTTCCGAGGAATCGCTGGACTCCCTCAGAAAGGGAAGTGGAGTTATCTATTGAAGTTGTGCTGGTGCCGCTCCTATATCCGAGCATCAGTATAGAATGGCTCTCTTGAGTTAAAGGAGTTGAAGTTGCGATTACAGAACTTACGGATAAAGGGTTTATTAGACCCATTGTATCACCATGGGTGCACGGTGTTGTTTGTTAAGAAGAAGGATGGTACTCGAGAATGTGCATTGACTACTGAGCGCGTTAAATAGAGTCACGATGAAGAATAGGTGTCCATCGCCAAGGATTGACGATCTATTTGATCGGTTAAAAGATGCGAGTGTAGCCAAGATAGATCTGCGATCGAGGATATTATCGACTTGGTCAAGGATGTGGATGTGCCGAAGACTGCATTTAGGACCCGTTATGGACATTATGAGTTCCTAGTAATGCCATTCGGGTTAACTAATGCTCCTACAGCATTCATGGATTTGATGAATAGAGTATTCAGGCTGTATTTGGATCAGTTTGTTGTGGTGTTTATTGATGATATACTGGTCTACTCTAAGACTGAACAGGATCATAGTGAACATCTCCGAATTGTCTTGCAGACCCTGCGGGAAAGACAGTTATATGCTAAGTTGAGTAAATGTGATTTCTGGCTTCAGGAGATATCATTTTTAGGGCATGTAGTCTCTACTGAAGGAATTAGAGTTGATTCTAGTAAGATAGAGGCAATTGTTAATTGGAAGCCATTACGGAATGTGACAGAAGTGAGAAGTTTTCTGAGCCTGGCTGGTTATTACCGTCGGTTTGTTTAGGGGTTTTCAGTGATAGCATCCCCTTTAACTAAACTTTTACGGAAGGGAGTGAAGTATGAATGGTCTGATTGATGTCAGAGTAGTTTTGATCAGTTGAAGAGTATGCTTACTGAAGCTCCTGTATTAGTTCAACCTACGGCTGGTAAGGAGTATGTTATGTATACTGATGCGTCTGGGACTGGTCTAGGGTGTGTTTTGATGCAGGAAGGTAAGGTAGTTGCTTATGCTTCTAGGCAACTAAAGCTCATGAACAGAATTACCTTACACATGATCTGGAACTTGCAGCAGTAGTATTTGCCTTAAAAATTTGGCGACACTATCTGTATGGTGAAAGGTGTAGAATTTTCACAGATCATAAGAGTCTGAAGTATTTGCTTACTCAGAAGGAACTTAATTTGAGACAACGACGTTGGTTGGAATTATTTAAAGACTATGATTGTATTGTAGACTATCATCCGGGTAAGGCTAATGTTGTAGCAGATGCCTTAAGTCGAAAGACTATCTCGGCTTTATCACTGAAGCAGATTGGATGGAAGTTGGGATCTGATGGAGCTTTAATGGCTCAATTGATAGCAAGGCCCACGTTGAGACAGGAGATTTGTAATGCTCAAAGAGCTGATGATAAGTTACAACAACTTATCTTGGCTACTCAGGAAGGTAAATGGTGATTTTTATGTGTGGTGGTGGTGAATTTTATTATAAGGATCGGTTGTGTGTGCCAGCGAATGATGAATTGAAAAAGAAGTTATTGTTTGAGGCTCATAATACAGTATTTACTATACATCCGAGTGGAAACAAGATGTATCAGGATTTGAAGCAGTATTATTGGTGGGCGGGTATGAAACGGGACGTTGTGGATTATGTAGCAAAATGTCTGACATGCCAAGAAAGTTAATTTGAACACTGTGTTCCATCTGGTTTGTTAAATCCTATTCCTATTCCTCAATAGAAATGGGATAACATTACCATGGACTTTGTTACTGGACTTCCTCTTACTCAAAGGAAACATGATGCGGTATGGGTTATTGTGGATAAGTTCACCAAATCTGCTCATTTTTTGCCTGTTCTTCCTGACTATTCATTGGATAGACTTGCAGATTTGTATGTGAATGAAATTGTAAGACTGCATGGGGTACCATTGTCTATTATTTCAGATCGTGATCCTCGATTTACTTCGAGATTCTGGAAAAGTTTACAGGAAGCATTGGGTACTCAACTTAAATTCAGTACTGCTTTTCATCCCCAGACAGATGGACAATCAAAACGAGTTATACAGATTTTGGAAGATATGTTGAGGGGTTGTGTGTTAGAGTTTCCCGGGAGTTGGGATAATTATCTGACTTTGATGGAGTTTGCCTACAATATGCTTATCGACGAGCATTGGCATGGCACCTTATGAAGCGTCAGATGGTAGGAAGTGTAGAACTCCGGTATGTTGGACGGTTAAGTGAAAACAAGATGATCGGGCGAAATTGTGAAAGATACGGAAGAAAAGATTGATTATTCGACAAAGATTGAAAGTCGCCGATGATAGGCGTAAGTCTTATCCTGATTTAAAAGGAAGGATATTGAGTTTCAAGTGGGTGATAAGGTGTTTCTAAAAGTGTCACCATGGAAACACATACTTCGGTTTGGGAAGAAGGGTAAGCTCAGTCCGCGATTCATTGGACCTTATGAAATTCTGAAGAGGGTTGGACCCGTAGCTTATCAGTTAGCTCTTCCTGGAGAATTGGCCATACTGCATGATGTGTTTCATGCTTCTATGTTGAGGAGACACCGATCTGACGCCTTACATAAGATTCCGGTGCAAGAGATTCAGGTACAACAGGATTTGTCGTATGAAGAAGGGCCAATTTTCATACTAGCCAAAAAAATGAAACAACTCCGAAACAAGTCAGTACCGTTAGTAAAAGTCCTCTGGCAACATCATGGAATTGAGGAAGCAACTTGGGAACCAGAGGAAATCATGAAGGCTCAGTATCCGCAATTATTCGAATCAGGTATGAATTTCGAGGACGAAATTTCTTAAGGAGGGAAGAGTTGTAACGCCCCAAATTAGGGGTTAGAATATTAAAGGAATTTAGTACGAATTATTTAGTTATTTGCTTATTAAATATTTGCTTAAATTGTGCATAAGTTGATTGAACCCAAGTTTATCATATAAATTGGCTACACTTTCATGGCTATTAATGTACTTTTTGACTCTTAATTCGTGATTTTGTGCTTAAATTAGTCCCTTGCAGTGAGCTTATGTTTTATGCAATTTGTTAGTAAAATTGTGCAAATTGACATTGATTGCATTATAATTTTTCCAAGGACAATTGATACGCAAATTGTTATTTTATATTGCGAGAAAAGGAGTCAAAATATCATAAAGTCAACGGGCGATTAGTTAGTGCAACGAACGAGACAACGAACAGCCGTTAGTCGCAACGAACAGCCGTTAGTCGCAACAAACGAGACAACGAACGAACTGTTAGTCGCAACGAACGAGCTGTTAGTCACAACGAACCAACACGCCCATTCGTCGCGACAAATTAATTTGGTATAAATTGATTCGTCGCGACGAGTGACCATTTTTATTCGTCGCGACGAACTTTATTCATTAGTCGCGACGAATGTCGGATACCCCGGCCCTTAAATAGCAAAATTATCCATTGTTCTGACCCGGCCCGCTTACAACTCCTATAAAACCTTCCATTTTAGGTTAAAAGAGAGGGTCGCATTCCCGAGGTAGCTCGCCATCCTTCGTCTTCTCCATTTTTTTCTCATAGTATTTGTTTCCTCTGTTTTGCATATTCGGCGCCACCTCTAGACGACGTCCACCATCATCATCTTCATCTCTTCTATCATTCGTCGCACCCATTCTCAACTGTTCGTCGTTGGAGTCATGGGCCGAGGTGATATTCCAGCGATGATGGACTCACCGGCATCATGCGTGGCTAAGCGTTGGATCTCTGAAGATGTAGCAACGGTTTGAGTTCCAGAGCTCAACATGGGGTAATCGATCTTGGTTTTAGATTTCTGTCGTATTTTTGTAACAACTCCGAGTTGGAGATTGCATTGTATGACCGAATGAATCTTGCTATAGTTTAGTAGGATGTTAAACTTTGATCTATGTTAAGGATTGGTTTGTGTTGAATATTGTGCCTGAATACATGAAGTCTCATGTATATCAGTCAAATTTTGCATTAATTAATCTAATCTGCCTAGTTGTGTTTGGTTAAGTTGGTTGTGTTATTATCTGATTGATTTATTGCATAAATCATTTCATACCATACACTAAGGGTTTTAACAAGATTTAATTAATCGAGTTGATTAATTAAATTCTTGGACTTAACGAGTTGTTAAGGTTATGTTTTCGAAACTTAGTGGATTTCAAACCCCGACATTTATTTTGAACGATGATGACCCGAGCCACATTTTCAGGAGAACTTTAGTTAATTGTTTTCAATCTTAATTATTTCAAATTGTCTTGCCTTTTAAAAATCCCAAAAACATCTATTTCATACTTAGCTTTCTTTAATTTTTAAGATCAAGCCAAAACTCCGCTTTAATCGCTTTCTTGCATAATTCAAACATTAGGATAGTCTTAGAATCAATTCTCGACTTTGGTTCCTTGAGAGTCGACCGAGGTTGCACCTGTGTTGCAATTCTTGGTATAAATTGATTTTGACGGTTTCCAAGGATCAATCTTCGGATTGAACGATAAGCTGCGATCAAATTGGCGCTGTTGCCGGGGAATCAAAGTAATTGGTTTTCTAGGTTAGCCAAGTGTTTGTTTTACAATTTAGTTTAGTTATTTGCATTCATTTTGCATTTCATAATTTTGTTTTATTCATTTGCTTCAATTTTTTAGTGTTAATTACATTTTGCTTTAAGTGTTTAGTGTTATTGTTCCTGCTTATTGTGCCTAATTTCGAGTTATTGTGCTTTGCTGTGATTCTTGGCTGCGACAAGTTCATCATTCGTCGCAACGAGTTCATCGTTCGTCGTAACGAGTTCATCGTTCGTCGCGACTAACGATTCGCAATTTTGTTCTGTTCGCCGCAGCGAGTTCCTACGAGTCGCGACGAACCGTGGTGAATTAAACCCTTTCTGTCCGCTGTCGTTTTAGTGAGCTAATTTAGGAGAACTTCTTTTGTGCATGCCCCGTAGACTTAGGTTAGTTCATTTTCAACCTGAAATCGAGCGATACTTAAGGAAGCGTAGGAAGGAAAGAAGAGAGCAAGCAACCCTTAGCACATTAGAACATCAAGTAGGAGAAATGGCTGAGCATCAAGAACTTCCCGGTCACCAACGTAGGAACGGAGATCATGGATTAAATGGTGATCAGGAAAGAGTCGATGAGAACATAGGAACAACAAAGCGAGAACGATCGAGAAGCTACGACCTCGGACGTCAATTATGACCCCTTCACGCACTGCCCGAACTTCGACGTGAATTTGAAGTTAAGGGCTATTAATCAATTCTCTCCCCAAATTTCACGGTTTGGCGGAGAAGATCCCTACATGCATTTACAATACCGACAATGATTTGTCAAAGCATGAAACCCGTAGGGCGCCCTAGATCATGTCTTTGTGGAAGGTGTTTCACTTATCCCTAGAAGGAAAGGCCCGGGAGTGGTACATGAGCCTCCCAAGGCATGTCACGAATGCCTACCATAGTTGGGCCAACTTGAGAAAAGCTTTCCTGGAAAAGTACTTTCCAGCCTCGAGGACGTCGTCAATGAGGAAAGAAATCTATTCTGCCAAGCAAGACTATGACGAGTCCTTGTATGATTTTTGGAACAGATTTCAGGATCTGTTGTCTCGATGCCCCCATCATCAAATTCCTGATGAACAGCTTGTTCAATATTTCTATGATGGGGTGAAGAATCAGGAAAAGGAAATGTTAGATGCTGCTTCGGGAGGATCGTTGATCGACCTCACCGCACCTGAAGCGTGGGCCTTGATCAAGAGGATGGCCCTAAATCATCAGCAGTATAGTGTCAGAGATTCCAGGAGTGTCCATGAAGTGGGAGCCATGTCGGCTCAGACAAAAAGGATGGAAAGCCTGGAATCAAAGGTGGATTCCCTGGAACATCGGATAACTTCACAGTTGTCCTCGATTACGGCGGAGTTAAAGAATTTGAATGCACATCGCTCATCGCTTTCCACTGAACTGGCCGCACCTAGTTGCGATTCTTGCGGATCGGTGATGCACATAACCAGTGTCTGTCCCGGGAGGTATGAAGAAGTCTCTGCAGTGTACCCGGGGAGACAAAATCCTAAGTGGGACCCGTACTCCAACACGTATAATGAAGGATGGCGATATCATCCTAACTTTAGTTGGAGGAGTAATGAGGGAAGAGCACCCAACCGCTTTCAACAAGGGAGTGGAGCTGGACCATCTACAAACCAGTTCCCTGATCAGCAAGCATTGACGGTGCAACCACAACCACCAAAAGAGGACACCAACCAACTGCTACATGGTATGATGACGTTGATGAAGGAAGAAAGAACCTCCACGGCTAATCAATTCAACGCCATCGCAAACTTACTCCAACAGGATTCCGCCAAGAATGCTGCCCGCTTTAGTGCCTTGGAAAAACGGATGGAACAATGGGAGACCAAGGCTGAGAACCTGAACTCATATGTCACTCAATTCTCTAACAATTTGAGTGAAAGCCAAGTGAGGAATAGCGGATCAATTCCTTCCAACACGGTCATAAATCCAAAGAGTCTGAATGCTATTGAGCTAAGGAGCGGAAGGAAAGTGCAGTTCAACATTCCTGATAAAGAAGAATGCACCGAAAAAATCGAGGTTGAAGAGGAGCCTCAAATTAAGGAAAAGCCGGATGTGAGATCCGAGAGTGAACAAGAAGAGAAGTTGAGAAAAGAACAACCATCAAGCAGTCCAGGAGAAAGTGCTGCAAAGGAAAAATCTAGTGGAAATGAAGCAACACAAAGGAGGTCAATCTGAAGGACATTCCCTTCCCAAATTCCTACTTGATGAGCAAGAAGGTCAACGAACTGAAACATGAAAAGGAAATTATTGACCTATTTGGGAAGGTGGAAGTGAATGTGCCCCTTTTGGACCTGGTTAAGAGAGTTCCAGCCTACGCTAAATATTTGAAGGACTTGTGCACAAACAAGCGTAAGTTTAGGCCGAATGAGAGAGTCTAGGTGAGCTCAAACGTGTCCGCATTATTCAAGCCCCAAATTCCTGTGAAGTGTCAGGACCCAGGATCGTTCACCATTCCTTGTGTCATAGGAAAGGTGACAATTGGAAGAGCGTTGCTGGATTTGGGAGCGGCAATCAATGTGATACCAAAATCTTTCTATGAAGCCCTGGGGGTTAAGAGCGTAAAACCTACTTCAGTAGTGTTACAGTTGGCTGACAGATCATTCCGACACCCTGTGGGCATCATTGAGGACATTCTGGTCCAAGTGAAAGGATTAGTGTTCCCGCCGATTTTTACGTCTTTGGATATGTCTCTTGAAGTGGTGCAGACACTTCTCTAATCCTTGGACGACCCTTCCTTCGGACGGCAAGTACAATGATCAGTATGAAGGAAGGGAAGATCACCATAGAGGTTGGTGATCAACACGTTAGCTTCAACATGTATGAAGCTATGAAGCACCCTAACGAGGATTACTCCTTGCTTGGGGTGAATATGCTTGATGTTGTGATTAATGATGCTTTTTCTGAATTTGCAGAAACTCTAACCCCGACCACTAATGATCTCTTTGGAGGCAGTTTCTATTTTGATGATAGTGCAGGTGCTTATTCAGATACGGGAATGGACATGGAGCTGCCCAGGACCCAAGCTGTTGACATGGAGCTTGGATATCAACCGCACGTCCATCCCGAGCTACAAGATCCACCGTGAGCACCAGGTGTTTCTTTTCCTGCATTTTCAATATATTTGTGCACATTATCTAATTTGACTTGAAATGTTGTGTTGCATGAATGTGTTGATTAAGTGTGGGGGGAGCAACCCATCCAGTAGAAATAGCTGTAGTTAAGTAGGATTTTCATTTCTGTTTCAATAAATTGATTCCCTCTTGTTAGCTCCGCATGTTTCATGCTTCTATGTGTGCCTTGCTACTTCTGCCATTGTGGACAATGCCATGTTTACGTGTGGGGGAGCTAGTTCCCTTCTTATATTTTGCATTGCATGCCTATTAGAATTTGTGCCTAATTTTGTGGGCCCTTTCAAATTTTACTGATAAATTTGAAACTTAATCAAACATTTTCTGCACCTGTTCTTTTGTGCCCTTGCATGCAAATCATTTACAAGTTTCAAAAGCGATACTTGAGTTTTGAAAATACTCTCCATTCTTTGAGCGATAATTGGATTTGGCAAAATTTTAACTTTTGAAGTTTTCAAAACAAAGTGAATGGGAGCATGCTAACAAGATAGTATTGTCGCTTTTAAGACTTGAGATTGATCATTGGGACAAAACCCTTGTTGGAAGGATATTCGAGCCAAATTCTTCTTCTATATCTTTGTGTGTGCATCTGTTTAGTTCATACTTCTCTAGAACTTGTGTCAATTTTACTCAAAGCTTGATGGACTAGAATTTTATTGATATGATAGGCGTTCCTTCTTTCACCCTTTCCCCAAACACCAACCCTTAAACACTTTTCCTTTGCTAGCCCTTGAGCCTTTACTCTATGAGCATTTGCATACATATTCAGATGATGTCGGTAGTCTGTGTTTTGTTATTAGGTTAAAAAAATGTTGGAAAATGGAAAAGTGTTAGTCTTGTGTATCCCAAAACGGGATAATAATGTGTTGTATCCCAAAAAGGGATTAGCATCTCAAAATGAGATAGCCAAAATGTGAAAAAAAAGTGTATATTCAATTTATTTCAGTGTTTAGTTTTAGTTTGGCTGTTGACATCAGTTCCTCATTTAGCGCATGCTCATATTTTTCTTTCTTTCACTCCATCCATTCAACTAGCCCTTCGCTCATTACAACCCTGAAAGACCTCTTGATCTTCAAAATGATAGTCCTTGTAGTGGAGAAATAAAATTGATACAAGCCTATAGTAGGAGATGCATTAAGCAGATGGAGAGAAAATATCCTTAAACACAAGTGAGTTGAGCATAAACACCACATCCCGAGTGATCCTCTTTTGTTCAATCTCATGTGCTTAAATTCTTTCAGTGTCTGTTTTATAAGCACTCTTTCAATTTGCTGCGTGTGAATTCTGATGAAGTGGATTGCGTCATTTCTGTTATTATTTGAGCATGGGCGGAATTTTCTTTCACTCTTGTATTTTTTTTTATTCTTGTAAACTTTGTCCAGGAGTACAAAGGTCTAAGTGTGGGGGAATTGATTGAACCCAAGTTTATCATATAAATTGGCTACACTTTCATGGCTATTAATGTACTTTTTGACTCTTAATTCGTGATTTTGTGCTTAAATTAGTCCCTTGCAGTGAGCTTATGTTTTATGCAATTTGTTAGTAAAATTGTGCAAATTGACATTGATTGCATTATAATTTTTCCAAGGACAATTGATACTGCAAATTGTTATTTTATATTGCAGAGAAAAAGGAGTCAAAATATCATAAAGTCAACAGGCCAGATTCGTTAGTCGCAACGAACGAGACAACGAATAGCCGTTAGTCGCAACGAACGAGCTGTTAGTCGCAACGAACCAACACGCCCATTCGTCGCGACAAATTAATTTGGTATAAATTGATTCGTCGCGATGAGTGACCATTTTTATTCGTCGCGACGAACTTTATTCATTAGTCGCGACGAATGTCGGATACCCCGGCCCTTAAATAGCAAAATTATCCACTGTTCCGACCCGGCCCGCTTACAGCTCCTATAAAACCTTCCATTTTAGGTTAAAAGAGAGGGCCGCATTCCCGAGGTAGCTCGCCATCCTTCGTCTTCTCCATTTTTTTTTCTCATAGTATTTGTTTCCTCTGTTTTGCAGATTCGGCGCCACCTCTAGACGACGTCCACCATCATCATCTTCATCTCTTCTATCATTCGTCGCACCCATTCTCAACTGTTCGTCGTTGGAGTCATAGGCCGAGGTGATATTCCAGCAGTGATGGACTCACCCGGCATCATGCGTGGCTAGGGCGTTGGATCTCCTGAAGATGTAGCAACGGTTTGAGTTCCAGAGCTCAACATGGGGTAATCGATCTTGGTTTTAGATTTCTGTCGTATTTTTGTAACAACTCCGAGTTGGAGATTGCATTGTATGACCGAATGAATCTTGCTATAGTTTAGTAGGATGTTAAACTTTGATCTATGTTAAGGATTGGTTTGTGTTGAATATTGTGCCTGAATACATGAAGTCTCATGTATATCAGTCAAATTTTGCATTAATTAATCTAATCTGCCTAGTTGTGTTTGGTTAAGTTGGTTGTGTTATTATCTGATTGATTTATAGCATAAATCATTTCATACCATACACTAAGGGTTTTAACAAGATTTAATTAATCGAGTTGATTAATTAAATTCTTGGACTTAACGAGTTGTTAAGGTTATGTTTTCGAAACTTAGTGGATTTCAAACCCCGACATTTATTTTGAATGATGATGACCCGAGCCACATTTTCGTGGAGAACTTTAGTTAATTGTTTTCAATCTTAATTATTTCAAATTGTCTTGCCTTTTAAAAATCCCAAAAACATCTATTTCATACTTAGCTTTCTTTAATTTTTAAGATCAAGCCAAAACTCCCGTTTTAACTGCTTTCTTGCATAATTCAAACATTAGGATAGTCTTAGAATCAATTCGCACCTTTGGTTCCTTGAGAGTCAATTCGAGGTTGCACCCTGTGTTGCAATTCTTGGTATAAATTGATTTTGACCGGTTTCCAAGGATCAATCTTCGGATTGAACGATAAGCCGCGATCATAAGTATTTTAGCATGCATTCATGACATTTTTCGGGTAAATTGGTTTAATGAGATTTCTGAATTGTTCGGACAATATTAATATAATTTTAGTAATTTTTGTATACTTCAAATATTTTTAGAAATTGATGGTGAATTAATTTTGAGTTGAAAATTTATTGTACGAGTCATTATTTTATGACGGAATTTTGGTGAATTTTCAGAAGTTGTCTGAAACTTCTGGGTATTTGTTTGTTATAAGAATTCAAAACAATGTATTTAGTTGTTTAAAAAGAATAATTTATTAATAAAATAATAATAATTAAATGAATGGACGAATGGTATTATGGCAAGCGGTGTACATGCATAGTAACATCTGGATTGAACATGAGACGTGCATGAGACACACGTGGTCAGACGTTCTTCAATAAAAATAGCTTTTGTCATGTATAATCTTCATACTTCATCGCCTTCACCGAGTAGCAAGTCTACTGGAAAGATCATCTAAAACAGGTAAGTCACGATGCTATGTTTATAGTGTATATCGATATACATAGGTTTGTACTGTGATGCTCTTTTCTGTTAGAAATATATATATGGGCAGTAACGTTGTAGTAAAGATGACATGCTCTGTTGTTTTTGTATATATGCATTAATATATGGGTATTGTGAGAGATGGGTTTAAATGAAGTTAAAGCTTAAGAAACCATAGAGCATAACGAGGAGTGGTGTTTCAAGGAGGAAAATGAAAACAAACGTGGGCTGTTGTGATGGAAAATCGAAGAAAGAGAGATGCAAAATTTATAAAACACAGTAGAGGGAAAAAGTGAATATTTGTTTTTAAATGATGTTTGAAGTTGAAAATTATTTCTGAATTTGGTTGGTGAGGTTTGATATTGGGGTGTGGTACATGAAGTGTAAGAATAGATAAAGAAAATGAAAGAAAGTGTAATAATAAGGATTTTGAAAGTTTACCGTAGAGAGAGAGAGAGAAAGTTGGAATGTTAAGTTTTGTGATCTTTGGAGTATAAAGTTGTTTTTGATGATTTTGATAGGTTAGAAATGCTAAATAGGTTAGTTTTAAAGTGATGAAGTTAAAGAAAAATGGAAGATAACTTTGTTGTTACGACTGGTTTGGTGAAGAAGACGATGAACAGTGGTATAAGTCGACTTGTTGTGGTGTATAAGTCGACTTATTGCATGAAAATGTCATCTCCGCTCTTCAATAAGTCGAGTTATGAAGTGTAAGTCGACTTGTGGTGTTATATAAGTCGATTTGTATAAATATAAGTCGACTTGTGTGTGTTTTAATGGATAAGTCGACTTGTGTAAGCATAAGTCGACTTGTCGTGTTATGTAAGTCGACTTGTATAAGTATAAGTCGACTTGTGTGTGATAAACTTCACTCTTTTGACCATATCTTTGTCATCCGACCTCTGAATGACCTGATTCTCGAAGCGTTGGATTCGTAAGAAAATTCTCTACCTCTTTATGTGAAATTTGTAAATTTTCAAATTTAATTAACAATCAAGGATTTAATAATTAAGTTAAGAATTTAGGGTTTGGTCCCGAAATTTGTTATGAACATGCATCCTACATATCCATCATACATTGGTGAATTTTTAAACATGCACAATAGTGATTTGTATCTGTGTCCCCTATTATAGAGGAACGACCACTGCCGGATATTGCCGGGACTTCGAGGCAATAAACAGTAAGGGCGGTTTTGGTAAATAATACAGGTCAGTAATTTCAGTAAGTAATAAAGGTAGAAAATTTCAGTAAGTACTTTAGGTAAGTAATTTTTATGATAAATTTTGTGAGTGCTATTTGCCTGCACATGAAATGTCTGAAATGACCTTGTTTTGTTTAAAAACTGTTAAGTCCTAGTTGTGGGTAAATAGGCATGCCTAGAAGGGTCTGCAGCTGCTCCTGTTATTTGACACTTTGGTGTCTCCTGATATCGAGACATATGTCTCTCCTGCTGATACTAATTATGGTATCTCCTATATAAGTCCCGTTACCCACTTCTGTTCATGGATTTATAAGTTTGATTTGTTCTGTATTCTGATATCTGTTTGATTCTGACATAAACTAAATTATATTCTGATTATGAAGGATCTCCTGTGTTCTACCGTTTTGTTTAGTATAAAAATCTGTTCTGAAATGCATTCTTTCTGTTTACTGAAATCAGTTAATATAGATTAGTTATTACTCACTAAGCTATATGCTTAGCACGGTGGATTTGCCCCGTGTAGGTTCAGAGCGAAGAGTTTAAAGACTGGGACAAGTCTACTGCAATGGCCAAAGGAGTCTATTCATAAAGTTTGAAAATGTATTTTGTTTCCTTTGTTGGACTTGTAAATATTATTTGGATTTCTGTTTTGAGATTTACGATATGTAATATATGTGTGTGGGTTTGAGTTACTAAATAAAATAAATATCAGTGTGATGTTTGGTTTTGTCTATTCTGTCTTGGGTGGCATCCATATATCCTCCTAGGAGGTATTTGGGTGTTACATGAATACATAGCCTGAAGTACTTTTTCTATCATCTTTGTCCCTGGCATAATCACTATCTGTAAAACCACAAAAAATTGATCTGCCTCTGCTTTTATAAAACACCCCATAATCAGTTGTTCCTTGTACTCCATGTACCTACTAACAATCTCCATTGGGCACTCTATGTACCTGCTAACAAGACTAACAACATGCATTATGTCAGGTCTAGTAGTAATTAAATACATCAGACTTCCTACAATTTGCTTGTACATTCTACTGTCTATCTTATTTCCTTCTGCTGGATTTTTCACAAGTTGCAGACCCACTTCAGTTGGTGTTTCAACAAGATTACAATTCTTCATCCAAAACCTGTCAAGAATGTCTCGAGCATACTTTCTTTGAGTAATTAAAATACCAGCAGTAGATTGCACCACCTCAATGCTAAGAAAATAGTGCATCATTCCAAGATCAGACATATCAAATTCAAGCATCATAGACTGCTTAAATTTTTCAAACATAGCAGCATCATTTCCAGTATAAATCAAGTCATCTACATATAAACACATAACAAGCATCTTTCCTCCTTCAACTTTAACAAAAAGAGTATGCTCATTTGGATTTTTTGAAAAACCTTCCTTCAAGAAATAAGCTTCAATACGACTATACCAAGCTCGTGGAGCTTGTTTAAGTCCACATAAAGCCTTCTTCAGTTTATACACTTTGAATTATTCTCCAATTTTAACATAACTAGGAGGTTGTTTGACAAATACCTATTCTTTCAAGTCTCCATGCAAGAAAGACGACTTGACATCCAACTGAAAAATGGGCCATGAATTTTGTGCTGCCAATGCAATCACTAATCTGATTGTATCATGTCTTGCTACTGGAGCGAACACTTTTTCATAATCTACACCGAATTCTTGCTCGTAACCTTTTGCAAACAAGCGACCTTTATATTTATCCACCTCACCATTTTCTTTCAGTTTGGTCTTGAAAACCCACTTAACATCAATTGTTTTCTGCCCTTTTGGAAGTTCAGTAAACTCCCAGGTATTGTTTCTTTCTATTTCTGCAAGCTCCTCATCCATGGCTTTCCTCCATTTTGATTGTTTTACAGCTTCTTCAAAGGTTACAGGATCACAATCTGCAAAAAGAGAAAAATGGACACGTGGATCCTCAGATTTATCAATTCCTGTTACCTCATAATCACTCATCCATGCTGGTCTTTTTCTGCTTCGTGTTTCTCTTGCAACTACAAGTGAGTCTTGATCCATCACTTGTTCATCTTAGGTAGTGGTTGGTTGCTGCAACATCTCTGAACTATGCTGATTTCTTGCTTCATCTTGCCCATCAAAGTCTGCTAGAATTTGTTGTTGAGAACTGACTTTATTCCATGTCCAGAAATCTTCTTCATCAAATATTACATCTCGACTAATGACAATTTTCTTGGTGATAGGATTATATAGTTTGTAAGTTTTAGAGCAATCACTAACACCAAGAAAAATGCATTTCTCGCCTTTGTCATCAAGTTTTGTTCTTTTTTGGTCTGGAATATGGGCATAACAAATACACCTGAAAATTTTGAAATAATCAACATTTGGTTTTCGACCGTTCCATGCTTTCTCTGGTGTCATATTTTGTACAGCAAGTGTAGGACTTCTATTCAAAATATGAATACTCCAGTTAACTGCTTCAGGGAAAAAGGTTTTTGGAACACTACTTCTTGTCAAAAGGCTCCGCACCATATTCAAAATAGTGTTATTTTTGCGCTCACAAATACCATTTTGCTGGGGCATATAGGCTGATGTTAGTTGCCTTTTGATACCATTTTTTCACAAAAATTTGCAAATTCTTGTGAGTTGTATTCCCCGCCACGATCTGTGCAAAGTACTTTGATTTGGCTGTCTGTTTCTTTCTCAACCAGAATTTTAAATCTTTTGAAAGCTTCAAAAGCTTCAGATTTTGCCTGCAAAAAATACGCCTATGTTTTCCGACTAAAATCATCAATGAAGGTAATTATGTATATTTTACCTCCATTTGAAGATGGATTTATAAGGCCGCAAAGATCAGAATGTACCAACTCCAATACATTTTTGGCTCTCCATGACTTTCCCTGGGGAAATTGATTGCGTTGTTGTTTGCTAACATCACATTCTTCACAAACTTGAGAAGGAGTTGCAATTTGAGGGAGACCAACGACCATATTCTTTTGTTGCAAAGTGTTTAGTCCACCAAAACTCAAGTGGCCATAACGAAAATGCCATAGCCATGTTGTATCTTTCACACTGGTTGAGAAGCAGGTAGGACTAAAATTGGGAAGCTGAAGTGGAAACATGAGATTTGCAATCATGCGTACTTGAGCAATCAAACCCAGCCTTGAGTCTTCGATTCGACATATTCCATTTTTAAGGGATATTTCATAACCCTTTTCTTGCAGCTGACCAATACTAAGTAAATTGGTCTTTAAATCTGGAACAAAAAACACATTAGAAATTGTGTGAAAAGAGTTACCTTTGGTTTGGAAAGAGATATTTCCTTTTCCCATGATTGATACTGTGGAATTATCACCAAACTTGACAGTGTTGCGGAAGTTTTCATCCAATTCAGAAAATGCCTTCTTGTCTCCACACATGTGGTTGCTACAGCCAGTGTGCAAATACCATAAGTTTTGTTGAGTTTCTTCATTTGCATAACACACCATCAAGAGTGAAACTTCTTCTTCCTTTTCTGCAAAATTAGATAATTCTGCACTTTTTTTATTTAAATTTGTTCGACATTCTGATTGATAATGACCATACCTATGGTAGCGATAACACTCAACATGTGATTTGTCTGCTGACTTTGGTTTCTGAGTTGTTAAGTCATGACCTCCACGTCCTCTTCCTCTTCCTTGAGATTGATTTTCATGATGTTGATGTTATTGTTGATTATTTCGACCATAGCTTCCTCTACCTCTACTTCGACCTCGACCTCTTCCTCGACTTCCACTTGTTTTAAAATTATTTTTTGTTGTAGCTTTCAGTGCTTGCTCCTCTTTATCCTGCTAGATAATTTTCTACTCATGAAGTAACAAAGAGCTTTGTAATTCATCAATGGAGAGTTCATCAATATCCTTAGATTCTTCTATAGAGCACACAACAAAATTGAATTTTGGTGTCATTGATTGAAGAATCTTCTCAACACTGGTGACATCCTCCATTTTCTCTCCATGGATCCTCATCTTATTTGCCATTGCCATAGTTCTTGAAAAGAAATCTGCTACTGTCCCACTTGACTTCATACGCAAAGTCTCGAATTCAGTTCACAAACTTTGAAGTTGTACCCTTTTTGCCTTCACATTCCCTTGATACTTCTTCTTCATGGAGTCCCAAATTTTCTTGGAGGTTTCTTTGCAAAGAATAGTCTCCATAATCGAACAATCGATTGCTTGAAAAAGATAATTCTTAACCTTAAGGTCTTTCAACTTCAAGGCTTCAAATTCTGTTTTCTGTATTTCTGTAGCTCCTGCTACTGGTTCTGCTACTCCAGATTCAACAACATTCCAATACTCCTTGGACCTCAAGAAGTTCTCCATGAGCATGCTCCAATGATCATAGTGACCATCAAAGCGCGGAATCGTTGGCTGTACAAAGTTGTCCAAGGAAGCCATTGTTCGTTAGCTGCTGCTTTTTTTGTTTTATATGTAACCAAGCTCTGATACCACTGTTATTAAGGAAATATAACAGTAGAAAGTGAAAACAAGAAAGAGAATTATATTGCTTGAAATCTTATATTCAACAAAACATAAAGAGCTCTTTTATAGAGTTGTACATCAACTGAATTAGCTAAAAAATAGGCTAACAAAATGCCATGTCAACAGAACCACTAACACCTGCAAATTCTGCTAAAGACCAGGAAACAAACTGACTCCACTAAACCACTATTATTATTATTGACTAGGTAAAACAATAACTTGCACAGAATAAGTATCTAACACATGTTATATCCAATGACTACCGTTTAAACGATCTTTATAGATCACGAGTAGTATCAAAACATAACAATCCCCATACAAGATAACTTTGAAGATCTCAAGTCAAATGATCACTTATACAATCATCACAATGAGAATTCCATAGACATACAAGTAATGTTCCAAATGGATTTCTCATATCGGGTATGTTTAGTGAACTTGTTCTCTAACAAGCAACCACACATTTGTTTAAGTATCTCTATACTTTAGCCTATGAGATCGACTACTTCCGTCATAAGAAAAAACGAAACGTGTGCTAGTCTTTTTACGTTCTATTAATGTCCAATCTTAATAGAACAATGACTAGGAATATTTTAGGAATAATTCATAAATGCAATATGAATCTCATAATTATAATCTCATTATAATTTCATTTGCAATGTAAAATTATCCCATGGACTTTATCATATACATCTCTTGGGAGTTCTATGTATACTTAGATCTTGATTGGGTTAGAGATCCTGTTGATTGATGTTGTGCAATTGGATTATGTTTCTTTCTTGGTGATTCTCTTATCTCATGGAGAAACAAAAAACAAATAGTAATAGCTTGTTCTAGTATTGAAGCTAATTTTAAAGCCCTTGTCAATGCTACTTCTGAACTCATGTAGTTATGTTGACTATTAAAGGATATAAGAATTGAATATTCATAGATCACTACTATTTCTTATGATAACTAGAGTGTCATTCAAATTGCACATCATCATATGTTTCATAAGCAAACAATATTAAGAATGATTATCACTTTGTTCACTGTCATCTTTAATAAGGAACCATTTCTCCACCCTCTGTTTTATCCCATGATTAGGCAATTTACATTTTGACCAAAACTTATTTGCCAACTAGTTGAATAAACTCATTATCAATCTCAAATTGACTTCATTTAGACTATTTTGAATTTAAGGGAGAGGTATTAGTTAACTATAATATAATATTACCAAAATAAGATTGAATGCATAATAACGACATTATATTATGCAAAATATTTAGACAATGAATATAAGATATTTGGATAATTAATTGTAAACAATCTTTTCGTTGCTTTCTTTATTTATGTATTTATAACTCTATAAATAGAGACTTCATGTATATATTTCATAAACAACAATAATATACAAAGGTTATCTTAAAATATTCAAAGTTCACATAAAATAAGAGAAAATGGCATAGTAAGATTCTCTTATTCGATGGAGATTTATAACATCTGGACGAGTTTTGTTTATTTTTCAGATTATTACGAACTGGACATTTGAATTTGTTATCATTTTTTAAATGACTTGGTTACACGAATTCTTAAATTTGTGACTTGTTGGATCTATCGTGTAGAAAGTATTAATGTCTTTTCTCTCACTCAAATCTTAATTTTATTTTCTCAATTTGGTGAGATTTATGGATGATAATTAACATCATAACAAGTTCATTGCTTGGTTAGTCAAACAGATACACAGTATAGTTTCTGCCTGTTTAATGACAGTTCATGCTTCATGCCTATGTTCGCTAGATATAGATTAGCTGGAAATTGTGTTTAAATTACACCATAGTTTTTAGTTTATTTTGAATTTATAAGTGATTGCCAATTTTCTTCAGATTTATAGTTAAATCTTATTAAAACCGAGTGGTTCTATAGATTCGATTAAGTAGAAAATGAAAATTGATTGCTTGATTCTCTAGAAAATATTCTCATAGTAGTTTATAAACTAACTAACAAATACAAATAAACACTTGTTCTTGCATAATGCTTAGATTAAAAAAAAATAAAAGAAAAAAAGAGGATGGACGACTCGTTTTTCCTTGGGTGCAAGGATATTCCCTCGTTGTATAAATTGTTATATTAATTTTCGGTAGACTCGAATGTGGTTATGTGAAAGCTACCTTCAACCTACGTAATCAATAGACGACAAGATTAGGTTGAAGGAAACAAAGGTAATGCACCATCCCCGCCTAAAGTTTTTTTATGATAAAAATCCAACTGACAAGATTGTTGAATTGTTAATTAACTGATGTTCCCGGGTTCTGGTTGTTTATCTCTGCTCGACACCTACAAAAGACAACGTGCGATAACAGGGTGATGTTAGAATTTAACCACACAAAAAAAAAACCTAAATTGGGAAACTTTAGCGTACTATAGATATCACTTGTTCTTACCGTGGTAATTATTATACTATCTCACAATGGAATAGTTAACGGAGTACCATATTAAGTTGGGCATTTGTGGTTTACGAGAGGCCTTTTGCAACTTAGCTTGTATGATGGTAAGGGAGTGGTAGGTGCTACTGACAGCGTGGGGGGGCTAAAAAGGCTAGTGGAAAAGGCCCTACAAGCTTTACGGCTTGTGCCTTAAGTAGCCTACAACGCGTGCTCACTTCCTATCCTCATCGAGGACACTCTTTACTTTTTCCCTCCCAGATGCCATCACTTGTTTTGTCCTTTACTGCTTGCATCATTTTGTCAAAGTTTTATCATATTGCGCGAAGATAAGAACCTCGGTACAAGTCAAGAATGGAACTAGGTAGTGTAATTTACTGAATTTGATAATATGACTGTAAGAAAAAGCTACTCACTAAAAACAATTTTACTTTTCTTATTTTAACAATTGAGATTTAAGATTTGATTATTTTTTCCTAAATAACACCCCCTTATTGTTTCTTCATTTCCCTTTTATAGATTTGTAGACTGAACCGACCAACTATGCCTGGCTTGACAGCATCATCTGTAGGTTTCCGTTCAAACAGTAGATTGGTTTTTACTTTTGATGATGAACTTAAATAATCTAGAAGCGACGAAGAAGTACGGTCATGGTGGAACATCCATCATTAGCTGCGATTAATGAAAGTTGTGTTGACTGATAGCACATACTGTCTGCATCTGAATCACATTAAATCATTTGTTTCACATTTATGTAAAAATATCTCAACCTAATCAAAATGCCAAACAGTCTCTTGATTGTACGGTCATCAAATTTGTTTTATTATTTACCATCTTATTAACGACAATAAGAAAGATTAAGTTACCAAGTGTTTGGCTACAAAAGGGAACCACCCTCGTAAATCTAGAATCTTAAATGAAGTTATTACTGTCGGAAAGTCTAGTTTCGTTATGATATTAAGTATGCCATTCGTTTCATAATAAGAGTCGTTTTAGATACATTTTAATTATTTAAAATAAGTGTCATTCTTGATTTTGTATGCATGTTTATAACTTTTCTTTCAAAATTAACCTTTTATTTCTCTCTAATCTTAATTATACAGATCAGAATTTCAAGGTAATTTCTCTCATAATTTTATTTAAGATGCTGATTACTGAGGTAATTTTATGAAAATATTAATAAAAGTATATCTATAATTTTATTAACTTTCTTAATAAGCGCGTATTTTTTAAAACGACTCTTATTATAAAACGGAGAGAGTAATAATTAAGAAACTTCAATTACCATCTTCATCGATGAGTTCCGTTTTTCTTGGAGGGATAGGCACGTGTAGCTTCGACAGGCATATCATGAGAATCTAGAGTCCCTTTTATCATATCTACCAGTGTGTACATATACCCTTTGCATCGTTTTACCCAATATCGTTTTGAGCTGAGAACTTGAAATTAAATCCCCCCTCCATCATTGTACCACAAGTTAATTCAGTTCAGCTATATTTAATTTAATCTTAAAAGTAGGCCTTCACAAGATACATTTCGCATTCATATAGGTAGCAAGAAATAAAATGAAAGAGCGACGATGTTGCTTGTGCTCGTGCATATATAGACCAAGAACACAGTTTAAGTTATTAAAAAATTGGACAGGACTAGCCCCCATGTTACGCAGGATTACTTTCAGTTCGGATGAAGGGAAACAAGTAGAACTAGAAGACAACTTACAAGGCATGTCACCACCTAAAGTTATAATCAGCCTTAGATCAAGCATTAACTCATTATGTATTATATAATACCTTGAGGCATGTGGATATGGATGGTGCCATGTTAGCTTCTCCGTGTCAGATTGGAGATTTTAAATTATCATTTTCTTATCGTGGACAGACAGATTTTGATACTTAAGCTTTTCAAGGAAAGTGCTTTGATGAGGGAGATTCCCATTCCCTCTTACACATTTTCTTTTATTCTGTGTTCGTTCTTATGGCCGACTGGGGTGCATCCTCGTCATTATTTTAGGAGGTGCTTGGTCGATATGTTTAAAAAGGGGGTAATAGTTAATGAATACAAAATAAATGGTTGGTTATTGATTATCATTAAATAATCAATAGTTTGATATCTCTTTTTTTTATAATCTTTCGTACTTTTTATTTAATAGAGAAATGAAACTTATTATTTAGTATGGATTTTTTTAAAATTTTTTAATTCTAATTAATTAAAATAATAATATTAATAATATTATATTATATTATAATTAATTATAGTATAATTAATTAAAATATTGTAGTTAATTAATTAATTAATTTAAAAATAAAATTAATTTATTATATTATATTATAATTAGTTACAATATAATGAATTAATTAATTAATTATAATATAATTAATTAAAATATAATTCATTCATTATTACAATATTGTAATTAATTAAAATATTATTATTACTTAATTAATTATATTATAATTAATTACAATATAATTAATTAAAATATAACTCATTCATTATTACAATATTGGAATTAATTAATTAATTATAATATTCTAATTAATTAATTATAATATTCTAATTATAATATAATTCATTAGTTAATTAAAATATTGTAATTAATTAATTATAATATTCTAATTAATATATATATTATAATTAGTTAATTATAATATAATAGATTAAAATATAATAAATTTTTAATTTCCTTATATTTTTACAAACTAACTATTTTGATGCAAGTCAAACTAAGAGAAAACAGTAAAAAAAATCAAGAAAGTCGATCTTCTATCTCATTTCATTTTTTGGCAATAGTAATATATTTATTGTTATTTCTATTACCATTCTCGTTACGGTCCAGTTAGGTTCCAAGAATCTTGACAATGTTATTGGTGGGATTTACAGGTTATGCCCGAGGATCTCATCAACTAAACAAACATAGTCGTTTCTTTTCTTTTCTTTTTTTTTCCTTTTTACCATATTTATGCATGTGACAGGTACATCTGGTCTGAGACGGAAGAGATTGTTGATGGCTATATGTCAGGAAGCTTTAATTATGCACATAAATGGAATCCCAACCCTTGAAAGTTATTCGTACAACAGAAAATTCTCGATCACAACATTAGGCGAGATACTGCAGCTACAGAGAATAACCAATTGTATCATTTGAAATTTATCAGCTAAGAGTTTTGCTACCACCGAAAAGGATTTATCCTATTTAAAAAAAGGATTAATTTAAGAGTAGGTGAATTAAAGGTGTCTTTTTATAATTAATATTATTCTAAAATATTTTATATAAAAAAAGAGAGACCGTTATGCATTATCCAAAATTAAAAAAAATTAATAACCAGTTTACAGCTCACTGACACATCTCTATAATCAGCTTATAGGCATTTCATAGATCAAAATAATGCAAGTTTGATTGGTTCATCTGAACTTGCAAAATTGAGAAGATCGACACTGCTTAAAAAAGAAAGGGCCAGGTTAGCTTTCAATCATTCATGCACATCTTGATGGTCTGCTAAGTACTTTGCCTGGAATATCATGTTCAATGGCCTATGTATTGTTTCGTGTTCATTGTTCAGGAGGACTGTCATTTCTGCATCCAATTTTTTTTTTAATGGCAATAATATTGTGGCCCATCTCCTTTGTCTTTTCTTTTCTTCCTAATTTTTAATTTGATCACCCTCCTTTGTACAATTTGCAGCATCAAAACCATACAATTACATTACCGTATCGTATATCTCATCTGCTTGCTAATACTATAAAATATAAACAATACACACTCTCTCTCTTAATATCAAAATAGTACTACATCAGGAAACGCAATGCAAGTTCCAGCTTCTTTTTTGCTCTCGTCTCCTCTCTTCACAGCCTGTCAAGGTTGAATTATTAAGATCATGTTCATATTATTTTAAGTGAAAGCTCGTTGCTTTGTTGTTTCTCCAAGTTATAGAAGCAAATCATCCTGAGATTACTAATTCTTGGCCCTGTCGACCAATATTATACAGAGTCCTTCCAGTTAATCTTCTCCGCAAGTTCAGAACAGGCGCTGCTTTGTTTTTTCCGTTCCAGTGTGCAATTGAAATGAGTTATGGAAGCTAACTCACGCAAGGACCGGTTTGTCGGCTAGTGGGATATGAAGGAGGAAGATGTTCGATGAGCCTTTTGACCGAGATTTGTTTCCTAGTCAGTTTTTCTTGCAGGTAAGAACACGTTTTCGCAGAATAGATTTGGTAATTAGTAGTTGGCTCCGCGCAACTTCTTATGTCCTGAAACATTGACAAGAATTTTCACAATGCTCATCTTCTGTTTTTTTTTTTTTTTCCTTCATGAAACCATCGCTCAATTTCCGTTCTTGTCGACATTTTTATTTTCCACTCATAGCCATTATATGACATTTCACTCCACAAAGTAATCTTCGTAATAACACCTTTCTTGGCTGCTACATATGTGATTTTGGATTTTGAAAGAACAAAAGAGAAAACTGTTTCAGGAACAAGTTTCTGAAGATGATCTACACCGCTGTTTATGGATGTTGATTGTGCCACCACGAAAAAGAAAAAGACACCCAGTTTGCTGTCAATATTGTCTAACCTTGTAATGCTTTTGCATTCTGTTCATTGTGTTAGCAACTGTTTGCAGACTGTAGGAGCTTCTGATGCAATTTGGAACAGTTTAATTTGTCGCCTTGAAACGTTTTCCAAGAGAGATTCTAGTTTCACATTATTTATGTCGAGAAGAGAATTGAACAGCTTCTGGAAAGCTAAATGCAACTTAAATAAGAGAAAGATTAGATTTTTTTTTCCCTGTTAGGAACATAATTTGATTGGCTGATTATATCTTGAAAATTTTAGTTTGGAAAATTTTGGATGCGAGTCTTTGTTACGGAAAAGATGTCGCATAGTACATAGGAGCGGTAGAAATGTGAGGGTCAACTACTGACCAATATGTCTCCACCTCCAGGTAGTGGCCATTGATAAATCATACCTAACCCATTTGAAGTGATAGAATTTCTGATGTCATCATCCACTCCCACGGTCCTTCTTTTCTACATTTAATCTCTTCGTCCTTCAGTTTCTTGGTGGGCCTATTCAGACTTGTGTATGCTGTTCTCTTGTTTCTTGAAAAGCTTGGAACTTGATCATTATTGCAGGAATGGGAACCAAACTTGAATATGCTATCAATCTTCTAACAGAATCACCAAAAGCCAGCGACTTTCGTGTCCATTCTGTGGACGAAAGGTGCTATCTACAAGCTCGATCAATGCTTAAGAAGGACCTTCAAGTTTCTAGGTCAGACAAGCTTATAAGCTGTTCTACAAACATGATCATGCCCTCAAGCCACAGCATAGATTCCATCAGAGAAACAATGCAAATGCATGAAGACATATTCAAATATCAGGTAAACTAAAATTTAGATCCGAGATAGCTAATCCTACCAGTAAAAAATTCACAAGAAGCTTGGAATGTTTTGCAGGTACAAGAACTTCACAGGTTATACAGTGTCCAGAGGATGTTGATGGAAGAGTTGAAAATGGAAACGACTAAACAGAATAGGAAACATTGGAGTCCCATGACTACTACTATTATAGACATTAAGAGTTCCCAAATCATTAACCGTCTTAATTCCACTGCACATCACTGTTCCAGCGCTCAATACTGTTTAAGAGACGACCACAGTACAAGGGAAAGAAGCGGAAGTTGCTCCGTTGAGACCCTGAAAACGGCAAGAGGTTTTGATCTACAGAGACCAGGTGAAGAAGACTTATCAACAGGAATTAGTTTAGATGACGACAAAAGAGCAAGTTCCAGCTTTTACATACAACCCCATAAAACCGAAAGTAAACATGATGAAGACAATGAAGTGGAGCTGACACTGAGCATCGGAGGTAGCTCCGGCAAGAGTACTAATTGTAAAAACTACCGGCGTCTTCGTGGTCACCGGGGACCAGGATTCATAGACACGATGAATAAGAATGATATGAAGGAACTTGATTCTCCGACATCGACGTTCAAATCAGAGCATGGAGAGGATTGTAGTGGACCGGCAACCCCCATGAGCAACTCAAGTGCAACGTTTGATGAAGAAAGAAAACGGCCTCATTGGCTTTTCCAAGGTTTAAGCATAAATAGGACATGATCTTCATCACCAACTATTTTCTGACATGTACGTGTGCTCTGCATCCTTAAGTTACAACGTACTCGATTTGGAACAATTATGAAAATACACGGTCCCTTCAACATTTGATATCTCCAAATTTAGGTGCTTCTAAATCTGATAAATTGATCGCTGATCCAAACTCTTCAGGATACTTATATCGATTGCTGTGTATAGAACTTCTGCAACTATTGATAACTATTTTCAGTTGAAAAAGTTCATCGTAGGTGACTGCCGATACTGTTTTTATTATCATCTTGCATTAGGAAGTTTTTCTTGCATTACTCAGTCCATGAAATCTTTGGTAATTCATCAGAATACTAGTGGGATATTAACTTTTGAGATTTATACAGTAGATGTTTTCATATTACATGACGAAGGAAGTATTTCTTTTAAAATGTACATTATGTCAAAAAGAAAATAAATATGTTAGAGAAATTAATGAAAAGTTTCTTTCAATAGTAAGGTGACGTGTAACCAGTACACATTTTGGTAATCCGGGCCTATAGAAAGGACTTGAAGAATTAAACTCATGAAATCAACCCTCTGAATCACAACTTCCAAATCACTTGGACCTTTCTTTCTTTCTGATGCATCCCTTGGAGCAAATTAACATGTCTTCCTGGGAACTGGTCCAACTCAGTCTTGAAGTCTGTCCAATTTCCCAAATACTGAAAGGTCTTGTTTCACAACTTAAACCCAATGAAACTCAAACTCTTTTCAGCCTAGTTACGAGGATAAAGACCCTGTACACTCCTTCCTAAATTCTAGGTGGCCTACCTGAGAATTCCGCCATTTTCCTATTATTCTCAATATTTCCTAAAGAAATTATGCCATGTCCTGACTCATGACAGAGTTGGAAATGAGAAAGAATAGATGAGCAAAGAAATGATTTAAATGGAAAAGAATAAGAAAATAGAGGGAAGAGAACAGAGAATAAAGGAGGATATTATTGATTTTTTGGGATAATTCTTATACATTGTTTGTCCATAAATATATCTAACTAATGATTGGCTAATAATAGAATCTTTCTACAAGTTAGTGACATCATTGACAACTATTTGTAATTAAAAGACAAATAATAATGAATTTATTTCATATTAGATTGTATTACTAATTTGTTTAAATCTTAGTAATAGTAACTGATACTGATGATGTTTGATGATAGTGTAAGCCAAATTTAGCTTCTTAGTCTATTATATTAATATCTTCTTCGACTATTATTTTTGTTCTCAAGGAAGAATTTAGGAAAATAAGCTCTTATAAAATTGATATCTTCCCTTGTAGCCTCATCAATACTGAAATTAGCCTTACTTGATCAATATTTGACTTCCTACCAACAATTTTCCTTCTTTACTAAATGGCTAATGGAAGCTTAATAGAAGCTGAAATTTGGTTCCCCATGTGTCGTTTGAGTAAGTATACATAGAATATACGGTGGACTTGAGAATGACGCAAAAGTTTTAACTTGTATGCCACATGACCAATCTTCTCCAGAATTATATATAGACTAAAAATACTTGGCTGATATTTTGAGATTCTTTCTAATAGCGATTGAAGTCTGCTTATTTGGCTATAGCTTGAGAAGCACCGTTTCATTCACTTCAAAATTTCTTTAAGTCTCTTCTGATCTAATATATGCTTATGCCTATTTTAAGCCTTAGTAAGTTAGACTTTAAGTTCTTGAATCATGTATTGCATTTGCTAAACAAACTCACCAACTAAAGCCACTACAAAACTATTTGCTGGCAACATAGGCACCTAAGTTGGTTGAACTTCATAGAGAGCTTGAAAGGGATACATTTTAAAACATGTATGATAATTAGTATACTACCACTACTTTGCTAATGGAAGCTACATGCACTAATAGGTTGGTTTTGAAAGCATATGCATCTCAAGTAATTTTCCAAGTATATATTGACTCTCTATGTTTGCACATCAAATTGTGGATGATAGGTAGTGCTTATATTAAGTTTAACTCCATCCAAGTTGAAAATTTGCTACCAAAATTGTAACACCTCACTCCCGAGTGACCCGAACCCGATATTGTTGGTAATATCCGAGTCCGTGCCCCGCGAAAGTGGCGTACTACATCAGTCGGTGAAAACTCAGTATATCATTTTCTTCTCTCTTGTTTTTTTTTTTAAATTTTTGGACCGTATATTAGCGCGGCAAGGACAGTAGACAGTAGAAAACATTTGCAGTTATTACAATCATCCAATAATAATTTACAATCAGTCAATGTGTAAAACAATAAAACCACAATGGGCTCATTATAAATATAAAGTATTGTTGTACAATGATTGCGGAAACTAGGGGTGAGCATTCGGGTAATTCGGGCCGAAATTTTACTGTTCGGGCCTGGCCCGAATTACCCGAATTTTTTTTCATCTTACCCGGCCCGAACCCGAACTTTTTCTTACCCGAGCTTACCCGACCCGAATTATCCGAAATTTTGTTTGGCTTTACCCGAATTACCCGAAGTTGTTTTTTTTGATAATTTCTTTTAAAAACCCGAAATTTTGTATTTTTATAATCTAATTCGGGTAATTGGGCCGGCCCGAAATTTTTTGGAATTACCCGACCCCAGCTCGAAAATAATTCGGGTAATACCTGAATTACCCAAAATTTGAAATTTTTTTACACGAATTAATTCAGGCCGGCCCGAATAATGCTCACCCCTAGCAGAAATTAATTCGATAAGACACTAATGCAGACGCGAACTGATCCCGACCTCTATCCTTCACTTGCCTACAGTAGACCTACTCCCGTGTCAAACGGGGTACTCTTCTAGTCCTGAAAAATAGATTACAATTTTGGATTAGTTTGCGAACTCAATGAGGAACCATCATCGATGGTTCTCTCAATTCATACATCACATAATCAATTCACAATAATAAGGCAGTTGCAGTAATACTACGGTCTACAGTCACAGTAATATACAGTCACAATACAGTCAAACCCATTTCGGGTATTCAGTCCAGTAATGATGCAATGCACATGTGACTCTTTTTTCCAGTTTAATTACAGTGTTGTGACCGAGCGCGTAAACAGTATTCAGTGATCAGTAGATGCGTCTGGGGAGAATTATCTCCCTTCGAGCTCTAGACTTGTTTCAGTATTTCGAGCTCTAGGCTCGTTTCAGTTTCAGTATCAGTGGCGACTCGGTTCACAATTTTCCTTTATCAGTTTATGCATCTGTGTATGAATGCACATGCCCAGTTACAACATCCCCATAAACAGTTAATCATTCATAGTCAAGCATAGTCAATTAATAGTCAATATGCACAAGTAACAGTTCGTAATTCACAACAATGAACAATTCATAATAGACAATCAATCACAATCAATCACAGTAATGGCAGACAGGTCACACAATGTACACATTCCTGATCCCGCCATTATCCCCATATTTGACAAGTAATAATTGAGAAACTCATCTAGGTTACTCACCTATTACTTTCGAGCTAATGCCAGGAAGTCTCTGCTACGTCGGTCGATCGACGCTCCAGTTGTGTCGCTATAAGAATCAGAGAACAAAACGATCACTAAATATCCAATCCGAGTTAGTTAATGATGCACATGTAGGTGAAAATGCATGTTCATGAGATTTCCAACCCTAATCCCATTTTTTTCATCAGAAAAATCCGTTTAAAAATTAGAAATCTACTAGCGCTGACGACGCTCAATTTGGACCTCTATAGGTCCCCAATTAAATAAAACAGTGATGAAATATCCATTTCTCAGACACCTGCTAATTTCCCGTCCAAAAATTTCTAATCTCTCAGGAAATGAAATTAAATATTCTATGAATTCGATGCCTCAAGAATTAGGTCAATCGGATGTCGGACGGAAAAGTTATAAGCAAAAGAAGGAAAATATATGATCCTAGTCGACTTGCTTGAGATGCAAGTCGACTTATGCTACTGTGTATGTACTAGTCGACTTATATGGGGTGCAAGTCGACTTATGCTATACAATAGCAGATCTGGAACAATGTCCTCCGACATCTCAACTTACACATGGCATAACTCCCTACTCCGGACTCCAAATTGGACAAACTTGGTATCTATTTTATAGAGAAAAGAGAGCTCTACAAGTTTCATGAAGGACACAAAAGCCAATTTCACCTCTAAGGGTATCAAAAATGCAATCAAAGTTACTGCCCTCACAATGCCTCTCAAAACAGTGCAACATTTGTCAAAACAGTGCAACAATTTATAAAATCCGTAGCTTTCCAGTTCCTTAGTCAAAAATTACACAATAAATATGCTCAGAAAGATCCCAATGTTATCTACAACTTTCATGACAAACTGAAATCAAATTCATTTGCTAACTAGGCCAAAACATTCACCAAACATCTGCCCACTGAAATTTTCCAATCTGAACAGTACATTTTAAAACAGCATATCTCCTAGCACAAATGTCAAAACAATCACTACCTTATATCACTGGAAATATAAGATCTCATACTTCAATTTTTATGAAGGATTCAAAATCCAATTCTATCCCTAACAAGTTCAAAACTGCCAAACAAGTGACTGATCAGGGCAGCAGTTAATAACCTAACTTAGGTTCAGTATTTGCAAATTCATTACTCCCAAATCTGATCTCCAAAAATAGCATGACATATACCATTTTCAAGATACTTGTTTCCTCTACAACTCTTCAGAAGATCACTCAAGCCAATTCAATTAACAGAAATTGCTAAAATTGCTTCTACTCAGAATGTGCACCAAATCCACACTTAGTCTAGTTTTCACCAAATGACACAAAATCAGTCCATAGTCAACAGTCCATATCTCCCAATATACAGATCGAAAAATTGAAAAATCAGTGGGAATGAAAAGCTCATTTAATAGGCTTCAACTTTCATTTAGACCATTTTCTCTAATTCCTTCGCAATTAATTTAGAAAAATCATCAAAACTTCTAGGTCAACAATCCGGATACTGTTCACATAAGTCCCAGCAGTAACTTTCCAAGCCAAATTTCAACCCTTTAGGACTAAAATTAGACAATACCTATTTCACAAAAAAATGTAGCCAACAAACCAAAGTTTATTTTGGCACAAACTTTGCCTTATTTGTATAACCACACAATGAGTTATGCTCAAAACAATGTAATTAGTCAAAACCAAAATTTCCAGCTTTGGTACTAAACTTAGAGTCTAACACTTTCAATGCCACTAACACATCACTAAGCATCCAAATGGACAAGAAATCAGTCCCTAGGTCATGCATACATTCACTAGGAATAACTACCTCAATTTGGCAGCACCATACACAATCATGTTCTTATCAATTTCTTTTAAGGATTAGTCATCTAATCACTTCAAACTATGAAAGTCAAACACTAATCATCTCCACCTTATGATTTCTTACACACCAACATACCAAACAATTCAAGCCATATGTGTCATGAAATTAAGGCATCATTCATCTCATTTAATGAAAAATCACTTCTAATCCATGCAACTACCCATGAATTCATGCATTAAACATAATCAAAGCTTAAACCTCATCTTACCTAAAGCTTCCATCTCCACCTCTTCAAGCCTTTCATTAAACAACCAATCACAACTTACTCACTTTCCATCCCATGCACGGTTTTTCATCAAGGTAAGAAGGTGGAAGGAAGTCACCTAAGGTTGGAAGAAAATAGCAACAAAATCGGTGGAGACCAAAGGAGAATAAGGAGGTTTCGGTTATGAATAAAATTCATCTTTCATGCTTCTATTTTGGAAGAGTCGTGTATGACCAAAACAAGCCAAAGGCCATCTTTTCCTTCTTTCAAATGGAACAAACGAGAATGTGTAGGATACTCATGCATTAAATGAAATAAACACTTGGCAATTGGTGGAGAAATGAATAAAAGTCAAAGAACCAATCAAATTGTTGAAAAAATAAAACAAAGACCAAACAAATTTCACTCCAATTCGGTTTCCACTAGGTTTAAGGGCCCACTTTTGGGTCCCACCACAATATTCAATAGTTTAGTACCAAATAACTGTAGCACCCCACTCCCAACAAGACCCGAACCCGACATCTACGGTGATATCCGAGCCCGTGCCCCGCGAGGGTGGCGTACTAAAACACTCAATACCTTTTTAAATCTCGGTATAACATTTTTCTTTTCTTTTTTCTCCTTTTTAAAACAGTTGAGTGCGGAAAACGATAATCAATCTGGGCCTGATTTAATATGAAACCATTTTTCAAATGTGAACAATTCAGTCATTAACTAGCACTCAATAGTGCTCAATCATCATGTACATATAGAAATGTATGACCCAACTGGGCCCAATGCCATTTCTAAACATTTCAGTAATACAATACAATGACACATAGACAAATGGGGCCCACTTAATAAACTCACTACACTAATGCAGATGTGACGACACCGATCCCGACCCGACCTTCACTTGAATCTCTGAACATACTCCCGCTTTACTAACGGGTACTCTTCAATTCTGAAAAATAGATGCAATGTTGGGTGAGTTTATAACTTAATGAGAAACCATCATCGATGGTTCACCCAACTCATGCATTCACAATCATATACATATAATACATGTAGCATTTACAGTAATATCACATGCAATTTCCTTATTCACATCTCTCTCATTTGCAAATAATTTACATTTTCAATCACCATACACATATGCAATGTACATGTGACACTTTCATTTTCTTTTCGTTGTTGTGACTGTGCTTTGAAATCATTTACGCTGAGCCATGGCTCAAATCGCTGGGCATGATATGCCTGCGGTGAGCCCGAGGCTCTATCAATCGTTGGACCCGAGGTCCCGTGCGTTGAGCTTAAAGCTCTCATATACGCTAGGCGTGATCGCCTCGATAAGCCCAAAGGACGGCATAAAGGCATCGAGCTCGTGGCTCTCGCATACGCTGGTACCACCGGTCACAACTACCATTATCGATCATTCATGATGCATGAATGCATGTGTCACTTCCCAATTTCAGTCATTTACGCCCAATCATTTTCGCTAATGCATTTACAATTTAATTCATTGATGCATTCATACATATTTACTCATCTTTGCACTTCAATATCATAATCAAATATTTCAACACCCATGGTCCAAATCAATCACACATCTATCCATCCGCTTACTCACGGCAATCAATGCATATAATTAATAAACACATAAGGCTGAGAAACCAACTAGGTTATTTCACCGCACTTCCGAAGCTACCACCGAAGTCCCAATACTGTCCGTGGAATGTCGATCCATCGGAACCTCTATATCAAATCAAATAAATCACACATTACCAATCATGCCAAATTCAATAATCAATAGCAATTTCGATAAATACTATACATGTTATGACTTTCCCGATTCAATTCCCGAATTTCTCAATTGGATCATTCTCACTCTATTTCATAACAATTCCAAATACCAAATTTCAATTCCATACTCTAAGGTCACATTCCAATTAAAATTGCATTCACTTATTCGTTTTTCATCTGATTCCGAGAATCATCGAATTCAATCCCAAATTTCCATCTTATAAACACTAAATTTCATTTCATCTAAATCGCAATTCCTTGCCTCAGAATTCAATTAGTCCATAGCCAATTCATTAAGAATAAACCCTTTTAAAACAAGCAATTCACCCTCGAAAATTTAGGCGTCCTCGCCGCGGCGCATGGTCGCTGTCATTGGCGAAGTCTCCCCTTCGCCGCCACCACACTTCCTTTCTCTCCGGCGTAACCACATCCCGCCGCGACACGCGCTTAGGTCTCGTCATGGCGGCGATGAAGTCGCCGCCATGCAAGCACAACATCCTCGTCATGGCGTAATCGATTTCAGCTCGTCATGGCGCACAATTTATTTATTTATTTATTCGTCGCGACGCACGCTAGAAAGGATCGCATGGCGTGTTCATCACATCGTCATGACGTGCGAACCCGTAAAATCGTCCAAACCCGTAAATTTCTCGATTTTCTGATAACAATCTATCCGATTCACTTCAAATCACTCCCAATCAACTTAGTATACTACACTCAACTCATTTCTAGCCTCAATCCATCATTTAAACCATTTTTCATCAAAAACCCAAATCAAAACCAACGAAAACCTTATCATCGTAATTTTCCAAATTTATAAACATTTTCATACTTAAATCAATGATCAACCAAACGATTTAAGGTATAAACACATAGAAACTTACTTGATTCAAGCTAGCAACCTTCGAAAATCTTCCAAAAACTCCAAATCGCAAGATGCTCACCCACGACCGTCGATGATGAAACAAACGTTTAAACATATATATATATATATATATATATGAGCTTTAAAGGCTTGTTTGGCAATTTAGTTGCCACAAGTCCAAACTTAGAATCTATCAGTCTAATTCTTATTCTATTTTTCTCCCAATTTTGCAATAACCATAACTAATAAATCCTGAAATTATAATCCCAATTGTTTCATATCAATTTCCAATCAATCACGGACCAAATCTAATTAATCACCATCGAGCAAATTTTTGGTTCAATCCATTACTCTAAAATCCCGAAAAGTTCCCATAAATTCACAAAATTAGCAAATACCCATTCCTATACTCATATTCCACTTTCCATTCCTCTAAATTCCATTTCATTCCAATTCCATATTCAAAACCTAATTTATACACTTATTACTAAATTTTCAATTTTCACAACCAATTCTCATCTGTATAATTATAACCAATTTCCGATACCCAATCAATTCGGAATTGCCATACATGTATGTACATATATATATATACTTGTGCAAATAATAATCATATCGATATCTATAAAAACAATAATGCATGCACAATGTCACATTTTCCTGTACTCAATTCTAACCCGATCCAAATTACTGACTTACCCGTCACTCCGGTAACGGGATGTTACAATAACAGTAGAAAATCAACCGGTTCGTTATATGGCGATTTTTTTTCCGGTCCGGGAATTTTCTCCGGAAAATTCTAGAAAAATTCCTAAAAATTCCTTAAAATATAAAACACACTCTGGATCAGTCAAAATAATTTTTCAAACACAGTAACCACGTTAATCACAATAAAATTGCCTTAGGCACAAAAACCGGGAATGTCATGTATGTATGTACAGTAATTTCATGTGCACAAATGATACTGTGTCCCAATCCTATTATGCATGAACAGTCCTAAGTCATTCCAATCTATCTCATCCTATGCCAAATTTACGATTTTACCCTTCCTGTCGGGGGTGGGATGTTACAAAAATAACCTAATAAACACCTTATCTCTATTAGTAGTGAAGTCTCTAAGAAACCCATATACCTTATGTATATTTTTCAAGAATAACTAAGCCACTTTTGTTATTGTAAATAGATGACTAATGGTACAAATGTGCAAAATTTGTAAATTGATCCAGTATCAACATTATTGTAACTTTACCTTCTAAATTTGGTAGTTGTTTAATAAAATCCACATAAAGGACTCCCATGCTTAAAAAGACATAATCAGGCTTGGGTAAGTTAAATTTTGTTCCTTACAATGTTGGCATGTATCACACCGCGTAACCCACTTATATATAAAAGCCTTCATACCAAGCTAGTAAAAATAAGCTTTAAATCTTGCATACTAAATTTGAAACTAGAATTGCCTCCTAAGGAAGAACCATAATTGTTTGTATGATCCTTTGCATTAAGTTATCATTAACACCAACGAACAATCTCCCTTTATACTTTATCAATCCTTAGGAGTAAGTATTGTACCACCCCACTTTCGTAAGATACGTACCCGATATTCTGAGTGATATCCAAGTTTGTACCCCATGAGGGTGGCATGCTAACATACACATTCCGATATTTAGACACTCGAAACTCAGTAAAAAAAATTCTTTTTAATATCTCATGTACACGAAAATCATAAATCAAAAATTTTGGCCCACTTTTATTCAGAAACATTTTCAATCGCAGCAATACAATCATCAAAAATTCAATAGCTATTTGGGCCCATGTTTGTATTTCATAAAACTCAAAATCACAATTGTTTATTACACTTTGATCAATCTCTTTTGCAAAACATTTCCAGTTGGAAAGTTATACACAACAAATATATTCAAATATGCAAGATACAGTAATTCTGGAATACTTAATTTGGTACAAAAATAAAAAAATACAATGCAGACGCAAACTGATCACGACTTTTACCTCTTACTTGAATGCAGTATGTATACTCCCGTTTACCTAATGGGGTACTCTTTTGAGCCTAAAAAATAATTAAAAATTTTGGGTGAGTTTTGTGAACTCAGTGAGTGACCATCCTCGATGGCTCACTCAATCATAAGATACACACAAATCGTGCAATCACTTAATTCATATCATTTCAATCATAAGGAAATAGCATCACATATCATTTTGATCACTTGTTTCACAATTCACATTCCAAGCAGTCACACAATTCATTTAAAACATACATATCAATTTTATATGCAATGCACGTAAGACTCACTTCCATTTATTACTTTGTTATAAACGAGTGCCTATAACTGTCCCTTATTCATTGTAGATATCGGGCTCATTAATAACTATCTCGTATTTATTGTACATACCAGGCTCATTTTACATAGTAAACTTTTATCTCTTAATCACTTTCTGAGCTCGAGGCTCTTTTTCACATTCTGAGCTTTAAGCTCTTTTTTAGTGGCTACTCTGGCCATAACTACCTTTATCTTTCATGCATTCTTGTAATGGAATGCATCAATCACATATACTCAATCAGTCACTTTCTTTCAGTTTACACATTTCATCGGATCTAAGTCCAACATTCAACATTTAAGTTGAGTATCACTTTTTCATTATCATGCATATTCACATTTTTCTCCAGAACTAGGTCTGTCATTTAACAATCAAGTCATATATCACATATTTCATCAAATTCACATACAAGGAGCACTTCAATATCTCATTCATGCCTCACAATCATTGAAACTTTTGTCCAAAAACTAGCACAATCGATCACATTCATATGATCATTCAGTAGTCAATCAATACAAAATTTAAAACAAAACAAACAATGAAATGAGACCATCTAGGTTGACTTACAGTATGCTCCATATTAGCATTTCCTTCTAAGGTCTGGAGAAATCTGGATGATGGCGCTCTATATGTTCCTCTATATCATTCAGAACATACACATATCACAATTTTGCACAATTGTATAAGTGTCTATTGATGCACACATATGTATATTAAATATGTACAATGCATGTTTAATGACATTCCCGGGTGTATATCCTTAATACATGTCTCATAACCAATTATCAAGATCTTTGAATCATTCCTTAACACTTAGAACACTCTTCTTACGTTAATAATTCAATCCTACTTCAATTAGGCTCATTTAATATCACTAACAAGCCTAAACATCTCATTGTATAACATTGATAAGTCAATCATTCATAAACAAACATCTCTTGGGAAAAATGCCATAGCTTTTGTTGTAGATCTCGGATTAATGTCATCTTTGGATGGTTTCAAAGAGGACTTCTAGATCTACAATTTCTTGAAGACTCCGAAATGAGATTTTGCCAAAACACACAGCCGTGTGAATTCACACTAGTAGCCCGTGTTTTTTTTGGGTCTGGTAGTGTTTTTGCATTAAAAACATACGGTCGTGTCAATTTACACGGTCTGATCGTGTAACCTTCGGGTTTACTCAATTCTCCTTCTCCAAAACCCCTCCAATGGATCCTACACCCATTCTAACATCACTTCCACTCATAATCTTCCCAAATTCACCATTTCTAATGCAATATCACTCCATAACCATTCAAAACATCAATTAAATTTCATTCACTCCATAACCTTCGGGTTTACTCAATTCTCCTTCTCCAAAACCCGTCCAATGGATCCTACACCCATTCTAACATCACTTCCACTCATAATCTTCCCAAATTCACCATTTCTAATGCAATATCACTCCATAACCATTCAAACATCAATTAAATTTCATTCACTCTCAATTCTTAACTCATTTTATTCATCATCTCAAGTGGATAACTTCTTCAAATATACCCAATTTGAACTCAACATTATCCATAAACATTTCATATTCCCCACTTGATCATAAACATCCAAAATATAACATATTCTCATGCACTCAAAACATAACACAACATAAACATTCATCCACAAATTTTGCTGCACCCAGTTCCTAATTTCTTGTCAAATTTTAAGACTCTTAAAAGACAGAATTTAAATTAATTGTCTTCGTAAGAAATGTAGCCATATGTCTCTAGTTTAATCCAAACAAAGAATGAGCTAAATTGAACAACTACAGAACAAGTTATGGCCAAAACATAGAAGCATACTCATAGGCCATGTTGCTGCAACATTTTCTAGCTCAACTACCAAAATTTGTTTCCAAATCTTTCCCTAACACAACTCATACCAAGATCACCTTTTTTATCCCAACATTCATCATTCTCAACTCCATTTCAACTCCAAAATATTCACAAACTAATTCATGATCTATATTTTATCATTATTCAAAAACAAAACACATACATTTTCCCATTCATAATTGATTTTCTACACTCATTCTAACACCATTATATGGATTATCCAACTTCCAAAACATCTCTATAGCAAATCATGGGTCATTAATGATCATTCACAATTATAAAAACATGACATTTACATAGATTTTTCACCATCCACGTCATACACATACAACTCACATAATCAAGTCATCAACCCCACATTTCTCATCATTCTAGTTTCATTTTAATAATACCCATAAAAATTAAAACATAACTTACTTGATTTAGCTTCCAGATCTTCAAAATCACCATTAAACCCTAACTCTTTCATCTCCACCATCATCAACTTTCATGGAAAACTCAAGAAGAAGAGGGGAAGAGTAGAGGAGTACGAAAATGATGGGGAGATCCAAAATAAACACCAATAGCCCTTTTTAGAGAGAAGCTTCGTGAAAGAAAAAACCAAAAAGGGGGGAGGCTTTTAATTTTAAAGGTTAGTGAACTTAAGGCATTGTTTGGCAAGTGATATTTGTCAGTTGCCACATGTCCCATTTCTAAAGCATTTGATTGGTTCTTTCATTTAACTAGTCCCATCAATTTCAATTCCTACTTCAATTGTTCCCCAATTTTTAATGGCACTTTTCAGTAAATCCTAAAGTCATTTATCAAAATTTCCATTGCCATTGGACAGTAATTTCTACTATCATGTAACAATTGTTTTGTCCCTTGGCAATTTTCCTAGTTTAAAAATGCCCAACAATTTTCAGAAATTTCTCCAAAAAATTCAGAAATTCTAAATCAACAAATACACATTCCAAATTAATTTTTCAACACATAAAATCATATTTCCTAATATACTCGCATATATAAACAATTATACCCAAAAATTGTCAATGAATGCATGTACAATTAATTTTATGTGCAAAGATTCAATATTCACGTGTATGTTCATACCAGGTAATGCATGAGCATGAAACGTGTTTCCTAATTTCTCAGTAATCTCTCACATTTACTATTTTAACCTTAACATAGGTAACAGGATGTTACAACTTTCCCCTCCTTAAAAGAAATTTTGTCTTCGAAATTAATATCTGATTGATCAATAAGGCAGTGGTATTTTTTTTCCTCATATGCTCCTCCGTTTCCTATATAATTTCACCACTTGAATACTTTCTTCCAAATGACCATAGTTGATAGAATCAATAGGTCTCTCAATCACTTGTTTACATATCATACTATCTTAACTATTTCATCAATACATTTAATATTACTCACAAATTTTCACTTCATTAGCTATCAATACATCTATGTCAAATCATATCATTATTTCTTAACATACTCACATATCACACACTATAATTCTGAGACATCTTTATTAATAATACAACTCATAAGTTATTGGTCCTATGCTCTCAATAACTTCATATGGACCAATACAATTCGAGCTTAGTTTATCCTTTTTTCAAATCTGAACATATCTTGATCTTTATCCAAGCACACCTTGGTAAGGTGATACTCTTCGAAGTATTTCATCTTTCGCTTGCTATTTTACATCTCTTTAGTGTTAATACACTCAACTCTTATGTCTATCTCACGATATTCCATAACCTCGATGTTTATCCACTTAACTCATTCGTCATTATCTTGTATCACTTAATTCCTATTACAGATTCTTTTTACTCATCAACAGTATCTGGAATCAATTCTGACCTTCGAACATTTTTAGGCCCTTTTCATTTCAATGTAAGGGTGAACAACCCCTTTTTATCATACAATGCCCCACATAATATTCTAATGATGTCACTATGATAATGATTGTTATACATGTAGTCATTCAGAACTATACATCAATTTCATATTCCTATAAATTCCAAAATATAAGTTTTAAGCGTATCCCCAACAGTTAGGACTGTTGGTAATTCAAACAGTCAGTTACTTGTTTTTGCATCCTTAGCAGCTAAATAGTATTTCGGCGTATTCCTACTAGGATGTCTAGCTTAGGTTGTTACTCTCGCTCTCTCTAACCACATCTTTGCTCAATCATCTTTATCGGGTACACACCCTTTTCATTTCAATCACAAAGTAACACTTTTCCTATTTGGACTCAAAATTCATATTCAATTTGAATTCCTCAATAAGATTTACAATTCTGGATCCTAAGTTTTTTAAGCTTTGTTAATTCTTTCATGTGTAACTGATATTAAATTTCAATAGCTTATAGTACTTTGAATTGCCCAGAATTCGACTCGACATTTTATACTTTTTTTTCTTATGGCACTAGATCAGTAACCTCAATATCTAAATTTGTGATACACTACTATTGAATTTTTTGTTCAATGCATCAAATTACAATACTAGCTTTACTGGGAAATACTCATTTGTAGATCAAAATCCTCCAATAACTCTATTCATTGTCTCAGTCTTGTATTTAATTCTTTTAAACTCAATAATTGACTCAATTTGAATGATCAGTAGAAAATCATAAATGTCTTTATACATATAATGTCTCCAAACTCTCAAACCAGTTAATGTAGCAGCAAATTTCTAAATCATGCATCAATAATCATTTATGAGACCTAAGCTATCTCCATGTTGAAGAAATCACTTGATTATACTGCATTAGATTTCATCCTAATTTCAAATGTGAAACTTCATTACATACGACATGATCTCCAAAATGAAATGATATAATTACATCGGTGTTATAATTCATCAAGGATTCTTTTACTTTCATCAGTCCATACAATTTACACTTCTTCCCTCAGACATTTTTGTCAAAGAACTAAAATCAGTAAAAATTCCCTAACAATCTCAGTTGGTATCCAATTTTTAGCTAATTCTAGAAAATTTTGGATCTCTTATATATTCCTTATAATTTCTCACTTCATCATTACCTCTACTTTCTCTAGGTCTCCCGATAAGCCATGTTCAGATATTATACAACCCACATTTTATTTGATCAAGCTAAGACTCACTCTCATTAAACTTGGCATATAATTGTTTCTACGTTCATGATATGTAAGATTTCCTCAAATGTTCAAAAATATTCTCTTCACTTTTTGAATACGCTCTAAATATCATCTATGATCATATTCACTAATTGATACAATTTTTCTTGAATCACTTTAATCTTCATTACCATAATACTGTTGGGTGCATGGTTAACTCCAATAGATATAACCTAAATTCCCTTGTGCCCATGATTAGTTCTCGTATTTTCTTAAGTAACTAATCCCTCAAATGAGGTAATATTATCACATGTTATTTTCAGTCTCCCAATTGACTTTTTTCTCGAATGATTTGTTTGTCCTTTCATTTGATTTCCTTAATTTCACATTGACTTATTCTAATGTCTGTTCATTTATACTAGTTTCTCCACACATTTCAATTTATTTGCAATTATAACTTCCTGTGTTGGTAACACATTCAGCAGATATAATTTGTATCTCCCGAACATATTTACATGTTCCTCCTCACATTAGCAATAATGTCTCCTTAAAGTCAGTAATCCAATCATATAGTTGAATATTCACATCAAACAAAATGCATATACTTTCAATAGCATATTCTACCTTTTATGCCTGAGTCTTCTCTAGGGATATGACTCCAATATTCACTTTTGATTCATTATATATTCATTTCTGATTTGTTTCTTCATTGATCACACTTAACTGAATCATTTGATCAACTTAACCTAATTTAGGGAAATTCTTCCTTGAAAGAAAATTTCTTACTACTATCATCGATACTATTCATATAATCCTTATCAATCAAATGTCATAATCATCGCTTATCCATTATTCTTAGTACCTTAAGAAGATCAATTTCTATCAATCTGTACATAATCATAATGTTTTATGCATCAAAACTCAATGATGTAGTAGACACGATCGCATATGCTTAGGTGTGTATCATCAAGGTAATCCCATTCTAATTAGAGATTTATTTCTGAAAGATCACCAATTATCTTACAATAGTAATACTTTGATCTCAAATAATCCTAGACAATATTTCTCTCTTTATCCTTGCCACGATCGGGGTTTCCTTGCATCGACATATGGCAACATCAACTTTACCTCAATTTTCCAGAATTTACCTCTTCTAGTGTTACATCATTTCATAATAATTCAACTATCATATGGAGTTCATTCACTCTTCCCATTTGGTTTCTCATCTTTTTCTTAATCTCATGTGTACGTAAAATGCTCTCTTATATGCATTTCTAACTTTCTCCTTACTACACAGCATTCATCTCTGGTAAAGTCAATTATGTCTACTTCATTGCCCTTTTATTCTTTCCTCATTTCTATCTTTTCTTCCTATTGTCATTTATTTTGTCTTCCACATGTACCTCCTCAATCAATTCAGAATTATAAATGTATAAAATCATCATGCAATTCTAATCTCAATTCCACTAATATATGCTTATGGGGGATTATAACTCTTGTCACATTTTTCAAACAATCATTTCAAGTCCTAGTTCAACCTCTTAAGGTCACTTTCAACTTAGCTTGTACTCTTTAATCTCATCATTCCTACTTATATCCTTATTTTTCCTCAAACAATCTATGACAGTGTATTCACTTCTATATCACATTCCAGGACACATACCAAAACGCAATATTGATGTCATATTCAATAATACATCCACCAATACAAATGCGCTGAATCTTTATCTGTTATATCTAGCCATATACTATTTCTAATTTCTAGATATCCTTCAACCTTCCTCTTCTCACATTATGATAGATCATCATTCTTCTCAGTGCTTTTAATAGCTCAAACTCTTAACACATGCTCATGCATGTGACTCATATGAATGCAACTCAGACTAGGGATCAGTTGCTACTGCCTACTATGACATGACAAAAATGCATGTACCTTGACACATATTTCAGAAAACGTCCATATAAGATAGTAATTCTGGGCTTTGATACCAACTAAATGTAGTATCCCACTTTCGTGAGACACGTACCCGACATCTTGAGTAATATTCGAGTCCGTGCCTCATGAGGGTAGTGTGCTAACATACTCATTCCGATACTCAGACACTCAAAACTCAATACCATTTTTTTTCTTTTTAATATATCACGTATGTGAAAATCATAAATCAAAAAATTAGGCCCACTTTTATTTAGAAACATTTTCAATCGTAGCAATGCAATTATCAGAATTTCAATAGTCATTTAGGGCCATATTTTTAGTTCATAAAACTCAAAATCACAATTATTTATTACACTTTGATCAATCACTTTTGGAAATCTCTTTTGCAAAACATTTCCAAAAGTTATACACAACAAATATATTCAAATACACAAGATACAGTAATTGTGGAAGACTTAATTGGTACAAAAATAAAGAAATACAATACAGACGCAAACTGATCTCGACCTTTACCTCTTACTTGAATGCAGTAGGTATTCCTGTTTGCCTAATGGGTGTACTCTTCTAATCTTAAAAAATAATTGCAAATTTTGGGTAAGTTTTACAAACTCAATAAGTGATCATCATCTTCGATGGCTCACTCAATCACAAAATACACACAGATCATGCAATTACTTAGTTCATATCATTTCAATCATAATCAAATAGCATCACATATCATTTTGATCACTTATTTCACAATTCATATTATGAGCAGTCACATAGTTCATTTTGTTCATTTGAAACATACATATCAATTTTATATGCAATGCACGTGAGACTCACTTTCATTTATTACTTTATTGTGACCGAGGGAGTATAACTGTCCTGTATCCATTGTGGATACTGGGCTGATTAATAACTGTTTTATATCTATTATGGATACCAAGCTCATTTTATATAGTGAGCCTTTGGCTCTTAATCACTTTCTGAGCCCGAGGCTTCTTTTTCACAATATGAGCTTTGAGCTCTTTTTTGGTTGCTACTCTGGTCACAACTGCCTTTACTTTTCATGCATTCATGTAATGGAATGCATCAATTACATATACTCAATCAGCCGCTTTATTTCAGTTTACACATTTCATCGGATCTAGATCTGGCATTCAACATTTAAGTTGAGTATCACTTTTTCATTATCATGCATATTCACATTTTTCTTCGGAAGTAGGTCTGGCATTTAACAATCAAGTTATATATCCCGTATTTCATCAAATTCACATACAAGGAGTACTTCAATATCTCATTCATGCCTCACAATCATTGGACCTTTCGTCTAGAAACCAACACAATCAATCACATTCATATGATCATTCAGTAGTCAATCACTAAAAAATTCAAAACAGAACAAACAATGAAATGAGACCATCTAGGTCGACTCACAATATGCTCTAGATTAGCATTTGTTTCCAAGGTTTGAAAATGTCTAGATGATGGTGCTCTATATGTTCACATATCACAATTTTTCACAAATGTATAAGTGTCTGTTGATGCACACATATGTATATTAAATATGTACAATGCATGTTCAATGACATTCCCGGGTGTATATCCTTAATACATGTCTCATAACCAATTATCAAGATCTTTGAATCATTCCTTAACACGTAGAACACTCTGCTTACATTAATAATTCAATCCTACTCCAATTGGGCTCATTTAATATCACTAACAAGCCTAAACATCTCATTGTACAACATTGACAAATCAATCATTCATAAACAAACATCTCTTGGGAAAAATTCCATAACTTTTGCTTTAGATCTCGGATTAATGTCATCTTTAGATGGTTTCGAAGAGGACTTTTACATCTACAACTTTTGTGATGACTCTGAAATGAGATTTTGCCAAGACACACAGCCGTGTGAATTCACATAGGTAGCCCGCGTTTCTTTCGAGTCTAGTAGTGTTTTGCATCAAAAACACACAGTCGTGTCAATTTACACAGCCTGACCGTGTAACCTTCGAGTTTACTTAATTCTCCTTCTCCAAAACCCCTCCAATGGATCCTACACCCATTCTAACATCACTTCCACTCATAATTTTCCCAAATTCACCGTTTCTAATGGAATATCACTCCATAACCATTCAAATATCAATTAGATTTCATTCACTCTCAATTCTTAACTCATTTGATTCATCATTGCAAGTGGATAACTTTTTCAAATATACCCAATTTCAACTCAACATCATCCATACACATTTCATATTCCCCACTTGATCATAAACACACAAAATATAACATATTCTTATACACTCAAAACATAACACAATATAAACATTCATCCATAAATTTTGTTGCACCTAGTTCCTAATTTCATGTAAAAATTTGAGACTCTTAAAGACAGAATTTAAATTAATTGTCTTCATAAGAAATGTAGCCATATGTCTCTAGGTTAATCAAACCAAGAATTATCTCAATTGAACAACTACAGAGCAAGTTATGGCCAAACTACAGAAGCATACTTGTTGGACCCCGAACCTTGAGTGACAATTTGACTATGATCAAGTGGATGAGTTGATTGAAATTGAGTTGAAGATCATGAAATAAAGAGAGAAAGTATGAAAATATGAAAAATTGTGAAATAGTTGACCTTTTTGGCATTTGAAAGTTGACTTTTGTTTGAGGCAAAATTTGATAAAATGATCAACATGAAACTTGTAGCCTCTGTCGAGAGCTTTTCGTGGACATAAAGTTTGCTATTTTTCGATGTCGGGATTGGGAGATATGATTTTCAGAAGATATGCTTTGTTTTGAAAATGTTATTAAGTATCGATTTGTGTAGTCTATGTTTTGAGGCTACTCGCCGAATGGATTTAGTCAGAATTGAAAAAAATGGTTTTACTGAAAGTTGTAGCCTGTATTTTGATCTTTCCAACGCCATAAAGTATGTAATTTTCGAGATCGGGCAAGGAGTTATGAGTGATTAAAATTGAAGTTGTTTAGGAAATGCCGATTAAGGCAGAATCTTTGAGTGGAAATCGACTCCTTGGAAGCCAATTGGATTTTTTTGTTCTTCAGGGAAGTTGTGAAGCTTCCTTTGATCTTTTTATTGACACCAAATTTGTCAAATTCCGAGTTCGGGATCAAGAGTTGTGATTTTTGAAAAATTCGCTCGGTTTGCTTAGCTTTTGATCCGCTTTTGTAATCTTTTGCTTATAAATCCTTCGTCCGATATCCGATTGATTTGATTCTTAAATCATTGGATTCCTAAGACAATTACGTTCATTTTATGAAGAATTATGATTTTAGGAGATTATATGGAAAGAGATTGATTGAACCAAAGTAAGAGATGAGTTATAGGTTATAAGTTGATAATTTCCTGAACATGGTTCAGTATTTTGCGATTTTCGAGTTATACAACTCGAATGAGTTGATTCTTGAGGGAAAATAAAGTTAAGATATAGGGCTACAAATCTTATGAAGGGATCGAAATTTAAGTTCATCCCTAAGATTGTCAAATTCTGGATTGAAGTTATGTTAATGTTCAGTTTCGGATTTTGTGCAGTCGCTTAGTAATTCGCCATAACTTTTTCGTTTTAGATCCGAATTGAGCGCCGTTAGTGGCGTTAGATTTGTAAGATCAAGAGGAACAATTTTTCAAGAAGAAAGTTTGCCCAAATTATTTCATTTAGCTGTTTAAATTCTGGACGCAAGGTATCAGATTTTCAAATGAAGTTAGGGGCAATTTTGGAATTAAGTTAAAGAGTAAGGGTAAAGGGTCATTTACCCTCATTTTAATGACTTGGCACCTAAAGAAGGATCTGGAATTTTAAAATAAGAGAGGAAAACGATTTTTAAAAGAAAGAAAGAAAATGAAGAGAAAAGAAGAGAGAAGAAACGATGAAGAGAAGAAGAAGAGGATGGAGTTTCGGCTAGGAGAAAGGAAGAAGAAGAAGAAGAAGAAGAAGGAGAAGAAGAAGAAGAGGAGAAGAGGTAGGTTTCTAAGTTAGTTTTCCTTAAGTTTTACTTGTAGACATACGAAAATACAAGACAAAGAGAGGAGAGTGTGAGTTTCGGCCATGAGAGAAGAGAGGAAGAAGAATCATCTTTCATGAGGTTTCAAGTGGTTTTCAAGTATTTCCAAAGAAGAAGGTTAAAGGAAGAGGAAGCAACACTATAGGAGGCAAATCAGAATTTCGTGGGTCCTCTTAAGGTGAGAATAATTTCGAAAATTGATGGTTTTCTAGTTAGGATTTGTTGCTTTTAATGATGATTTGAAGAGAGATTCATGAAGGAATAAGGAAAGGAAATGGTTCCATCTTTCATTGAAGCCAAATTCTGATTTCATGGGTTTTATATGGGTGAGAAGATTGTCGACTTTTTGTTGGTTTATGGATGAGTTTTGATGCTAAGGGCTTAGTGAAAGTATGGGTAAGATTAGGTGGGATTAATTTCATGTTTTCCCTTTTGCTAAAAAATTCCAGCACTTGATCTTTTGTTGAAGTGTGATTTTTGTTATTTTTAAGATGGAATTTTGCTTAGTTTGGAGAGAGGTTATGATGTTAACTGTTTAGAAAAGGTATAGGTAAAGTTAGATGGGTTTTAAACCAAGATTTTGCGTTCTTTAAACAAAATTCAAGCATTGTTAATTCATGGCTTTTGTGAGAGTTTTACCTTTTTGCTTAACAAGGATGGTTTGAAGAGTTTTTCAAGAACGAATAAGAAAAGAAATGAAATGAGAGAAAAATCAGATTGTTGTGAGTGTGTATAAGGTGGATTTTGTGACAAGTTTGACTAGGTTTGAAAGAGGCTATGGTTGGTATAGTTTAGGAAAGGTGTAGGGATGATTAGGTGAGTTTAAATGCAAGTTTTCCATTCTTTAAAATTTTCCAGCATTGAGTTCATTTGGTAATTGGGATTTTATGCTTAATGAAGGCATTAAAGGATAAGAGAAATGAGAAAGGTAATGGAGGTTTAAGAAAATCAGAGTTTATGGGTTTCTTTAAGGCATGAGATTCTTGAAAATAATTGATAAAATTGAGATATGCTTTGATGGTTATGGTTTAGGAATGGCATAGGCAAAGTGAGTTAGGTTTTAGTCATGTTTTTCATTCTTTAGAAATTTCCAGCTTTGATGTTAAGTGTTAATTAAGGCTTTTATGCTTTGATTAAGGGCAATTAAGGCGCTTGGGGATTAAGGAAGGACATGTGAACCTATTGCAAAGCTTAAGGATTCGAGGTGGGTGACTCTTTAATATTTGAGTTATAAGTTCAGAATTGTTTTGAAATAAATGTCATTCAATGCTTTCGGATGATTTGTGACTTTTAAATGAATTATCATGTAAGATGATTTGAACTTGGATGAGATGTCTTTTGTTTTGTAAAATTGTTTGACAAATGATTGTATGAGTTTGAAAAAATGCCATGTTGGGTAATTATGTGAATGATGTGAAAATACATGTTTATGTGGGTTTGTAGTGATCCTCCGCTTAGCAAGTGCACTTGTCTATATAGGCTTCGCTTCGCCTGCTCGCTAGTGGCTCAGAGTTCAAAATCGGACTCCTCTCATTCACTGGCTACACATGGTCGCTTGTCGGACATGTGTAGTATGCTCGTTAGGATCACTCAAACCATTTGATATGTGAGTATGTGTTTTGGTATTCTCTTTGTTGAAGTCTTTGTTGACTTTGTAAAATATTTGTAATGTGAATATGTGTTGTTGTGTTATATTCGTTGACTTTGTATACTTTTTGCGCTATTGGAAAATGATTTCGACAAATATAGTTTTGAAAATACTTGTTTAAGACAATTTCAGATGCTTATACTTGACTATTAAATTGTTACCCACGGAGCCGTCGTGCTCACCCCCATTTTTCCCTCCACGTGTTTTTGAGAGAAACCGAGTCACCAAGATCGGGATTGAGGCAACTCCGATGCTATTTGCTTTGAAGTTGTGTTTGAAATTGTATTTAAGAAAACAAAGCTTTAGGTCGCATTTTGGATTGTAATTACTTTTGATACTTCCGTTGTAAATGGGCTAAAATGCCCTCTAAAGCTTTGTATACTTTCTACCCTCTTTGTAAATGTAAAAGAATTGGGTTTTAATGTATCTTTGTGTAAAGTATTGTTGTATGTTTTAAGCATGTTTTGAAAGCAAGATTGTGTTTCTATATAGCTTGAAATGGATAGATGCTTAAGAGTGTGTTACTGTCATTGGAGTTTGGGCTATTTTGGTTTGAATTGTGTTATGGAAGTTGGAAGATTCTTTGTTTTATGCAGGTTATAGCATTGAATTGAAAATTTGGGTTAGGTGAAGTATAGGGGAGGTGCTGTCCAATTTTTGTTAAAATTGGGCAGCAACTTCACCTAGGGTTTAGAGTATTTTAGAGCTTGATTTAGCTTGGGTGGTCTTCTTGAAGAATGTAGAAGATGATTAGATCTTTCCAATGACATAAAGTTTGTCATATTTGGACTTAAAATGAAAAAGTTATAGAGTTTGAAAGTTTTCAGATTTCCTACTCGGATACTATTCATTCTGCATTTTTGCAGAATCTTTGGAGGCGTTTTTCACACTCTTAGAGGCTGATCTGGTTTTTGCTTTCTTCATAAAAAATGTAGATTATCTTTCTAGCTTTAAAATGAGGTATGATTCGCAGTTATTGGATTTAGGAATAAAAAGTTATGAGCTTTGGAAGTTGACTGTTACTGTTCATTCTGCAGAATTCACTGTTCCATTGGCTAGTTTTTAGGCTGAAACTTCAAGTGGGTCTTTACCCTCTTAAATGATTGAATTGGTTTTTGTTCTCTTCATGAAACTTGTAGATCTTCTTTTTAGCTTTCCAACGAGGTATAGTGTACCATGTTTCGACTTGTGTGCTAAAAGATATCAAATCTCAAATTCAAGACATTGTATAGGGAAAATGAAATTTTAATAGCCAGAAACCTTTGAAGCGTTTTATGACCTCTTTAATGGCTAAATTAGTTTTTGACTCCTTCTAAGAAGTTGTAGAATTTCCTTTTATCTTTCTAACGACACAAATTTTGCAAAATTTCGATTTCGGGGTAAAAAGTTTTAATGTTTGTAAATTCTGAAATTTTCTTGCAAAACCAGATCTCATCCTTAGACGTGGCCACGTCTAGTCTCTAAACCTCTTAGACGTGCCCTCGTCTAATCTCTGAATATCCCCTCACTATTTTTCTTGTAACTTTTTCGTTTGTTTCCACACTTTGTTATCCGATTCGATTCGTTTCAGTCTGTTTTGCTTTCGACTTCAAGCCTTCGATTTGCTTTGTAATTTGCTTCGGATTCAATTCTTTAATCTTTGATTCTCATGTGCTTCGTAATTCGTTTTTCAGTATGTTTCTTCGTCTCCGTATGCTTTTCTTTCGTTCGCTCGATTTACTTTTGTTTTGATCTTCGCTTCGTTCTCGGTTAAGATCCGAACCATGTATAAGTATGAAAATGGATTTTAAAATGAAAAAAAAATTATATCGGATTTGCGGATTAGAGATTGGATATTCGTATCGGGTTATAAGAGTTCTTAAGGAATCATGCGTACGTATTGAGGGAATATGTATAAGTAGTTGGATTCCGAATACGGGATCCAACAATACTCATAGGTCATGTTGCTGCAACATTTTCTAGCTCAACGATCAAATTTTGTTTCCAAATCTTACCCTAACACAACTCATAACAAGATCACATTTTCTATCCCGACATTCATTATTCTCAACTCCATTTCAAATCCAAACCATTCACAAACCAATTCATGATCTATATTTGATCATTATTAAAAAACAAAACACATACATTTTCCCATTCATAATTGATTTTCTACACTCATTCTAACACCATTATATGGATTATCTAACTTCCAAAACATTTCTATAACAAATCATGGGTCATTAATGATCATTCACAATTATAAAAATATGACATTTACATAGATTTTTCACCATCCACGTCACACACATACAATTCATATAATCAAGTCATCAATCTCACATTTCTCATCATTCTAGTTTCATTTTAACAATACCTGCAAAAATTAAAACATGACTTACTTGATTTAGCTTCCAAATCTTTAAGATCATTGTTAAACCCTAACTCTTTCATCTCCACCATCATCAACTTTCATGGAGGAATAGGTTGGGTCTTTTAGTGAGAATGAAGGAGAGAGCAAAGTGGAAGAGTGGCATGAAAGATGAGATTTGAGGGGTTAAAACTCATGAAGAAGAGGGGAAGAGATGAGGAGTTACGAAAATGATGGAGAGATCCAAAATAAATACCAATAGCCCTTTTTAGAGAGAAGCTTCATGAAAGAAAAAATCAAAAAGGGGGGCAGGCTTTTAATTTTAAAGGTTAGTGGACTTAAGGCATTGTTTGACAAGTGATATTTGTCACTTGCCACATGTCCCATTTCTAAAACATTTGATTGGTTCTTTCATTTAACTAGTCCCATCAATTTCAATTCCTACTCCAATTGTTTCTCAATTTTCAATGGTACTTGTCAATAAATCCTAAAGTCATTTATCAAAATTTTCATTGCCATTGGACATTAATTTATACTACCATTTAACAATTATTTTGTTACTTGCCAATTTTTCGAGTTCAAAGATGCCCAACAATTTCCAGAAATTTCTCTCAAATTTTAGAAATTCTAAATCAACAAATACATGTTCCAAATCAATTTTTCAACACATAAATCCACATTTCTCAATTTACTCACATGTATAAATAATTATACCTGAAAATTCTCAATGAATACATGTATAATTATTTTTATGCCCAAAGATTCAATATTCACATGTATATGCATACCATGTAATGCACGAGCATAAAACATGTTTCCTAATTTCTCATTAATCTCTCACATTTACTATTTTAGCCTTAACATAGATAACGGGATGTTACAAGTATAGTCATTCTTAGCAATTGAATTAGACGATCTTTTGTGTGTCCTTATCATGTATATAAATTTTACAACTTTATTCCTCACCAACTTCTTATACACTATGCTATAATGTAGTTTGAATAGTTTAGTCACTACAAGGAAAATACCCAATTTGCGACGTTTTATAAACGTCGGGGAAAATTTTTTGTGACGCTTTTAAAGACGTCGCACCGAACGTCGTTGAAGGGGAGTAAGCAAACGTTTTTATCGATGTTTTGTAGAAAACATCGAGGAAGCCTGGGTTATTTTTCGACGTTTAGGGAAACGTCGAAAAAGCTTAAGCAAATGAGCGACGTTTGACGTAAACATCGTGGAAACAACATACCTTTCTACGACGTGTACTAGACGTCGTAGAAAGCATGTCAATCTGCGACGTCTGTTGAACGTCGTGGAATTACTGACAATCTGCGACTTCTTCTAGACGTCGAAGAAAGCCTGACATTCTTCAACGTCTTTTAGACGACGTAGAAAGTCTGGAAATCTGCGACGTCTTCTAGACGTCGTAGAAAGCCTGACATTCTTCGATGTCTTCTAAACGACGTAGAAAGTCTGAAAATCTGCGACGTCTTCTAGACGTCGTAGAAACGTCGCAGATGATAATTTATTTAAATTTATTTTTAAATATATTGAAATAAGTTTAATTTAATAAATTATAAATTTTATATAATTAAATTTAAATGACATATAATTAAATAAAATTATTAAGAATAGTGAGAATTATATGATTTTAAAATAAAAATTTAATGAAATGATTATTCTAATTGAATAATTAATTATTGGGAAAAATATTAAATCTGATTTATTTAATAAGTATTTAATATTATATATTTAATTTTTATTTAGTCATTTATCAATTTGTTGAGTACATCATGGATTTGCGAATGATCAATAATATTTAACAAGAATGTAATAGATGTAGACAATAAATTATATAATTTAAAATCCCAAACATGTCATAATATAGTAATTAAAATGAACAATATGTCATAAGTGTCTAATATATCAAGATGAATACTTATCTAATCAACGAATATTATGTGTAGAACATATGAGTTCCAAGACCTTTTTTGTCGCCGACTTCGTGAGTTAATTTATTCTCGCATTTCTTCAAATTTTTGGTCAATTCATCGACTTTAGACCGTAAGCCCTCATTAACCTTCTTGGACTCGCTAATTGCCTCAAGTCTCTTTTCGATCAAGTCTTCCTCGTGGTCGAGGCCCCATTCTCATGCCAACAATGTAATCGATTCGGTGCCAGGACTTTGTCGCACACTTCCCATCGTCATCGGATGACCTTGTTCAGATTGAATGTGTCAATTGTGACACATTAAGTCCTGAAAAGTAAAGAATTAATTACATACACAATGTGATTTAAAAATATTTATAAATAAACTATGTACTCACCCATTTTCTTTGCATTCAGAATTGTCCATTGATCTTTTCTTTCATCATAATGAGTGTGATACCATAACTTCATCCGGTCACACTCTTCTCCGTCTCTGTCACTCTGTTGTATAGAAATATATAAATAGTAATATTCATTATAAAATTTGAAATGTCAATAAAAGAAAATATAATTAAAAAGATAATAACTCACAATCTCATGTCGTATGGCTACAAAGGCCTTGGAGCCAGAGTTTGGTCGACATTTGTCCTGACTCCTAGCAACTTTTGCTTTTTGACTTTTTTCCTAATCGCACACGTTAAGAAAATGTATTATAAAATCTACAAAACATAATTCATAAATACTAAAATATAATAAGTTGTAAAAATAGTAGTGATCAAATGAACTAACCTTTGTAGCTGATTGCTCCCAATATTCGCATAAGTCCATCCACTCTGCCACTGTGACACTTTCCAGCTTAACATCCTTTCCGTACTTGGTAAAATACTTTTTTAAACTATATCTTTGATCTTTGGACCTTAGCGCAAGAAACTTCTTCACAGTAGCATGTACTTCGTTGTCAGTCCTCATTCCTTGATTTCCAACTTTTGTTGCACAAAATTATAAATTATTGGTCAATGTCCTAAGCATATGAAAACACATACAAATTAGATTGGTTTAGAATACTTACGCCTAACTTGTCAAATGCAATATCCAATTCCTCAGTTGTAATTTTGAAAATTTTGTTTTAACAGTAAGGAAGTTCGGGATACGCATCAATCTCACTCGAAAATTTGGCAGATTGTACGGAGTTGGTTGGTCGTCCTTCAGTTGGGGAGATCTCGATCTCCAATCTCTTACCTATGGCCTTGTTAATCTTTGCCAATCCCTGTCCTTTTGTAAGACCCTTGTTTTTCTTGCATCAGTCGTCGATCCTAAATTAGCAAAGAAAAAAGCATATAACATACTCTTAATTGGTTAGATAAGCAAAATAAATAAAGTTAATAAATTTCACCAATTTTTTGAGAAAGATCAAACCTGCAGTGCTTGCAGAAGAAGAACCCACAGTGGATGTAATTGCTTGATTTACTGGTGTCTGATAAGCCAAAGTTGGAGGCATCTCTTGAGTCGTTGATGGAGAACTAATGTTGCGACGTTGATTCATAATTTGTTCATATTTATCTCTAGGATGAATAATAGGTTGAGAAGGTGTGACTTCTCTTGGTGTTGGAATAGGCTGAGAAGGTGCACGTGTGACTTCTCTCGGTGTTGGAGTAGGCTGAGAAGGTGCACGTGTGACTTCTCTCGGTGTTGGAGTAGGCTGAGAACAAACATGTGTGACTTCGTTCGGTGTTGGAGTAGGCTGACAAGGTGCAGGTGTCGGGTTTTGTGGTTGTGTACAAGAAGATGATGCATTAGCTGCGTCCCCAAGAAGCTGAAGGTAACGCGACTGCAATTTTGTCGGTACGATGCTACTTGGTGCAGCCTTATTCTTCTTCTTGGGTTGACCTGGTGCCATGTGAATTACCTGCATCATAATTGAGATTAGATTTCAAAGTTCAAAACCAAATGCATTTCCAATGTTCACTTGAAAGGCAACAAGAAAATGTTGCTGAAGATAAATGTTGCAGAAGATAAAGTTTGACCCAAAATGACTCCAACTAGTTAAGGATTGTTGTATAATGAAATAATAACTATCCTAATTAACATGAAAATAAATTGATAACTTAGATGATTCACAGTTAGAAGACAAAACTTAGAAAAAACTGAAATGTACTTTTGCATGAGTGTCATGTATACCTTATTCAAATGCAGCAATCTTTAGAACAAAAACAAAGTATCATGCAAAATGAAGTGTTCTTTGTGGTAGAGAAGCAGATTGTGCAATTGTGAGTGTCGATGAGATGCATTGGTAGATTGTGCATTCTGCATTTGTCCATTGTGCATAATGCATATCAACATGCATTGTGAATTGACAACATGCATTGGCAGATTTTGCTTTGGGTTGGCTTTCCTTCTAATTTTCTTCGGTGACTATGTATGATGTATTCTGGGAAGGAGTCAGTTCTCGATAGCAACAAACAGATTGTAGACAAGGTTGTCAGAATTTAGAACAAGTAATAAAGGATTGGCCTAGTGACTTAAGACAAGGAAAGTATTATTAACACATTAATAATGCTTTGCTCTTCATGTTGTTATATTTTAGTGTTCATGAATCGTATAAAAATCACATTTAAGAAGAAAGTATTACACTTCTTAAAACGAAAGTGCTTTTAGGTACTCGTTTTATTCTCTCCAAATCAAATTGAAATGTAAGATTATATAGAAAAGCTTTATCATTTAAATCAGGCTTTAGTTTTTTGAAGAAAATCTCAAAATAAACCTACTTCCAAATGGAAAGGTCTCATATCATAATAGTCTTAATAAAAGATTTATAGTTATCCTTCAATTAATCTGAAAACAATTAAAAGGTTATTTTAGCAAAAACTCCAGAACTAGTACATAAGAGACCTAAAAATCTCCATTGCATGTTCTTCAGTCCGCATCGTTTTTCACAGGCAACATTATGTGTCAGATTCAGGAAGTGTTATGTCTTTGAACAACAATTACTCCACATAATTCACATCATCAGAAGCATGCACTCAGTATGAACAATAATCTAAAATGGTTTTAATTAGTGTGTTAGGTACCCACAAGAGAGCAATATATTCTACAAATAAAGTTAATCTATCCTCAAGCAACGATCGAGTTCTCAAGTGGATTACAACTTAGTAGCAAAGATAGAAAGGAAGCACCCAAGAAGTTCTATAGGTTCCATGCCTATGCATAGGTTACATGTACATAGGACTTGAATATAGGAAGGAAAAAGACATGTCAAAGTGGTGATAGAACTTGAGCTTAATTTACTCACAACTAGAGTGCTTGAGTATGTTAATGGATTGTACCATGTGTGTCCTAATTTTATTTCAATTGAACTCTTACATAACAATCAGTTGATATTTGTGTGTGAAGAGGAGCAATTAAAGTATCATTAACCTAGGAAACAACTTGAGGAGAAGTACATAATGGAGTGACCAATATAGAATTTATTTATGATGACCAACGTTAACTCTTAAAATGTTGAGATGAGTTTCTTTAGAGAGCAATTTCGAAATCACAATATCTAATTTAGGTAGCAGACTTTAATGGAGTATAGATGCACTAATAGACTTGTTCAAATTTTAAAGGCCAAATACATTGGCTATCATGAATTCCCATGTAAATAGCAACATAAGAAGAATCAGGTTATTAAGAATTACCACTTGCGTATAAATGGAAGAAAGTAAGTAGGGAATAAATTGACATTAAAGCAATTGACATTAGTTTATCTAACTTCTGCCTAGTTTATCTAATTATTTCTCAAAGGAATAAAAATTCACCTGAATTTATATATTAAATTGAATAGTTTAAATTTAACCTGAATTTTTGGATGGCTAGAAAACAAGTTCACAGTGAAGTCCTATCTGCATTAGGTGTCATTGAAAATGTCAACTGAAAATGTATATTTGTCAACTAAAAATGTATATCTACTTTCTAGAGGATTGTGATCTACTACCAGAAAAAATGAACCCCTCATCCAAATGAATACATGTATGTGCTAAATATTAAGATGTATTGCTTTCTTGATATAGCATGGTTGCAATTTAAAATATTAGGATGCAAAGAAAAGGCTAGGGAAAAGTAGAAGATCATGAGATAAAAGGAGCATTTATTTTCACTGAAACTGACTGTGAGATGAACTGACTGTCCTATAGGGATCCTCCCTTCAAACCCAAAAGACAAATAAGAAAATGTTTCTGTGTTTCAATTCTAAGTTCTCATATTGAAAAAAAATAAATAGGGTTGTACTTTTCTTTCAAAACAATGCACGTAGAGTTGAATGGTTAACTAAAAATCTAAAAGATAGTAATCACGAAAGTCCTACAGTCTCACCAAGATAACTACTTTTCAAGTTTTCAATGATCTAAAAGATGCAAATGATAGACAAATGAAATCCAGTTTGTTCTTGTTCAGTTTATAGCAAAGTAAGAAGATACTAATATCAAGTGTCAAACTAGTTTAAACTGAAAAATAACAATGATGAATGAAAAGAACTTAAAAATTGAACTTGGACATACTAAAAATTCCATCACACAAACAAAGCGAGAAAGCCAACTCTCAATCAGTACCATATTTAGTCAAAGTGCAAGGGAAGGACAGATGGAAAGTCTTCAAAAACACAAATGGAAAGTGTTATGAAGACATGGCATTGCAATCTGTTTGGAAGACTAAAAGCCTAGTGTCTTCAAAGTAATGACACAGCAAAAAGTCATTCATGATAGGGTAGAGTTAAACACAAAGTGACAGTGTACTCTTCAAAGTATTGGCATTGCAGCCCTATTCATAAGGAGTCAAAGAGAAACATGGATGCTGCTTATAAAGAAATGGTGGACTAAGGTGATTGCCTTGTAGGTCACAAGTACATTCACAAGATTTCCATCAAGCAAATAACTACAAGCTCCATAAAGGTTAAGCAGTGCTGGAAACATAAAAATAGCAGCTAAAAGTAGAAATACAGAATTACTTGATCTTCCCCGCAAGTGTTGCCCCTTCAGAATGAAGCCAAATCCCACTTGATTGCACAAACTCTGATTAGAAATAAACCAATGAATCAAACTATGCAGACATTGCCCTCATCAAATAGTTATATATATTTAGGTTCAAAGATAAGAAAGTAGTGAAGCAAATCAACATTCAGTTTAAACAAACAGTCAATCAAATTCAGTTTAAACAAACAGTCAATCAAAGACAGCAAGAAGTCATTCATTATAGGACATGGATGCTGCATATAAAGACATGGCATTGCAATATGTTTGAAAGACTAAAATCCTAGGCTAATTATGAAGAACATATTGTCTACCATATGTACAATGAAATGTTAATATCAAATACAAACACGTGCATCATATTGACATTAGTTATATGTATTTAGGTTCAAAGCTAAGAAAGTAGTGAAGCAAATCAACATTCAATTTAAACAAACAGTCAATCAAATTCAGTTTAAACAAACAGTCAATCAAAGACAGCAAGAAGTCATTCATTATAGGACATAGACGGTGCATATAAAGACATGGCATTGCAATCTGTTTGAAAGACTAAAATCCTAGGCTAATTATGAAGAACATATTGTCTACCATATGTACAATGAAATGTTAATATCAAATACAAACACTTGCATCATATTGACATTAAAGCAATTGACATTAGTTATATATATTTAGGTTCAAAGCTAAGAAAGTAGTGAAGCATTTACAATATCACCTGTTGTAATCACTCTAACCACAAATACTGTAAGAAGTATTTACAATATCACCTGTAGTAACACATGTTATCCATAGAGCAAATTACAAGGATATTTAAGTATTTACAATAACTATATGCATGACTAAGGCATTATGGAAGTTAATCCAAATTGCAAGTTCCCCTTCCCTTCTCATATTCCTTATATCCACCTTCTCAAGACTTTGTATCATTGACCTACAACGCTATAAAGTAGTGAGAAATATATGAAAAGGTGTAACCTTTTAAATGCTTTGTTAAAATTATGAAGATGATTTTTGAATGCTTAGTTAATTTTTCCCATGCTGAAAATGACGCAATAAACAAGATGTCATTTGTCCTAACTAGAATTACGACTATATTTCCTTTTCCTAATGTCTAGGATGATGATATCGTAAAGGATGACATAATTTGAGCTACAATACATGGTTAAAGTTTTAAAGTTAAAGGTTTTAAGAAACTTAATGGAGTCCAATTTTGAAAAATAGGATATTAACAACCTGAAACTTTTCAATGCTGCGGCAGTATAAATGAGAGCGTCATTATCTAAATATAGGTTCACAATCTCCACCATTCTAGCATAAGGTCCAATCCATTTTTTCTATACTTAAACGTGGCAAGCAATTGACGTGTAAGAGAGGCTTTGTGTTGGATGTTTCATATTGTAAATTCATATCTCTTTTTGTACTTTTATTTGTATGCTTTGCTATGCTTTAATTCACAATTAATGATCCAATGCACTTTTGTTGCATATTAACTAATCATTGGACCATTAAGATTTTTTTAACTTTGAACTTAGGATGTGGACTATATATTTTCCAAGTTCAATTTATGTTTTATCCATTCTATCGCTAACTTTTCCTTTCAGGTGTGATAACTACTTTATCTAGTCCTTATATAGATGCCAATTCAGACGATTAAGATCTTCATTATAGGTTAGTGAGATGGTGGTTTCCTTTAGTAGCATAAGCTACTTTCTTTTTCTCTTAATATGAATATTAGGATATAAGGAAGTGCCAAATACATAAGGAAACAATAACAAATATGATATGGAATTATATATATGGTACGACATGCATGTTATCTATTTAGATGCTTGACTCTCAAGGTTGACAACTATTTTTAACTCTACTTAAAGACTTCGTACTTATCTTCTAAACTCTCTACGCTTACACTTTGAGCTTACCATTTTTAGGTTTTTTCTTTCTTTTTTTGGTCTTGGCTAGTTTTGTTCTCTTATGCATACTAGAATTTATAACAACAATATACATATATAACAGAGAAAAACAAGCAACAAATAGAGTAGAAATTTCAAAACTTAATGGGAGAAGAGAAGTCAATATTGGGGAGGGACAAAAACTAAGCTGGTTTGACGTTTAAAGCTTAACATTAGGACTTAGGCCATTGCCACCAAAACTTCACCATCTTTTTCACAGACAACATAAACACTAATCATAATTCAAGTATCATATTTCCTATTTCACTTGCCATATGAGGCAAAACTTTATAGAACAATTTAATTTTGATGGATGTTCTTGATTGAAAGATAATTTATATTCTCTTCTAAATTTTTTATCTTCTTATATTCTCTTCTAAATTTTTATTCTTCCAATACTATTTACTAACAAATGCTAATTTTTATATTCTTTTAGGTTTTAAGGTCTCTTAAGCATTATATGAGCAATAAAACTTCACTTCAAGGCTTTATTATAAAGGCCTATGTATCGAATGAATTCTTGACATTTTGTTTTATATACATGACATTGACACACAGTTTAATAGAGAAAAACATAAATTTTATTTTGATCAAGATGGTAGCTTGTCAATTTTATCCCAAAAAGTTAGGGTACTTCGAATAGGAAGACAAACTTAAATTTAGCTATGATACAATTTGAACAATTGTGAGGAAGGGAATTTATATATGCAGTGTTTATATTAATCTTATACAATATTTCATATTAAAATTTAGCATTCACCCTTTATCTTCTTGCATCAATTTACGTTTTAAATTGAGAGCCCAAGGTGAGATTAAAAGTAGAGATTAGCTTAATGTTAAAGAAAGGCATAAGATGAACTTCCTATTATGGTTTAAGGCACGAGTAAGTTATCCATGTAATAGTATGAAAAATGAATATTGTAAGTGAGATTACAACATTAACTTTTAGTAAATTTTTTTCTACAGATGATGATATGATTACATAAATTTCTAGAAGCGATGATAGCATTATATGCTTTGGCATGTGGGCCTCATATGTATAGGAAAAATATACATATTGCATTGTTAATGGAGTTAGATTTCATATAAAAAAAACACGACAGTCGCCTTAGAAGCCAAAATTGTGGGTTTGTTATTGAGTGATAATATAAGGATGATTTTATTGACTTCTATAATGTTATCTCTTATATTGACTCCTATGGCATTATATCTTCAATAATTGAGTTACATTACATCATGGATAACAAGATTGTTAAATTTAAGTGAAAATGGTTTGATCTTCGTCACAAAGGGATTAACATAAAAGTGAATGAAAATATTACTAGCATCAATGTTAGTAACACATGCTATGAAAAAGATAATATTGCTAGACCTTTAGTTTAGTTTAAGTTGCAGTAGCAGTAGCAAGAATAGACTCAAACCTATGGAGAATAATTCTATTTTTATTTGAATGTATCTTGAAAAAGTGACGCATGGTAATCAGATTTTTTTTATAGCATTATGCTTATGTTTTAGATATCTTTGGAGGATTTAATAATACAAATGAGTTATATTATATGCTAGGTTTTGTTTCTACATCTTCAAGGAAAAGGAGCAAATATGGAGAATAAATGAATCCATCTACTATAACTTTATAAGAAGTGAATGAAGATTAATGAATATGGTAGGAACATGATACTGTGTTATTGGTTATGTTCTTCAATGCCCCATTCTATTTCTACTAAAAAACTACAATCTAAGGAATATAGCACCTACATACATCTATATTTAGGTTATATTCACATTATGTAATTATAGCATCAAACATGTTTGCACATATTTGCATAATAAGTATAACAATCTGCTACTAATCAAATTTGTACTATAAAATAATCTTCAAGAAGAATGACAATCGTGAAATGTATTAATTTAAATTACATTTGTATCTTATGTAAGGCTTGCATATATTCTTCATCCATATTTCTTCTTACACACTATATTAACTTTTGGCCTTTCATTCTTTATACAAACATAATCAAATCCCATCTTAACAATCATGTTCTTCAAAGCCTTTCTAAATGTACATTGATAATCAAATATCATTCCTTGCTTCAAAATAAGTCTCACATCATCTAAACTAGATGAGAAAAGTACATATATTTACACTTCTTCTTCCTCTTCTCATACCAAGATCATCATCAACAATATTAATATCATCATCACCTAAGTCAATATTCTCAACATCAGTACACCACAATCTCCTAACAACATTAAGAAAACTACTGAACTTTCGTTGAACACTTCAAAGGCAGAATGTTGAATGACTTACCTCCACCATGCAAATACAAATTAACTACTATAACACAATGCAACTCCAAATGTACCACATATAATAAAAACAAATGCAAAAATACTCTCAACACCAGATTAAATCCTCAAGCACAAAAATTGATTGACTTAGCTCCACCAAAAGACAGAAGCCCTTCGAGAAGACAAAACAACGGTAGACACAAGCCACGCAAATGTCAACAACGAGAAGACAAATCCACGGTCGAAAGTGGCTCCAGAGAGATGGAATCCAGCCATGAGCACAGATGTCGCGTGATTTTGAGAGGGAGAATAATCCGGCCGAACGCGCGTTGAACGAAATGGGAAAGACAAATGAAGCTCTAGACGACGGGTGGGGCGGCGACGTTGAGAAAAATAATGTTAGGTTAGATGAGTGAGGCGTGAGGCAGGAGGCTGGAGGCGGGAGGCGGGAGGCGGAGGCGGCGAGATTTTTCAACCAGACAAAATTTTGAAACCCAAAAAATGACTGAGTTACGTTCTTTTAATTTTTCACTAACTCTTCCACGACGTTTACTTCATCAAGACGTCGTTAGATGTATTTGGCCACATTTCAATACTAAAACGTCTCAATTACTTCCTACATTCCACGACGTCTGAGCACAACGTCGCAAAATACTCTCACATTTCCTGACGTTTTTAAAACGTCAGGAAAGGTTAGAGTTTTCTGCGACGTTTCACTAGTGAAACGTCGCAGATTCTATTGTTTTTTTGTAGTGAGTGAGGCCCTTTTGTTACATATATATGTGAATCTTTTGCTTCAAAATGTACTTAATGCTTTCTTAATCTATATTAATGAGGAAGTGTTCAATTTCCAAATAATTTTCATAAATGGACAATTCCTAGTGTCTAGAGTTCAATGCTTTACTTATGAGTACTATTGGTCTTTAATCTAACATCAGCACTGTATCTATTCCTCTTTTTCTATCATTAGTCTCTAACACAAACTGTTTATTGAAGTATAGTAAAGTAAGCACTATAGCACAATTCATTGACTCTTCAAGTTGCTTGAAAGCATCTTCTACCTTGTCATTCCAATTAAATGTATCTTTCTTAGTAACTCAAAAAGAGGCCCACTATTCACACCATATCCCTTTATAAAGTTTTTATAATAGCTAGTAAGTCCTAAAAAATCCTCTTATTTCCTTCAAGTTAATTGGCTTGGGCTAATTCAAAATTACTTTTACCTTAGACTGCTTGGTACTTAACCTATTTATAGATATTATGTGGCCCAAGTACTACACCTTCTGTAACGTCGGACTCTCTGAGTCATTTTGTATTGTTCTATATTTGAAAATACTACTATATATTGATATATACATAGTTGTATATGAGTTCAAAGATGTATTTAAAATCCTTTTGAGTATATATATTAGTGATTTATAATGTTATATGCCCTTACATGTAACTTAGAGTTCATAGGTATGCGAAATCTTACAGATTTCTGACATATAAGCTTCTAAGTGTGTAAAACTGAGTCCATTGGATGGATATGACTATGATGGTTGAGTTAAATGTGTTCTAATGCCTTAGAGGTGGTTACACATGATTTATAGACTTATTGGACCCTTACAAAGCTTAATTAGAAAAGTTGATGTACATAAGAGCTTATTTGCCAATTGTTAAAAGTCAAAGGACTTAAATGTAATTTTTCAATTCTTGAAGGAGTAATATGTAATTTTATAAAGTTAAGGGGCTTAATTATTATTTTCAAAAGATTGGGGACCAAAATAAAAATAAAAGTTTTAGTGATTCCCAAATTTTGAGCTTAATTGCAAATTTAGAAAAAGTTTGGAGGGTAAAATGATAATTTCACTTAACCTAAGGGGAAAAAAGGTAATTTCACCATATTTTGGTCAAAAAAAAGTCAATATTATATACCTTTCTTCATGTATGGTCGTGCACCCCATTACTAAAGACTTGAAACATTTTGTTTTAATTAAAAGAAAGAAGAAGAAAGGAGGAGAAGAACCATTTTCGACTATCACTAAATCCTATCCTTTTTTTAATTCTCCAACCCAAATCAAACTGTTCTAAGCTAATTTGGGATCAAGGAACTCAAATCTATCATTATATTTGATAAATTCTCAAAGCATTTTAAAATATCACCAAAGCAAGGTTTAGGTAGGTTTTGCCTCATCTTTCTCTACATTATGATTTTTAGATTGGTATTAAGATATGTTGTTCTCCATGCTTCAATATACATGAAACATGGTTTATATAAATGAAATGAGTCATGGAGAAGTCCCCTTAAGTCAAAACCGAAATGCCCCCTCTTTAGTGAAAGTTTGTGAATTTTTGAATAGCTTTTGAAATTGATGATTTAAATGAATTCTATAGTGTTAATTGTACATGTATAATGTGAAATGATGATGAAAAATGAAGTTGTATATTGGATGAGGCTTGGTCGAAATGATGGGAGAAGGAATAGATTAATGTAATGAGTTTTATAATTATGATGAATATGACTTAAATGAAGAGAATTGGATTGAATGGAGTGATGAAATGTATTGTTATTTGGAAGTGTTTGTTATATAATAAGATAGGAGCATGAATTACTATGATAAAGTCTTGAAAATATGACTTGAAAGTCATGCACATTAGGTGTTTAATAAAATGTCAAAGTGAATTTGGCTTAGGATTTAAGGATTCGTAATGATATACATTAGAAAGCAGCTTTCATGTTTTACTTAGAGTAAACTTGAATTTTGCTCAAATTGATGAGTAATGGCCGAATCCTATAGCTTAAAGATAGTGATATTATGTTTTATACACTTATGTGATGATGTATAAATATAAGATATATGTTTGAGTAGTAAATACATTGTATATTTTTTATGTATAAAAGCTCGGGAGCTGTGAATCAAGGAGCTTATATTGAGGATTGCTGAAATTAAGGGAGTGTACACCTTCTTTTGAGGTGAGTTGGGAAAACTATATCTCTCAAATGAGATTTGAACATCCTAAGACATGCATAATGACTGATATGTGAATTTTGAATTTAGGTAATGCATAGTAGAATTGAATCTCAAATAGATGCTAGTATACTTATGTATTTAGTAAACGACATTATTTTAAAACTGATTTTTTATTATATATTTTGAGAAATGATATTGTTTTCAACAAACCTGCACTTAAAATGCAAAGGACAATGTTTTATTTTCCGAAACTATATTTTTGAACAACTTTATATTTGGAGTGCAAAAAATGACTTTTATTGCATTAATTTTTTTTTTAAATTTACATATGTATAATCGAGTCATATATGTTGCGTGTATTTGTTCTCTTTTAGCTTAGAGTCATGACAAGATTTCATTTTATTAGTTGGACTGATAAATAAAAAGCATGGTGCCTTACTTGATTTTTGTACTTAATATTTGCATATTATTTTTGTGATTGCTGAGGTAACGATTGGCCAATCGTATGCTAGACACAACAGATTAAGCGACCTTCATACTCTTGACACTAGTATATAAAAGTCGAGTCCCCGTATTGATACCTTTCTACGGGACACTAATCATACATCCATATATAAAACTAATCATTTATTAATAGCAAGATCTTTCTAAAAGTTATTGACAACTATTAATAGCTAAAAGACAAATAACAGTACATTTATCTCATAACAATTTGTATAATTAATTTAGCAAAATATTAGTAATAATAGCAGTTGGTAATATTATTTGATGAGATTGCAGGTCAAATTTAACATCTTAGTCTATGATAAATTATTTAACTTTTTAATGAAAAATTAAATTTTTTATGAAATTTGTAGACCTTTTTAAGAATCGTGTGAAATTAAACGTGGTATATGCAGCAAGTGAAAACCCATTGAAAACAAATTAGTAGGCCGTAATTTACAAATTAATTAACATGTTCCGAATTTTGAGTAACTCTGGCTTTCGATAATTTAAAATTTTTATAAACATTTTGATAAATTCTTTGGTTACGTGCATAAGAAAGCATATGATTACTGTCACCATGAGTCTATATGATCGTTTTGGACCGAAATTGATGGTTGCTCAGAGATATCAGAAATCATTAGAGATGAAAAGTGAAGACATGATTACTAGGTTCTGTTACGCGGATTTGATCCTCAAGTTTTTCTTGGATTGATAGTACATACCAAACTCGCATAGGATGAAACTTGATTTCTTCTGAGGGGCTCTCTGCGCTTTATATTCTTGGAAATTGCTTTCTCTGTCTGATAGGATGAAGATGAAAGTTGCGGGCTCGTGTTGAAAAACTTCAACTTAAGCTGGCAAATTATTGCACGGAAGGGAATTTTATTTCCACTGCTTTCATATGAAAACAACCATATCGATTCCACTTTTATTAAATGCGATGGAAACAATTGCTTTGATGAGAAGCATCCGTTCTAGTTTATACGGGTACAATCTTCCCTTATTTCACCTCGATTTCCTGTCAGAATACCTACTCGGCCAAGCTTGGTAATCGCAGATACGAAGGCTTGCTGAAAAGCTGCGTTATTCGATGCAAAAAGATTAACAGTGGCTCGTGATCTTCTGTCCGAGAACAACACCTGATCAGAGGTTAACAGACCCTTTCCTTGCTGAAGGTTAACGTAGTAAGCGTTGTCGAATCTCTGAGGAGTTGTTGGGTCCAAATTAATTGCAATTCTAGGGTCGACTTTGAGGGGACACATATTTCTGAGCTGAAGAGCATATTGCAAATTTAGTGACGGGTCAATTCTGTTTCCGGACCTAAAGTTGTAAATCCTCTTGGAGAAGCGGCTGCAATGAGAGAAACCAATTGTATGTGCACCTGACAATATATTCAAATAACATTTCAGAAGTTAAAGAAGTCAATATTCTGAACCATTTCTAGCTATCTGAAATCTTCAAATTGCAAAACTTCATGGTATATGTACCTGATAGTGCAACCATATCAGTCTGATTAAGACCATGAAAGGCAAACATGGTGTTGAGCTGGTCTAAGTTGAATTCAGGTTGAGGAAGTCGGTGTTGAACACTAGCTTTTGTCGATATCCTACCATCACGCCTTCCTAACTCAACTTGATAAAATGGTCCGCCGGCCTGAATATAAACAAGTTGGATAAAGAAGTAAACAATTTTGGATGATGCACATGGAGTGGGTGACTCAAAAACTAATTTCTATTGGTGGTTGTTTGATAATTTATGGAGTGATCTGTGACGAGGATACTACTTAAAAGCCAATTATGCTGGAACTGCATACCAAAACTATGACATCTCTAGCAGCAAGAGCTAATATATCAGCACAAGAAACTTTATTTTTGCACTGAGGAACACTGTCAACGGCAGCCTTAGCCTTGATCACCGTGTCGAATCCGTCTCCAGCAAGTGAAAGATCATCTGGGTGATCCTTCTCAGCATTGCCAGTTGGAGATGCAAGTAGCACAGAAGCATCACATCCCTGGAAAGTGAAAACATTTAGTAGATTCACTTTAGAGCTAAAATGAAAAATACTAAAACGAAGTGTCAATTTCATCGGTATAACCCACTAACCCTCACAAAACAATCATGAAAGAACAGCCGGAGAGTGGCAGGAGCAGTCACAAAAGTCTGTTGAAACTTCTTTTGGACCGCAGAGCGAACTATGGATTCGACGTTGGGACAGGTACTGCCGTAGAAGTTTTTGCGAAGTTGAGCATAAGAATTATTAGTTAGAAGGAGAGGCAGAAGAAACGCCGACAGAAGAATGATGCTACGTTTGGGCATTTTTATGATATAGCTAATGTCTTTACCTGATGGTTGGTTTTAAATTTTAAGGGGAAAGTGAAGAGTTTATACATATAGGCATGGTCAAGAAGACTATGCACATAAAAAAAAGATAATATTTATTAGAACATGATCAATAACACCCAATCATGATTGTTTGAGAGTGAGGATGGATTGAGGGGACAGTGAATTTTATGGACGAGATAATTGGCATGTTCTCCTTCACAAGCAACACTATTTCAGGAGTGACAGACAACGACTCGAGCCGCCTTGGAAGGAAAGTTCATGCTAGGATCTCACAAACAACTGGACACAAAATATTTGTGTAAGTTCCTTCTTGTTGTATTATACTATATGTCATCTTGATCTCATAAACAACCGCACGGAAAATCTTCTTTTAGTTAGAAACTAGAACGGAAACATTAAATACATTTTACTTTTTCTTTTTTCTTAATAAGTGAGATAACGGGTTCAAACCGTCCTTATGTATGTAGTCATTTAAAATTTAAAGTTAAAGCTTTGTCTCCTGCAAGAAATCTACCCTGCTCGAGCGAGAATTAATGTAAATATGTATGACTTAAAGGTGTCTTTCTATAATTAAGATCCTCCTAAAATACCTCGTGAGAAATCAAAAAAAACAAACAAACAAACATTAACTCTCTTCATCGATTTGAACCTTAATTCTCTTTATACAACTCAGTTTACTACTCCACTAAACCATTTCTTTACACCCTTTCTTTACGTTAACACAAACAAACAGAAGAATTGACAAGGTGAATAAAACCAGAATATTGAGAAAAGAAGAAGAAAGACATAATTTTAGGACAACGGAAAATACTTTTGCCCTGATGACAAGGAGTTCTATTGACTCGCTCTTAAACAAAAGTTTTTCTTCGTGTGCAGAAAGTCATATGGGCATCAACTAATTAATTGACTTCTACGTACCCTTTTCGTGATCTTCTTATTTGGAGACTTCAAAGTTCGTATTGGATTATGAGGAGCGCCAGCTTGAACAAACATGCACGCTTATTACTGGTCTCACGGCTCTGCTTGTCGCTTCTTATTTACCCAGTGATCAGGCACTTGGAGTATGAAAGATGTCACTGTTGGCTCACATGGTTTACTGGTGGAATTTTGACTTTGTCGTTTCATCTCCAAGCATCGATGCATACCTATATACATGGAACCTCCCCGGGTTGTCAAAATGATTCAGTCATGCTTGAGAACTTGATTAATTAGAGTATCCAGTCAGACGAAATACACAAACTAGTCACAGGTAATTAGGAGGCATGAAGGCCTTATCTGTAGATTAATTTTCAAGCGATTGATTATTGTTTGAGTGGACACGGATGACTTGTTGCCTTGTTACATAGAAATGATTAGAGAGGAACATGTTAAGCCTCTCTGGAATATTTGGTTGCACGTTAACTTTTGACACAGGACTTCCAAGTTTCTATTGTTTCACATGCCATTCCCATATTTTCAGGTAATGTCGCACTTGTTTGATGAAGAATCCGTTTCCTTCCTGGCCGCGCCAAGTTATGATAAAGAAAAGAGATTAAGTATATGTTAAATAATTATACTTTGTATAAAAATTTGAAATACTTAAATACAATTAAGTTTGAAATAATTTTATATATTTTGAAAGCAAATTATTTTGATAATAATTACATAAAGTATTTAAAAATATTCATGTTCAAATTAATCTAAATTTAAAAGTTTTACTAAAATAAACAAATTTCAAAGTATCAATTCTTATCTTTTCATTTATATTAATATGTATACTCACTACAACAGACATGTGTATTGGCTACGATTTATTTAGCAACACAACAAAAATCGTCGTTTTTTGTTGTTAGAAGTGTCCCTTTGTTGACACATAAAAATATCGTTGCTAAAAGTTAAATAATCTACCACGGTTAAGCAAACATTGGAAAGGGGAAATAATATTATGACGCTTTTAAAATTTCGTCACAATTACAAAACATTTAATGATGTTAAAGTATTTTTATCGCAAAAAAGAAACAATTATCGATGACAAAAAATTATCGTCAACATATGTGGGACAAATCAATGTGTTCAACCTTGATTTAGCAAGATGTCAACAATTGTTGGGAAAAATAACGACAGAAAACTAAATTGTGTCGAAAATTGTATTCCTTTTTATTGACATTTTTGGTGAATTGTTGTAGAAGGTCGAGCTAAGATAATGCGGAGCAACGATAAATATTTGAAAGTCGTGGAATGTTCACTATTGGTGACAATTATTGTATTTCGTCGGTAAAGTTTGGCGATGATTTTCTTTAATGTCTCGGATTAGTGGTTTTTCTTAATTCGTTGCTAATGAGGTAAGATATAACGATGGTCTATTATTTCGTCACTAAAAGTAATTCTTAGATTTTTAAAAAAAAAAACTTGAATATTGATGAAATTTGATATGTGATAATATTGTTAAAATTAATAATATTTGAAAGATAGTTTGTTAATAAAAAGTAATAATCGTAATTAAAGTTAATCATAATTGGCATTTTTATAATCTATCCTAGTTAAGATATGTTTTGTTGTAAAGTTGGTGTAGAAGACTTTGTATTTATACTGTATTGTTTAGAGTATTGTGTACTGTGTATTGTAGTTGTTAAGTAGATACTGTAGCTATTAATAAGTGTTTGCGTTTTGTGTGATTAGCTAGTGTCGTTTTCCTCTTTCCACAGACAGTGATGGTATAAATATCATCTGTATTCTGTAACTCTTTTAACATGAAGTGAGCAGTGATTAATTGAATCACTTTTACCCAAACACGCAATCCCTAGAAATTGTTCATCGTTCAGAGCATTCTGGGTAGATCACCGGAGCTAGTCATGGTCGAAGGCGTGAATGCGCGATCCTCCTTTGGAAGTGTAGCTGGCGAGGAGAATCCAATGTTCCTACAGAACTTGGATCATCTAGGGATGGCGCTCGTCACGAAACAATTACCTATCGTGGAGTCGTGTGATGAGGATTGCATTGGGGGAAAAATTGAAGCTCGATTTCGTCATTGGAAAATGTGAGAAGCCAAGGGAAGATTCACCAAATTATGATCGATGGTGTCGGGTGGACTTCATGGTGACGTCGTAGTTATTAAATGCCATCTCCAAGGATATTGTCGAATCATTTTTGTATACGAGCTCAACTAGGGATTTGTGGAAGGACCTAGAGAGGAGATATGGAGAGTGCAATAGGCCACTACTATATCAAATTAGGCAAGAGATCAGCTCAATTTCGCAAGGGGATTTATCTATCTCCAGGTTTTTTACTAAATTGAAACGATTATGGGATGAATTGAATTGCTTGGCTCCAATTCCCCAATGTTCTTGTGGAGCCCTATAGCAATGTTCATGTGGGTCTCTTAAGCAGTTGATTGAATTTGAGGATAATGATAGGTTGGTTCAATTTCTGATGGGTTTGAATGAGGAGTATGATGCTATTAGAATTCAGATTCTTGTAATGGATCCTTTGCCTCATGTGGATAGGGTATACTCGATTGCCTCAAGTGGATAGGGTATACTCGATGGTAGTTAGGGTTGAAAAGCAGAGGGAGGTGAATATTTCATTTTCTGACAATATGAGCAGTGCAATATTGGTGCATGGTTCTAGTGGCAGCAATGAGAGAGGAGTTGGTAGAGGTAATGCTAAGAAACAAGTGAATAAAGATGACATGTATTGTGATTTTTGTAAAATGAGAAGACACACACGAGACACTTGTTTCAAAATTCATGGGTATCTGGATTGGTATAAAGGTTCAAAGGATAAAAAGGGGGAGATATGGCTAAGGAGTTAGTAAATATGAGTGATTCCCCTTTGGATTATTCAATAGAGAAAGATACCAAGGAACCAGCCTGGAGACAAGATATGGCAGCAATGATTCAACAAGGGATTATGAATTTTATGCAAAGTCAAGGAAAGCAAATGCAACTAAAAGACAAGGGAGGAGATGTCATCAACTTTGCACACTACAATGACTTTGCAGGTAGCACTCTCAACCATTCTTTTAGTTCAGTTAATTCAGTTGAATGTGGTTCTTGGATAATAGACACAGGTGCATCCAATCATATGTGCCATAATGTGGATTTGTTTGACAAACCTATACCTGTAGTCAAATATACCCCTATTCACCTACCGAATGGCACAATTAAGACAGTAGATTCCACAGGGAATGTTGTTCTTAATGATAATCTTAGTCTGTCATCCGTTTTGCTCATACCTTCTTTCAAATACAATTTTTTTCAGTAAACAAGTTAGCTTGTCAATCTCCTACCAAATTCACCTTTTATGCCACATTTTGTGTTTTGCAGAACCTTGTGATTGATGAGGTCTTAGCAGTTGGGAAGGTAATTGCAGGCCTTTATGTTCTTGATCAATCCTCTTTTCATCATAATACCATTTTGTCTTACATCACATAATTAGGAAATAGTAAAAATAAGCCAATACATTATCATTGTGCTGTTGATGATGTTTTTTGGCACCAAAGATTGGGTCATCCTTCTCTCAATGTACTGAAACAGTTACAAATTTCTTTCAATAATATGAATTTTCTGAGCAACCGTGTGATGTTTGTCATCTTTCCAAACAAACTAGACTTCCTTTCCCTAGGAGCAGTATTAGTACAATTGCATCTTTTGAACTATTGCATATGGATCTTTGGGCTCCTTATAAGTAGGGGTCGATTAGTGGAGCACACTTTATCCTCACCATAGTTGATGATTTTTCTAGAACAACCTGAACTTACCTACTTCAACATAAAAGTCAGACTTCAACCTTCTTAGCATAATTTATTAAACATATCTGAACCTAATTTGATGCTACTATTAAGGTTGTTAGAACTAATAAAGGGACATAATTTTTGAGTCATAGTTGTCAGGAAATATTTACCAACTGTGGTATTATACATAAAAAAATTCCCCCTTATACTCCACAACAAAATGGAGTTGTTGAAAGGAAACATAGGCATTTGTTGCAAAATGCTAGGGCACTTATGTTTCAATCTCATTTACTAAAATAATTTTGGGGAGATTCAATTTTGACTGCTACCTACATCATAAATAGGCTTCCCACTCCTGTCCTAAATTAGAAGTCTCGATATTCTGTACTTTTCCATAAGGAACCTGATTATAATTTCATGAGGACTTTTGGTTGTTTATGTTATACTTCTAACACTTTTCCTCATAAGGACAAGTTTGCACCTAGGGCTTTCAAATATGTTTTTATTGGTTATTCTTTAGGACAAAAAGCCTACAAACTTTATGATTTGCAAAGCCATCGTATTTTCATTTCTAGGGATGTTGTTTTCTATGAAAATAATTTTACTTTTTAGTCCATTTCCTTAGCTCCAAGTACAGTTCCTTTACCCAATCCTACTGTTTTACCATATGTTGTGTTTCAAGAATCCTCATTAGCTGAAAATATTGATATGAATTCTTCAGATTTTTTAACTCCCTCTTCCTCGACTACTCCATGCTCTGAGCACAGAGTCCAGCTCCTATTTGTAGGAGTACTCGTGTGACCCGTCGGCCTAATTGGCTGGATGACTTTGTTTCAAATGCATCTATTACTAATATTGCTCCTGTTGTTGTCCCATCTGCACTTAATTCTTCTTATACACCACCTACATATCCATTTGTATTCTCTTATTGTCTTACATCTGATTATCATTCTTTTTTATCAAATGTGTCTAATATTGAAGAACCTAGTTCCTTTGAACAAGCTAAAACTAATTTGAATTGGTTGAATGCTATGGAGGATGAGTTAACAACCCTTGATCATAATCATATTTGGGATTTGACTGCTTTGCCAAAAGGGAAGAAGGCTATAGGTTCTAAATGGGTTTATAAAGTTAAACTCAAACCTGATGGAACTGTTGATAGGTATAAGGCTAGGTTAGTTGCAAAGGGCTATAATCAAATTGAGGGTGTGGATTATAATGAGTGTTTTTCTCCAGTTGCTAAAATGGTTACTGTGAGAATTTTTATAGCTATCACTGCTGTGAAGGGTTGGCCTTTACATCAATTGGATATCAATAATGCATTTTTTCATGGGTATATTAATGAGTAATTGTTCATGTTACCTCTTCAAGGATATACCAAGGTTGCTCCTAATCAAGTTTGTCGTTTGAGGAGGTCTTTGTATGGTCTTAAGCAAGCCCCATGACAATGGAATCATGAGCTTATTGTTTCTCTTTGTCAACAAAATTTTGTACAATTTGCTAATGATATGTGCCTATTCATTAAATTTGAAGGGACTGAGTATATTGCTCTTGTGGTGTATGTTGATGATGTGTTGATCATGGGTCCGACGGAGGCATGTATTAATTAAGTCAAACAATTTTTAAATGACAAATTTACTATTAAAGATATGGGTTCTGCAAAATATTTCCTTGGGTGAGAACTTGCTAGATCATCTACTGGCTTGTATGTGAATCAGCGCAAGTATGTGTTGGATATTCTCAAGGATGCAGGGTTAACTTGTTCGAAAGGGGCAACTACTCCTCTTTCTCCTCATTTTCGGTTTGATGATGCTATCTCCCCTTTATTGGAGAATCCAGACAGATATCGAAAGTTAGTTGGGCGTCTCCTTTATCTTGGTTTTAACTGTCCTGACATCACTCATGCGACTCAGCAGTTGAGTCAATTTGTTCAAGCTCCTACTGAGCAACATTGTATAGCTTCCATTAATGTGCTCAAGTATTTGAAGCAGTCTCCATCTACAGGTTTATTCTTCCCTTATTACATTTTTTGTTCTTTACAAGCTTATTGTGATGCGGATTGAGCTGCATGTCCTTTTAGTCGGAGATCTTTAATAGATTTTTGAGTGTTCTTAGGTAATGCACTGATTTCTTGAAAGACTAATAAGCAATCCACTGTTTCTCAGTCTTCCGTGGAGGCTGAATACCGTAGTCTTTCTACTACGGTTTGTGAGTTGTAATGGATTTCTTATTTGTTGGATGATTTTTGAGTGCTTATTTCCTTTCCTATTTCATTATGTTGTGACAATTTGGCTACTGTCCATATTTCTACGAATCCTATTTTTTATGAGAGGACAAAGCATTTGGAGATAGATTGTCATTTGGTTCGTGATAAATATAAAGAAGGCTTCGTTCTTCCTTAACATATTCCTTCCAAGCTTCAACTGGCCAATATGTTCACTAAAGCTTTATCAGCCCTTGTTTTTAGTTTTTTGTTGTCCAAGTTGGGCTTTGTGATTGGCACCAAGCTCTACCTTGAAGGGGGTGTAGAATACTTTATATTTATACTGCATTGTTTAGAGTATTGTGTACTATGTACAATATATGTTAAGTAGATACTGTAGCTATTAATAAGAGTTTGCATTTTGTGTGATTAGCTAGTGTCGTTTTCCTCTTTCCACAGACAGTGATGGTATAAATACCATCTGTATTCTGTAACTCTTTTAACGTGAAATAAGCAGTGATTAATTGAATCACTTTTACCCAAACACGCAATCCCTAGAAATTGTTCAGTTGTGTTCAATGTTTAAAACATATTGTCAAAAAACACATGGTAGGTTATTTAAAATATAAAAAGTAAATATATTTTGGAAACAGAAAATCTTAAGAATACCAAAAATATCATAATTTTAAGTAAAAAAGTAGTATTAATCATTAATATTTAGTAACAATAAAATAATTATTTATAAAAATTTTGGAAATGGTATCAATATAACATAATGATATATGGTAAGTAGCACAAATTTTTAATTAAAAGGTTAACAATTCTTATAAACATAGAACAGCAACAATAATAATGACAATAGTACGCATCCTTACCCCTAATTAGTAGAGAGGTTGTTTGAAAATTTCTAACAGATAGAACAATAAATAAAGTTTAAATCTAAGTCTAGTTGATTCCATCGATAAATGCTAATGATATAATTATTTTTCTAAATTTCAAGTGGCATGAGAATCAAAAAAGGTGAATGAGTTCCCTATATCTGGATTCCTTAGAAGGATTCTTGCACATTTGAAGGCACCAATTGAAATAGTGAAAGATCTTCTATCAGGAGTAAGGTTTTTGACACCCTCTTCCAACAGTTTCTTCGCTATAGCTAAACTTTTAGAGGATATAGTTAATGAGTCCCCATATTCAGTATGAAAGATAACTTCTTGTGATGAACTACCAGTATGATTCGTTTCATAGTTAGATTGGTAGTTTAGTAAAACTGTTTAACGAACCCAAATTAGAACATACTTAGATTAGTAGTTTAGTGAAACTGTTTAACGAACCCAAATTAGAACACATGCATACCTGAATGACCAGACAAAGTTTTTGAAATTGATGAATATTCCAAAACAATCAATTTCTCTAATCCTTTATGGACCATTGTGACATCGCCCCGGCCTCCATGCCCATAGACACTACAAGAAAATTGTGGAGTGATGACGAAAATTTAGCGACGAAATAGAAATCATTAGAAATTAAAGACGAAAAGTATATTTCTGTCACTGATGGTGAGTAATTTAGCGACAAAAAAAAATATTCGTCGCCAAATATGGAGGGAAAGAGTAGCGACAAAATTTGTGTCGGAATTAGCGACGGAAAAATACTTCCGTCAATAATTGAGATTGGATAGTGACAAAAAAATACAGACTTGTTATATCGATCGGTAAAATTGTCATAGGAAAGACAAGATTTTGGCGACATAAATAATAGGCATTGACAATTGCGTTGGTAAAAGCGTCATAATCCTGAATGTTACTGATTATCGCAAAATGACGTCATTTTTTATTGGAAAAAAAGCGATGTCATTTTGTTACAATAGGAGAATGTTTTCTAGGCAACCAAAATGACGTTGTTTTTAACAAAGACGTTGTCGTACGGTTGAGACGTAAACGATGTCGTCTCATGTAATAAGGGATGCTTTAATGCTAGCCAAAATAACGTCGTTTTAGATAGCTTGAAGATTTAAGAAATCTTAACACGACATATATTATATACCATCAAATGTGAATATATATAATAGCTTCATAACAAGAAATGAGATCTACATAATAAGGAAAGTGACGTAGTCCGGATGATACTAAAAACCTTGAAAAAGAAGATCCATCATGGATGGCAAACGTTTATTAGTGTATGAAGAGGGGATTTGTTCTGCATTGTTTTCTCCTTCAGTAGGGACAATTTTGCCACATTCCTCCCAACTGAATGAATTTCTACCATCAAAAACTAGTTGTCATGATGACATTCCTTGATTAATTATGTTAAGAGTTGCATTTTGCACATGTGAATTTAGAATAAAATTCATTATGTTCAACTCCAATTTTGATGATAAGTTAAAGTACTAAAATTTAATACTTATACATCTTCAATTTACGTAATGAGATTAATGTTACCCTTATTAAAATAATAGTAATCTATTTACCCATTGTATCATGTCAAAATTTTAGAATTTAAAGTAGATTAACCACGACCATGTTCTTTATGTATAGAAATATAGTCTTATCTATATTGGGTTATATTACTATTAATACAAATTAAAAAAAAAGTCAAATACTTTTTTAGAACTTTCATCAAATAATTAGAGACCTTTCTTAAGGGAAGCGTTAAAGGTCGTAAAAAGAAGTCAACCCATATACAAGTAATAAAGACGACAAACCATCTTCAAAACACAACCACAAACACAACTCATATAGCACTTAAAGGTATAAATTAAACTTAGCACAAGATAGAGGGTTTGAAAAAAAGAATCAATACAGTTAACAATGGTTCTTCGACGATGATGACCACAATACAGGAGATGAACACAAGAGAGGGCACAATGGTTATTGGATTGTGAATGTAGAGGAATGTTGACGGCTAGCATGAAAATCAAGAGAGGTTCGTTGAAGTAGTGATAAAAACCTAATTCAAAACGACGTTGTTTCTTGTTAAGGTAAACAATGTCATTTTCCATTTTGTTGGAAGAAATATAAAAATATAGTACAATATTGTTAAAATAACCGTTGTCAATTTAAAGACTTTGCCAAATTTGTTGTCACCTTTGCATAACATAATTATTATTACACATAGAGAAAAAATTATTATTACAATATCTTAACGACTACCATAATATTGTTTGAAAATATTAGAACTTAATCACATTAATTTATAATAATATTATAATTTTATTACAAATAATTTGCTAAATATTACATTAAGTGAACAAATTTGAATAAAATATTCTTTGAAAATAGTATTAAGTTAACTTATAAGAAATAAAAGCTAAGCAATAATATTTTCCAATATTCATTGTAAATAGTAATCAACATTAAATATTAATAATTTCCAAACATAATGTTAATGATTGACTGCATATACAACTGTAAAACAAATATTAGTGAACAATTTTGATTGTAATATGAGTATTTCATATTAATCATTTTAACAAAATAAAAATTTTATAAAAAAAGGATTATTATTAGGGCGTTTATCTATTTTGGTAGCAAAATATTGCAGAATTTGTGACGTTTATTTAATTTAGTAGGTAAATCTGAGATTTGGTGACGAATTTTATCTTCTTCGCCAAATGTAATGGATGACAAAAAATAAGATGGGATGCAATTTGTTTAAACACAGATGCTCGAGACTCCTCTCATTTACCCTCTTTTTCATTTTCGTCCAGTTCTCTCTCCACAGAGTTCTAATTGTCGAAACTCTTTCACACCCCACTGTCGGTTAAAGAACTTTCTTCTCTCTTTATCATCCATCATCTCCTTGTGCTCTATCTCCAATTGGTGAGTGATGTTGCTTTCATTTTTTGGGTCTCACAATAAACACCGAATGTATATATCAATAACCATAGGTCCCTTTTTATGCGGAATGTTGAGTTGTTTGCCTTATTTGCTAATGATAATGGTTGAAATGTAGTCGATACGTGTTATTGTGGTTAAAGAAAAGGGAAAATAATGAAGTGTTTTTGATAATTTAGCTTGATGTGTGACTACACATTAGGTTTTAAAAGAAATTCTTGAATGACATTGATATCATTTTTACAGTGTTTTCATGTTTAAATTCATTATGTTTTGTTCAATTTGAAATGTTGAAATGTGCCTGTACATTGGTATAATGTTAAATGTGAATAGTTTTGTTAATTTTTTGGTGGAGAAAATTATTGTGCATATAAAGTCTTCTTTAATACATGTAATTTTCTTTCTTGTCTAACTTTAATATAAGTAGGGTATGAAGAAGTGAAATGTGCATCTATCCTTTTCTTTGTATGCACACATCGGATATTATGAAACCCATGTGAGATGTTTGCCTTGTGAGAAAAGAGAGTTAGTAAAGTTGTACGTTAAATGTTAATGTATATGTACATGTCCCTCTTTTCTTCTTCTTTATTTTTTTAATGTTCTATGCTTATAATCTAAATAAACTAATAATATTTTAGGTGCTTTTATGATCAATAAGATGACAATCTAGGGAAAAAACTAGCTAAAATGTCATTTCCTTGTGCAATTTGATTTTACATATTTCAAGGAATCATATGACTTACCTTCCTATGTTATAATTTATTTTGATGATGTCCCTTCTTGTAATAATCAAAGAACATAATTTAAGTTTGAAATCATATTTGTTTATGATTGGTTAGAGTTTTAGTTAATGCGACATAAGATGAACTATATTGTAATTTGCAATTATATTTATAGTTAATAATAATTTCTTTTAAAATGAAAAGATAAAGAACAAATGTATTATATTAAATACGAAATTCCCTTATTTTGCAGGCTTTATTTTATGTTGAAGAGCATCCATAATCGGTGGATGTCCTCCTTCTTTGTAGTTTGAGGTTGTCCATCGATCTAGGTAAGTCATCCAACCCATTTACAATATGTTTTGTTTTACTAATTGGAGTGTTTGTGAGAAATTTTTTTTTTTTGATATTATGGGTATCATTGATCATAACATAAAGTTCTAATTTAACATAAAGCTTTAATTAGTAGTAACTTTTATTGTCACGTAACAATTGAACAAGAATTAATTGCATTTAATATGGGTATTGTTTGAAACATTGGGGCACAATAAACCCTTAGGATGGTATATGGGCTAGAAACCGATGATGCAGCAATGATAAGGCTTATAGGTGAAAAATTCCACAAGTTTAGGAGCCACAGCGAGAAATCCCTTTATCAATTCACACGTATAAACAATGTCATATACCATAATGTTTCTTTTCTTACGAACTTTGTTTGTATAAACTTTAAGTATGATGTGTTCTGGTTTTGTGTTAATGCAAATGATGTGTTAGTTTTGTGTATTGGTATGCAATATTCCTAGAAACATAGGATGATATATAGGTTGAAAACCGATGATGTATCTCCGATGAGGCTTATAGGTCAAAAATTCTACAAGCTTAGGAGTCACAATGAGAAGTCCCTTCATTGATTCACAGGTATAAACAATGTCATGTATCTTATTTAATAGTAACTTTTATTGTTACGTACTTTTGAACAAGAAATGCATTAAATAATTCAGTTATCTTTTTTGATTGTATAGCTACATGGATAAAAGTTGGATGTCTCATTGGAAATGGTTCACTGAATATGTAGAAGGAGTTAAGAGTTTTATGCAATTTGTATAACGTCAAAATGGTGATGAATGTCGTATTTTTTGTGCTTGCATCGATTGCTTAAATGTCAATTTTCAAAGTCAAGATGTATTATATAATCACTTGCTAATCCAAGGCATATATAAATTCTATAGTTTATGGCTTTATCATAGTAAGCGTAAGGAAGCAAGTTGTAGTAGAATTGGTGGTACAAGTTATGATGATAATAACAGTAATGATGTAGATGATTGTAATGTTAATGATGATGGTGATGATGGGATTGACGAGACATTAGACGGTTATGGGAATTATATGGAGAATATGAATAAAACAAGTATGCCTAACATAATTGGTAGTATAAATAAAGATAATTTTAGGAAGTTATTGAAAGTTGTTTAAGAAGAACTATATCCAGGGTGCTCAAATTTCCCACAACTATCTTTTGTTGTCAAGTTGTTGAATTTGAAGGTCTATAATAAATGGGGTAACATGTCTTTTGGCATGTTAATTGATTTACTTAACGATGCATTACCTGTTGGACACAAATTGTCAAAATCTTACTATAATCCAAATAAATTATTAAAGGACATTTCATTATGATATATTTCAATTCATGCATTAGGATGTTCAGAAGCGTCTGATTTATAATACATCAAGGTGGCAAGTGGATAATGGGAGAGGGAAAAAGATATCGAATAAAATCCTTCGATACTTTCCTATTAAACCACAACTACAAAGACTTTTTATGTTACAAAAAAGCAACGATGGATATAAGGTGGCATAAAGAGAAATGCATTGATGATAACATTATATGTCATCCAGTAGACTCAATGGTATGGAAAGAATTTGATAAAAATTTTCCATGGTTTGCACAGGATTGTCATAATGTTTGACTTGGATTGCCCTCAGATGGATTTAATCCTTTCAGTACTATGAGTACTTCATATAGCATATGGTCGATAATTCTAATGCCATACAATTTACCTCCATAAAAATGTATGAAAGAGCCTTTTATATTATTGTCTTTGCTTATTCCATGTCTTACTACTCCTGGTAAGAATATCAGTGTCTATATGCAACCATTAATTGATGACTTAAATGGTCTATGGGAATTTGAAATTCAAACTTTTGATGTTGTTCAAAGTGAAACATTTAGAATACATGCTACTATTTTATGGACTATAAATGATTTCCCAGCTTATGGGAATTTGTCTGGGTGGAGCACTAAAAGGTGTATGGCTTGTCCTATGTATAATCATCAAACTTATTCAATGAGGCTATGACGTAAAATATGTAATATGACCATTGTAGTTATTTAGAACATTGGCATAGATGGTGAAGAAGAAAATTGTTTAACGCCAAAGTAGAATCGGGTGAAGTTCCATAGCAATTGTCTGGTGATGATATTGTTTATCAGCTATCCATTTGGGTAACATTAAACCTGGGAAACACTTAAGTAATAGAAAGCGAAATAGAAATGATGTTGAACTCAATTGGATAAAAAAAACAAAATTTTCAATTTGGCATATTGCAAGGAATTACTGTTGAGGCATAATCTTGATGTGATATATATTGAGAACAATATTTGTGAGCATATTTTAGGAACTGTGATGGGAATTGATGGAAAATCAAAAGACACAGTTAAGGTTAGACTTGACTTGGAAGAAAGACTTGCATTTAAAAAGAAGAGTTGATGGGTCATACATTATTCCCCTTGCTTGTTACAACATGTAAAAAAAGGACAAGCAATCTTTCTATCATTTTCTCCTATCAATTAAGTTTCCTGATGGGTATGCATCAAATATAGGTCGTTGTGTAAATGTTAAAGAAGGAAAAATATCATAGTTGAAAGGCCATGATTGTTATGTACTTTTGCAACAATTACTTCCTGTTGGAATATGTTGGTGTTTACCAAAGGATGTGTCCATAACTTTAGGTCAATTGGGAGAGTTTTTTAAGCAATTGTATTGCAAGACACTTAAAGTTGAAAAGCATGACAAAATGGAAAAATACATAGCTTTGATTCTATGTAAGCTTGAACTAGTATTCCCCCCATCATTTTTTGATGTTATGGTTCATTTGGTAATTCACTTACCATATGAAACAAAACTCTGTAAACTAGGTCAATTTCGACGAATGTTCTTGATTGAAAAGTAATTCATATTAACTTTTACTTTTCTCAAAGTTATTTGTTGATAACAATTCCTAATATTTTATATTTTGATAAGGTTTTTATGCTCTCTTAAGCATTATGTTAATAATAGAGCTCGACCTGAAGGTCTATTGTAGAGGCGTATATAGCAAATGAATGATTGACATTTTGTTTAATGTACTTAAGTGATGTGGAGACAAGGTTTAATAGATCAGAATATAACTTTGATTTTGATGAAGAGGGTGGGTTGTCAATTTTCTCCCCAAAAGTTAGGCCACTTAGTGTGAGTAAATATGTGGAGTTAACTAAAGACGAATTCCAAGTAGCCTATTGGTATATTTGAACAATTGTGAGAAAGTCGATACCTATATGGAGTATGTATATTCCTTTTAATTCAAACAATCATATTAGAATTTGGTTTATTGAATCTCATTTAGTTACTATCATTTACTTTTTCAAATAGAGAGTACAAATAGTTCATTCACAGTAAAGGGATTATTAATGTTTAAGAAAGACATAAGTTGAAGTTTGTATCATGATTTAGAAATCGACTAAGTTATATATTGATTACATATTATGAGCACATGACAATTTATGTATTAGAATAACTTATAATTTCATTTTTTTCATACAGATGATACGCTCGTATAACCGTAATGCGTAAGAAGTGACAACAACATTATATATGTAGGCCTCATATTTGTGGAAAAAATATATAGATTGCATTGTTAATAGGGTGAGATTTCACAAACAAGATCGAAATATTTAACTTAGAAGCCAAAATTGTGGGTTATTGTTGAGGGATGCCATGAAGATGAATTTATTGACTTTTATGGTGTCATCTATGAAATAATAGAGTTTCTTTACATCAAGGATAACAATGTTGTTCTATTTAAGTGCATATGGTTTAATCTTACTAACATGAAAGTGAACGGGAATATTACTAGCATTAATGTGAGTAAGGCATGGTATGATAATGATCCTTTTGTCCTTGCAAGTCAAAAGAAGCAAGTTTTCTATCCCAACAATACTGTATTGGGTAGCAATTGGAAGGTTGTTCAAAAGTTTCAATATTGAAACGTCTTTGATTTTTGTAAAAGGGATAATGGTCAATTTAATGAGGATACAGATGAAGTTTATCAAGAGATTATATTGGAGTTCAATAGTGAAGCCATTCGAGTAGAAGATGCAGACATATCATCATTCGATAGGACAGATGCGATCTGAACATAGTACAACTAGATGAATTCTAACTCATTTTTTTCAATCAAACAGATGAAGACTATGATCAGGATGAATTAAATGACAATGAAGATACATATATTACTGATGAAGAATCCAATCATAATGTAATTACTGATGATGATTTTCAAAATCTTGATCATGATGATTGAATGTAAATAAATTGTTTATATTTTTTGAAATGTTATGTTCATATTTGAGTTATGTTTTTGATGTTTTACTTATGTTTATTTAGGATGAATCAATGCGTATTGTTGTTGTTTTACTTATGTTTATAAGGAATGTTAGTGTTTGATTTATATTTATGCTGAATGTTTAGTTTTTACTTATGTTTGACTTATATTTATGTGGAAGGTTGATGTTTGAGTAAAGATAATGTGTTATGTTGATATTCCATTTATAGATATTCAATATAATGGGACCTAATATAAACAAGAGAAAAAGGGTGGCACCTACCGAAGATGATCCTCTCCCATAACAACCAAATCAATCTAACCCTATCGATAAAAGCGGTCAATAACAACCTATATCTACCTTGACTAGTGCTGACGGATCTTTAGGTTTGTTATTGTTAACCACTTATATTTACAGTTAAGCTGAAATATATATTTACATGTTTGATATGTTTTTTCTTATCATTACTCTTGTATTGTTAGTTTCCAATATCGGCATAAGAAAAAAGGTAAAAGTATCACTAAAGAATTTAAGTTGCAACGCATGAATGTTGCAATGAACAACAAGTTGTCTTTACATATTGACTCCATACAATGTCGTCATGTTGATAAGATCCAATCAGCAAAATTGTCTAATGAGTTGAGAGTTATTGTCAGGAATGAATTGTCATACCTTCAACATGTCGTGCAGTTGAAGGAAGACAACATGTTACAGAATGCTTTGGACAAAGTTTTGGTAATTTTTAATTCATTTTATTATATGCATTATGATTTTACTTATTTAAAGAGTAAGTTAACTTATACGGGTTGTTCATAGATGAAGCTCAATATTGTTGATATCGAGAACCCTAAAGTTTCAAGCTATGTCAGTTCACTGTTGAAACAAAGGGCAAAGGATCATCACTAACAATTTTATAAATACTACAAGTCTTTTCCTTCAGACGATAAGGCAAGGAGATATGTTCCAGAATGAGTGACTCCAAAAAATTGGAGTCAAATGTGTGATTATTGGGTCACTACGAAGGTTCAAGTTTTTCTTCTTTCTCTTCCATTAATTTTTTTGCATTTAATGACTATTTCTTCTCTTTATTTAGGAAAAATGTGAGAAAGTCAAGGCTAACAGAGCAAAAATGAAAACTCCTCAAAACATCGACTCCAAATTATTTATTGTCGTATGACAAGAATTTGTTAGTGTTATATTTACAAGTTATTATTCTATTAGTTAAAATTTATTATGTTTTATTTTTTTTATTCATATAATAGAGTCAGACTCAACTGTATGGACAAGAGTGTTATAGGATCACACTCTATAGACACACTATAAGAAAGGTGAAAGCTAAACGTCTGAAGAGACGCAAAATAATTATATAAGTATAAAACTTTTAATGTTAGAGTTTATTTATTTATGTAATACTAAGACATAATATTTGAATTATATCTCAATTTTGTGTTTTAAATTGTAAGCCAAGATGCAGGAGTTGTTGTAGATAACATTTTTTGACAAGAATGAGCTCGATGTGGATGACATTTGCAACAATGTCCTTGGTACAAGATCAGGGCATATCAAAGGTCTTGAGCATTACCCTAAGCCAGTTCGTTCATCATTGTCACGACCAACATATGTAACGATACTTTAAGAGGAGAATCGATTGCTTAATGCTCAGTTACAATGTAATGAAGAAAAGTTAAAAAGTACTCAACAACGTGATGAGTAAAAACTAGATCATATTGAAAGAGAGTTGACCAAGCTAAAAAAATATTATCAAACAAATACTTGGGTCTCAATATGTCAGTTGTGGTAATGATAAGGAGTCTTAGTTTGTCGATAAATTTTTTTCTTAAGTTTTGTAATTAACGTTTAATTACATGTTTTTCTATAAAATGCATTTCATTTTTAATTATGGAATATTTTGTTTTATTATTATTTAAACAATATGTTACCAACAATAATTACAAAATATGACTAAATTATAATTCAAACCATATTAAAATCAATAACATGAACTAAAAATATTGCTAATAATTACAATTAAATATCAAATTGATAATAGGAAGGTAAATTAAAATAAATATTTGTCACTAAAATTTTTAGCTACAAATATAAAATCGTCACCAAATCTTGTTAGCTACGCTTTCGAAAACGTCTCTAATAACATGTAACTACGCTTTAATTTTCTTAGCTAAACATATTCTGCTACGAAAATAAATTGTTAGTAAACATTGTTATCTACACCTAAGTTAATGAAGCTATTTACCTTTCCTTATCAAAATTAAATGTAACTTATTAGCAATGAAGTAATGATCGTAGTGAAATTTTTTAGGAGACAATTTCTTTAAAACGTCGCAGATAATTTTTTTCTATCGGGCCTTTGCAACCATTTGCTCGACAATTATTTTAGTCCCTAAATACATTTTGTGACAATTTTGTTTCTTTTAATGATGTTATACTTTTTCGCCAATACCCTCCTCTATTGTAGTGACTTGATAAGTAGTAATTATTTTATTATAAACTTTTCATTAACTTCTTCTCTCTAGCGCCTCTCCTCCTAAAAACTCATAAGAAATTGAATCAATTTCACTTATTAAAATACGTAATTAATGAAATGTAAAACTATCAATAATCATCAAAAACAATGAATAAGATGTACAAATATTATTAGGATAATAATCTAAACTATCCAATCTGTTATGTTTAAACAAACAAAACATATTTATATTTTTATATAGAGATGAAAAGAAGTTATAGGAAAGATATCTGTTTACAATCACAAAATTTTGCATATATAAGAAATTAACATTTAATATAATTTTCAAGAAAAATAAATTATATTACGAATTTGAAATGCTTATTTTAAGAAAACTAATGCACTTCTCTTAATAGAGAATAACTTCAAAAATTTTGGAATATGTAAAGATAATATTTAAAATAAATTACACTTTTATAAATTAATTCTAATTTTATTACTTTTATATTATGTTTTAATTGTTATAATTTTAAAATATTTTAAAATTATAAAATCAAATTCACTATATTACCACAAATATATGTGAAAATAATTATAACAACATATTAAAATTATAGTTTTAATAAATGTGATAACTTTCTTATAATTATATATTCAAAATATTTTATATCATATTTTTATTGTTATAACATATATTAACTCGTAACACATAATAATTGTTTTCACCATAAAACATATCATATACATATTCTAAATAATAGTAAATTAAGAATTAATTTTTGATATATGTGATTTAATTTTCACAACACACAATACTTTATTTAAATTGTTAGAGTTACTAAATTTTTAAGTTTAATATTATAAATACTTAATGTACATGCATATATTTTAAAATAATTAAAATATATTAACAATTAAATATTTTAGATATTTATAAATTTTATTATAAATAAATTTTTGTTACCTCGTTTTAATATACCCAAATTTTAAAATGGCTAAAATATTTTTAAAATTTTAGAGTATTGTTATTATTGTTATTGTTGTTGTTGTTATTAATAAAACTAAATGTATAGCTTTTAATTGCATATGTTGTGTACATATTTCAACAAAATTTAATTTTACATATAATTAATGTGGAAATATTTTGAGTTGGATAGTAATGTTTGGTTTAACAAAACCTTGAACATTTTGAAATTCTCACTTATGCAAGTTCAAATTGACAAAATACTAAAGGATCCTTAATTTTTTTAATGTTTTGTTAATTTTTTGTGGCATGAATTTTTTTAATTTATGCTTATAGCGAGATCCATTATTGTAATGACTATAGAGTCTAATTAACAGTAGTAGATCCCATTAATATCTACTGTTTTACCCTTTTCTCTTCTCCTGCTTCACCTTGCCTACTCATGTTTAATAAATAGACTTACCCTTTTGTTTTTCTAATGTGTATACACATATACACCCATTTCACCAAAAATATACCATATCAAATCTTAGAAGATTGCCCGCAAGATGTTCAGATCGATGGCATACACATTTCAGAGCATGCATAAAACGTATTATAGTCACAATGAAGAGACTATATAGTCTTATATTGCTTTATTTTAGAAGTTCGAAAGAGTATACAGTGGAACACGAAAACAACTTGGTATTAATATAGTTCACAAATATGAGATAAAGGTTAAGGTGGACTTCCACATTACAAGAAAAAGATATGGGGAATTGATTATTCCTAGGTACCTCCTATTCCATAAAAGAGGATTCTTAATGGATTATCTACTTGCTTTTGTCAACTTCAATTAGTAGGTTACTTTTGAACCTGAACATTAGGGCAATTATCTTCTTAGACAAAGTCACATCATATATACAAATATTCTCAACTTGATATTCAGCAAAGCAAAAGTAATGTTGACGGAATTACAGATTGCAGGAGTATCTTTAAATAGCCAATGGACCAAAAAAAAAAAGGATGGGTAGATGCTTGAAGACAAGGTACGCAAAACCATACATATGTTTGACTTACATCTTTTCAAGCTAATATTCATGATTACAGTCTATTAGAAGAGGAGAGAGAGAAATTGAAGCATAGATTTTTATTTCATTCTGCGTCTCAATGCCTATAGGAGGAGGTATTTATACACAATGTAAGTACATAATTTAGGAAAGTATCCTTTAATGTATGCTAATTATATCCATAACTATCAGCTAATGAATGCTAAATATAGAATAAGAGTTGACTCTCATATATAATATGTTAACATCCTCCCCCCAATCTCAAGCTAGTAAACTAGTGAGACATCTTGAGTTTAAAAGCAAGTTCTTGAAATCATCAAGATGGATGTGATTTTGTGAAAATGTTTTTGATCTAATACTATGAAGAAGTGGGAACAAGCTGAATGCAAGGTAATAATCAAACTCAATATACTATGCTCATGAAAGACATCACCATGAACAATTTGCATGTAATGTCATTATCACAATAAAGAGGAGTCATAGATAAAGAGGAAAAATCTACATCTTGGAGTAACCAATAAAGCCATATGAGCTCAGTGGTGGTGTCAATAAGAGCTCAAGATTTTACTTTAGTGCTAGAGTGAGAAATAACTGCTTATTTTGGTGTCAATAAGAGCTCAAGATTTTACTTTAGTGCTAGAGTGAGAAATAACTGCTTATTTTTTACTTCACAGCAGAATGAGAGGTTGTGCTAAAAAAGAAACAAAAGCCAATAATAAAGCATTGATTGATGGTTCAAAATAAGCTAATTAGCATCAAAATAAGCTAATTAGCCTAATTAGTTGTAGTAGTTTCTTTTCTACATTGAAGCGGTGGATCCGGCTTGAAGCTATAAGTGATTCAACCTTTAGTTTAGTTTCACATACATATTTTAGTTTGTGTTGTAATTATTACTTGAGTTGGTCAAAAATCTTGAAACTGTACACTCCATATAGTTTTGTTATGGTTACAAAATTAGATCGATCTCGGTTGACGCATTGAATTTTGGTTATAAACAATATGGACAAATCAAATGGATAGCACTAAATTATTCGTATTATAATTTTGTTGTTATTATTATTATTATTATTATTGTTATTAGTTCTTTATTATTTCATCACTTTTACCTTTTCATTTCTAACAAACCACAATATTATTTTAACAAACCACAATATTATTAATTATATTAATATTGTTATCTTTTAATTTGCATTTTTATTATTATGACAAATTCATTATTATTATTATTATTACAATTTCTATTATCAAGCATCATTATGTATTTATTATTATTATTATTATTATTATTATTATTATTATTATTATTATTATTATTATTATTATTATTATTATTATTATTATTATTATTATTATTATTATTATTATTATTATTATTATTATTATCATTGTATATTTTGTCTTTATAATAATTCATATTTATTATTATGGAACATTTTGTGTCTATTTTGTTCTTGTTATTAATTTTGTTGTTGTTGTTATTATTATTATTATTATTATTATTATTATTTTGATGGGCTAATATTATTCAATATTTCATAATAGTTTATAATTATTATGATTTGTTAACTTTTCACCTAACACAAATAATTCGTAATACAATTATCAATTAATTACATATTTCAAATCATATTAAGGACCAGGGGCATATTTGTCATTTGCATTATATTTGTTTTCTTTCCTCTACAACTAAACACATTCTGTCCTCAAGATAGAGATAATTTTTTTTGTTCTGTCAACCACAACAAAACATCTCCCTGTCTCTAGTTTTTGTTCGTTTCGTCATTACATTTTGTTTTGCATTCTTTGAGACAAAGAACCAAACACAGCGTAAGAGCTCGAGATTTTACTTTAGTGCTAGAGTGAGAAATAACTGCTTATTTTTTACTCCACAGCAGAACGAGAGTTGCGCTAAAAAAGAAACAAAAGCCAATAATAAAGCATTGATTGATGGTTCAAAATAAGCTAATTAGCCTAATTAGTTGTAGTAGTTTCTTTTCTACATTGAAGCGGTGGATCTGGATTGAAGCTATAAGTGATTCAAACCTTTAGTTTAGTTTCACATACATATTTTGGTTTGTGTTGTAATTATTACTTGAGTTGGTCAAAAATCTTGAAACTGTACACTCCATATAGTTTTGTTATGGTTACAAAATTAGATTGATCATGGTTGACGCATTGAATTTTGGTTATAAACAATATACACAAATCAAATGGATAGCAAACTAACAAGGTGTTGCTTCCTCTAGCTCAAACAACCTTATCGAAGTTAGTCAAAATTCTAAGATTTATGACAAATGTGATGATGAACCAACAAAATTTCATCTAACAATTTGCAAGGATGGGGTTTTGTCTCCTAATTGTTAGATCACTAGGTCAAAAATATCATATATACATAATCTTGGGAACGAAACCTATACTCTCAAAGAACAACATCAATATAACACATTACAAGTCTTACACAATTTTGACTCGCTATTTCTAGGAATATAATGTGCTTGATTAACTTGGATTGGGTTTTAAGTTCCTTATCTCCAATAAAAGATTTGATTAATTTGTTTTTGTTGTTAATGAAAACATGCTATTTGGATGGATAAAGATACGGACTGTGTTTGGTGTTGAATTTCACAACAATACTCCAAAACTATTAATCGGAGATCATTATTGCCAACATAGGTGGGTGCAAGTAGTTTTATAAGCCATTGACGTTTTTGGGGTAGAGCAACTTACAACAGAAAAGGAACAGAGGAAGATGTACGGGATTTACTCTTGATTTGCCCAGTTGGATGCTAAAGCCGAGACAAGTTTCTCTGTTCAGTATTACTCTGTCTTATTCTGTTCAATGAAATCTTAACTATTTATTTTGTAATACCTACACGGGACTCACGTGTAATTTATGCGGAATTCGTATAAATAAATGGCTGAGATTTATTGAACAGAATAGGACATTATAATCAGGGCCGTTCCTATAGTTTTATAGGCCCTGGGTGAAATTAAAAAAAAAAGGCCCCAATAAATTGACAATATGCTTAAGTTTACATATTTGTATGAAACATAAATGACTTAATTTATAATCTCATCACTTAAGTTTTCTTTATGCTGTTCAAAACCATCTTCACCTAATTTCTCAGGACTCTCACTAGAGGAGCCTACTCTTTTAATAAATTTATTTATTGCTCCTTTTTGGGATTCTATCAACTGTACTACTTGTTTTTTTTTTTTTTTTTTTTTTCCTTTTTTCACTTCCAGACAAATACTTTTTAGGCAACATAATATAAACTAATTATAACACAGTTAGATTAGAAAAAGAACAAAAGCATCTGTATGAAACTGGAAGAAGTATGCAGGCACAACAAAACTTCAACAGCTTCATAATATATTACAAAGATATATATATATGGTATTATATCGTAATACAAAAAAAAAATTTAATATCTAATATTAAAAATAAAAAAGAATAAAATATATTAAAATCAAAAATTTACCTTTAAATTATACTCGAACTCGGAAGATGTAATCGTAAAATTTTTTTTGCTAATTTTGAGTTGGAGTACTTTAAATATATATATTGATAAAATAAAACAATTAGAAGGTACAAGTATAATTCAATATTTCAGGACTATTTATAAGCGTTAGGATAACAAAATTGCCTTTATTTTAATTTTTTTGTTATAATAACGTTATAGTCTATAACGTTAATGACTATAACGTTATAGTAATTAATAGTCATCTGCAAGGTTTATTATCATTGTATATCATCTACAAGACTTAGAAGACTACAACGTTAAACGTTGTAATTTGTGAAGTTCTTTAAAGAGGGGTGGGGCCCTCTCTTCAGAAGCCTGCAGGCAGCGCCTCTGGTCCCACTCTAAAGTCGTACTCGATTATAATATTGATGAAGATCGAACTCGCTAAAGCCCTATCTTCACCTAATAACGCCAAGTGTATATTATTGTTACATTAGACAAGTGCTAAAATTTCAGTGCTTCCGATCACATCAGTAGTCATTTAAGAGAAATAAGAAGAGAAATTTGCTAGAATCATTCCACATATGATCCTCTTTTTTTTACTAATCTTATTCTAATGATTAGACGGTTGAAAATAAATAATTCTTGTCGCCATACAAGATGTTGGAGTTGCACAATACTTCATTGGCGATTGATTTGATTAATTTTCTGGTGATAGGTTTGGATATAATGAATGCTATTGATATTTATAATAACATCCTAACAGATTGAATTATATTTTAAAATTATTTGCCATGGAGAAATCCTCTTTTGAGTCGTTGATGTGTTTTTTTTTTTTGTTATATGAGGTGTTCTAAGAGGGTCTCAATTATGAGAAGATATTTTTAAACCATCTATTCTCAAATTAATTTCCGCTCGAACAGGATAGGTCCTTTACAAGAGACAAAACTCTGATTTCAAGTTTTAAACGGCTGTATAAATGAAGACAGTTAAAATCCGCAACTTTAATTAAGCTAAGAGAATACCTTGTCAACTCCCGTACTTCCCAGGGATTGGCTGTTGATGTGCTTTCAACATCCTGCCTGTTTCTTTATATCTAAACCTGGTTTTAGGTTTCTTATACGGTCCAGTTCATGGTTTCCTCTACCAAAAAGCCCATTCTACTTTGAGAAAGGTACGAATTGGACGACATGAACAAACTACTTGGGATAAATTTTAGATCAAGCAATGTTGAAAGCTATTGCTTTTAAAGGTTATTCATGTTGCAATTTCATGACCTTTTTAACGATTCTATATGTTGCCAGCTTCCACTTCAATACTTCAAGAAGTTGAAAGCTTAAAACCCTGTTCTTCTATTCTGGTTCTGGAAATCCACCATATGTATTTTGATTACTATTCAATGTTAACGAGTAGCAATAGAAGAAGAGACAACAACAAAAACATCTTGCATCTGATTTGAATTTTATAAAAGATAAAAATGGTGTGATCTTGTTTTTCTTGACTCTAATCATCATTATAGCTGAGCACAAAGACGTTCGGTACCGCGGAAAGCAAATAGAGAATCATCTGTAGCAGATAAATGCTTAGACCATGAAGGGACAAGTACGAAGAAAAACTTGGAAGATTGACTGTCAGATCCCAATATGCCATATAACTAACGAATCACCCATGAAGTTAGATCATAGAACTAATAGTCTCACAAACAACTTTGGCTGTACAAGGTAAACACGTCAAAAAGACGTTGCAGCACACATCAACACGTTGATATTAATTCAGCAACGGCATTGCCAGTTATCGACAAGAATTCCTCACAAAATCCGTCCAGATTGTTACCATGATGCATCTAGATGTGAATCAAGTAAAGCAACTAAACTATAAGTGCAAGTAACACCAAGCTCTGAAGGTATAAACTTCTTAAACATGGCTTCTCTCAAGTACAAAATTCTCGCCTATATAAATCCAAGGATTGCAGAATTACCTTTCACCCAAAAAAAAAAAAAAAACTCTCTAATCAAAGAGTGAGAATCCCATGTCATCATCACTCTCCTCCTTCTCCTCCTTTTCCTCAGCAGGAGGTGCGTCAGCTGCTGGTGCTACCCCTCCGGCTGGAGCAGCAGCAGCTTCACCACCACCAAGACGGATGATCACCTGCACCATATCGCAACACTAACTAAGCCATCGATGAATTAAGAGAAACCTGAGCACAATCGCACTAAAGTCACATGCTTCGGTCTGATATGGTTATTTACCAACATCAGAGATCTTAGTTACTATAATACCCATGTTTAGATTTGGTTCAAATGCTGCAATTCAATTCAAAGATCGTATTTTTCTTTCAAAAGATACAGTATTCAGCACAGAAACTCCATAATACAATCTGTAAACAGTAACACTCCATATAAATGGGTAATCACTATTTCACAAGTAGAACAGAAAATGAATATCACAGAGGAGGGAATGACGAGAGAGAACGAGGATTGAACGCCGCAGGAAGAGTCGGCAGAGAGAGCGGTCTGAACGAGCTTTCTCTGCAGCTCAAAGCTGGTGGAAGCGGAGGCCTCGAGGTCGCCGGAGTGCTCCTTTGCGGTCCACTCATCGCCGGAGTACCTCCACGTGAATGTTAACACTCCCATTTTTAGGGTATTGATATCTCGCGCAGGTCTCCATATTCAAAGCAATAGAAACAGCGAGTCAGAGACGGCCTCTGCTGACTAGGTTCTATGATCTACTTATGCCGAAACCGTTTCCAGGGCTTTTTCTTCTTTTTAATGTTTGTTTTCATTTTTATGCTTTTATGACATCTTTTGTAAAGAACTTATGTCCTTGATGACAACATGCCTCCTCTTTATCTTTCGACATCAGAAATATATCCATAACCCCATCTATAACAAAGGCTGGCTTTATATAAATACACGTATATCTAAAATAAAAACAAATACAGAATCTCTCAGCCTTTGTCAAAGCTTAATTATATAAAGAAAAGGAAAGAAAATAAAATCTTGCATTTCCTTCCATTTCTTATTAAATTAGTGAAAAAAGGAAAAAAATTACAAAATAAGAATAAAAATATCTCAAATTTTCCTTCCCTTCCTCTCGATTCTCTCTCTTATTCTTGTCCAATCTTCTCTTGGTTTCCTCCATCCACACAAAGGCTCAATCTTTAGATTTAAAGCATGTTTCTCTCTGTATCTCTCCGTTCTGTTTGGAAGTTGCAAAAAGACTCTCTCTTCCTTCCTACTCTTCTCTGCGCAGGAAACAGTATAAAAAAGAAACAAGGAACACTTGCCCGTTTACCGTAGAGTCATTGCAAACACTATGAGGAGGTTCTCTCAGCAACCAATGAGAAAAACCGGGAAAGGGGTTCAGAGATGGATTAAGAACTGGAAGGAGAAGAAGAGTTTATATCATCAGACTGAGGAGGAAACTGCAAAATGCTGAAACTTTTGTTTTTCAAGTGACACATTACACACGATGACTTTTTACCATTCCATTTCCTGACTGTATCGTAAAGTTCCATCCCTATGTGAGCAAAATCCTTTCATCTCTCCCTTTTTCGCATATGTCAGGTGGTATTTAACTTGAAAAACATGATCAATTATTTTGTTTGGACCATGCCATGCCTATAACTGAACCCCCACCCCACCTTTTGGGGTTACGGCAGTGCATGAATGATGGGTGGTGACCGACCCCGCCCCGTCTCTACTCCTCCATCCTCTTTTTCCCTCACAAAGCGGGAGCCACCATTCTACAGACCCGTCACTTACCATAAAACTCTATTCTTTAATTTTTCTCGATATGCAAAAGATATCGATTTGTTTATCGAAATGAGACATGCACATTCTACCTGCATAACATAAAAGATACAGATACCAATCCCGGCAGATTCCACCTGTAAAAATTGGTGACGAACTCAGAGGTACTATTTTTTTTCCCTCATTTCCTTCTTTAATTGTTCTTTTTGGATACATTAATCACAGTTTGTCGCTCCCAGAAATCCAAAGGAACGAAAAGATTAATTTTTTAGATTGGTGAAGTTATAAAAGCCATATCAAGTTCACTACCCTTTTTCAACAGATGGAAGGTTTTTACTATCATTTGATTAATTTTCCATTGCAACATCGATGGGCTTCGTTACTTTCTCCTATCCTAAAAATGTTAAATAGCTGTAAATGCTTTACTGGACAAAAAATACCAATCTTTTACAGAATTCTCGTTAAGTGTTAAGCAAATTTTACCAGCGACTGAAAATCACTTGGTCACCTTCTAAGAAAACCCAGATAGTAATCCTAGTATCATCTTGTCGGAATTTATCTTTTGTGCTTCTATTAGTTGATGAGTTTAAAGAAAGTTGGATTTTTGATGATGTTCTTTCTAATGTTAACAACAGTTTGTGAGTTCTTTGAGGGGTGGACTTTTGTTGCCATTAGTGATAAGCACGCCTGGCACTCATCATTCCCTCCAACGCCTCTCTGTCTCTCGCTCTCTCTCTCTCTCTAACTTTTGGTTTTTTGGTTTCCTTCTGTAGACTTCATTTGTTATTTGCCGAATTGTTATTCTTCTTCTGTAGCCCCACTTTCGTCATACTCGCTTTTTCTCTCTCAACTTTTCTATTTTGACATCTTTCCAGCTTTTTCCATGTCTCTGCCACTTCAGAAAATACTTCCGACTGAATAATAATAGCATTTGCGTTCGTCAGATTGGATCTGGTCGCTTCTTGGTCGGATCCTCTACCCAAAGAACAGGTTCTTTTGATGCCATGGTTATGAATTGTCTCTTTTTAGTCCCCTTTTCAATCTTTTTAGCCTCTGGGTGTTTTCATCAGACGTTTAATTTGGCCAATATTTCTGATGACAACTTCTAGTGCTTGTAAAATGGATTTATCAGACTTTTGTATGTCATGAAATTTTGTTGACTTCGGTTGTTTATGGTTTTATTTTGCCTGTTGTATCGGTGAATTTTGATCCAGTTGGAATATTGGGTGCTGCATCATGCAACTGTGTTGTTATTACGAACTTTTTTTCATAAAATATCTGATTTTGTTCGGATATTTTACAATTTTTGTGATGACTTCTTCTCTTATGCCTTGCATTGATTCTCGAGCCAAATTAGTTCTGGCCGGACTCCATTTCTAGATGGATTCTCTACGTGGTTTCATTGATTTTCATACATCTACATTGTGTTGGTTTGATCAAGTGTCTTTTGTTTATTGTTTCGGCTGCTTATTGGTCAGTTGTGGACCGTTTATTCCACCAGCGTTTTAAGGAACCGTTGTATGTCATGCCAGGAACCAATTAGGTGGGCACAAAATGAATCTCTTTTTAAGTTGACTGAAGGAGTGGGTGGATAATGGAAAGAGTAATGGCGCGCAATATCAGGTTTAGAGTGTCATTGAACTAGGTATATCATATTATCTGATCTTACTAGCAGAAACGTGGTTCTACAATTTTGAGGAGAGTTTGCTCAATGTTCTACTAAAAAATGTAGCTCTCTGGTACTTATCGCAATGAGATTAGCAGGAATCTATTATTGACCAAGGAATTCAATAAGATTGATGCCACAATGTAGATTCCATTTGTTATAGGATTAACCAATAGATACTAATGTGCATCTCTAGATATTGTAGTTGCTAGTTCCATCCAATTGTATATGGTCGGGGGTTCAAGTTCTGATAGAATCTGTAAAGGCAGAAACCAGGTTTTTACATGTTTACATAATTTTCATTAAATACTTGCGGCGAACCATATGGAAAGCAACTCAAGCATATTATTGCTCCAATAGAAAACTTTATCCTTTGCTCATAGTATACTTGCAAAATTTTGTCTTGTTACTAAGATAAGATTCCATATATAGTATTAACTATGCTGTACAAGACTCCTAGTTATGATATATAAAAGATGTATCGTTGCATTTAACTTTTGTTGCTCGTTAAATTTTTTTCTACCTATTAGTGATGTTATTTCTGCTTCTTAGTTCTTCACTTTGTGTTCCTTTTTTCTTTTGAAACATTGAATTGATGGTTCCTGTACGGTTTCAGGGTTTTCTTTCGCAAGCCTTACAAATTGTGGAATCCAAATAGCATAATTGGATAAAGACCATGGCAGTTTCCATGAGAGATTTAGATCCAGCTTTTCAAGGTGCTGGACAGAAAGCGTATCCTTTCTTCAGAAATTCTACAATTTTCTTTCAATTTGTGTTATTTCATTCTTCAGTTTTTTTTCATAGATGTTCAAGAAGTTAAGAGATAAAGGTTGTCATGAATAATATTCTTAAGCCTTCTATGTGCAAGTTGTTACATCGTCTTTAACATTTCAGTTTCCTTGACCAAAGTTTGAAAAAATAAGTGGACTTGAAATTTGGAGGATTGAAAACTTTCATCCTGCTCTTGTCCCAAAATCTTCTCATGGCAAGTTTTTCACTGGGGATTCCTATGTGATTTTGAAGGTTAGTTGCTATTTGTTCTCCTTCTCTATGTATCTCTTAATTCACTCAAATGTCATGATTGTTGTATATTTTTTGGGTTGTGGGTTCTTTGAATCCTTGCATTTTGCCTTCTAGACTATGCTCTATCTTCAAGCGTGCTTTTTTTTTTTTACTGGACAGATCATGGGTTATTAATAACTTCCGCCCAAGTTAATTTTTGTCTTTAATTTTCATTGCTAGATGGGATATTGACAGAGAAATACTAATTTTTATGCTACCTATCTGTGCAGACAACTGCACTCAAAAGTGGTGCTTTGCGCCATGATATTCATTATTGGCTTGGTAAAGACACGACTCAGGTCAGCTGCTACTTTTATAGATTCTTCATGCTTAAGAAAATTGAAATGTTTTTCCAGCCTTATATCCTTAAGTCTCTTAAATAGGATGAAGCAGGTACTGCTGCCATCAAAACAGTTGAACTTGATGCAGCTCTTGGAGGCCATGCTGTGCAATATCGTGAAGTACAGGGTCATGAAACTGAGAAGTTTTTATCTTACTTCAAACCATGTATCATACCTCAAGAAGGTGGTGTCACGTCTGGATTCCAACATGCTGAGGCTGAAGAACATCAGACACGCTTGTTTGTTTGCAAAGGAAAACATGTTGTCCATGTTAAGGAGGCAAGTCAACTTGGTTGGTTCTCCAATTGGTAAATTTATTCATGAATGTTTTTTTATCTCTACTTACCTTTCTATTTTCTGGTTCGGATGCAGGTTCCTTTTACTCGATCATCACTCAACCATGATGATATTTTCATTCTCGATACCAAGTCAAAAATTTTCCAATTTAATGGCTCTAACTCATCCATCCAAGAGAGAGCCAAGGCCTTAGAAGTAGTCCAGTATATTAAGGATACTTATCATGATGGAAAATGTGATGTAGCTGCCATTGGTAAGTGCAGTGTTATTAGGAGCTATTTGATGACAGTGAAGTATGCTACTTTAATTCTAATTATTCCCTCTTCATATAGAGGACGGAAAATTGATGGCTGATGCTGAGACTGGAGAATTCTGGGGTCTCTTTGGTGGCTTTGCTCCACTTCCAAGGAAAACAGCTAATGATGATGATAAGGCTGCTGACATTTCTTCTACTAAACTTTTTAGGTAGTATAAATTCCCGAGTTTCTTTTATGTTTTTACTTAAGAATAATGCATTAGCATATTATCTTGCATATGACAAAGTTAGATCATCCACATGAGGAGAGTGGGAATCAATTTATTCTTTAGGCAGTTTTTAGTCAATTCCTTCTCTTGTCACTTTTCCTTATTAGAAGTTAAATTAGAGAAGATTTATTTTGAATTGTTGTTAGGCTAGGATTAATATCTAGTAGGTAACAAGGAGTTACAGGTAAGAACTCAGTAGGATTTGGTTAACAGGATTCTTACATAGGTTTAACATTTCAGTTTGTGTATGGGGATTTCCAGTTTATCCTACATCACCACATGTATCTCTTCCATGAATTTTGCCTTCCTTTGGTGCATTTTATTTACCAAAGATTTTTGCTAACTAAATCAGATATCTCTAGTCATGCCTATGTAGTATGTCTTACTGTTAAGTTTTGTTGATAATAAATTTTCCAAGAATAGTTTATTACTGATTATTTCGTGATATATTGAATTAAAAATTTAAACCATGTATCCTTTTTTTATCCTTCCCCTGAAGTTATTGTCAAGGTCATTTTGACGTGGCGATTGCCGGAGTTGAAAAGTAATGTAGTTCTGAATAACTTATGCTTTCCTTTGAAGAATTGAGAAGGGACAGCCAGAACCTGTTGACATGGATTCTTTGACAAGGGAATTACTGGATACAAATAAGTGCTATATTCTTGATTGTGGAGTGGAAGTGTTTGTATGGATGGGGAGAAATACTTCTCTTGATGAAAGAAAGACTGCAAGCGGAGCTGCAGAAGTAATGCTTAATTATTTCCTGCTAATCATGTGCATTACTAAAGATTTTCTGTTTTTTGTTAATTCATATTATCTAAATCGATCAGGAGTTACTTCGTGGTGCTGGCCGACCTAAATCCCACATTATACGTGTAATTGAAGGATTTGAGACAGTGATGTTTAGGTCAAACTTTGAAGCATGGCCTCAGAGAGCTGATGTACCTATATCTGAGGATGGTAGAAGCAAGGTTGCAGGTTTGTAACTGGAATTAGTTTAGTTACTTCAAAATTTCACATTTTGCTTCCTCCATGGGAGTTCTCTTGGTTATTGTTGTCACCATCTCTTGCTTTTATAGTTATTGTTTTTGCAACTACTACTGCGATCAACCTCCCTGTATCATTTTGATTTTATTAAACTTCTTTCTCTATTAACTTTGTTTGTAGCACTTCTAAAACGTCAGGGCGTTAACGTCAAAGGTTTGCTGAAAGCTGCTCCTGTAAAGGAAGAACCCCAACCATATATTGATGTCACAGGGAATTTGCAGGTCCTATTTGTAACCTCGTTTTGTTTGATCCTAAATTTTTCTCAGGATCAGACCTTTTATTTTCTCAGCCTTAAATTCTCAAATCTTCTGTATAATTTTGTATTTGCACGAATAAAGTTCTAAGATAAATGTGACTTTTTCTTAGTTATTCAATCTTCATATATCATATTTCCTTTTCATAGATCAGATATGCGCGACCCGAGTCCTGCTTTTGATATATATGCAAATAGGAGCTGTTGTTTGATACACAAATTAATGAAATAAGAGCATGCAATTTCTATGAGGGAGACTGCCATGTTTATGTAGGGATGACGGTCCAGGAAAAAAGTTTGAGCTCTAGGGCATAAGCGGAAGCAAATGACAAGAAATATGCTACTTCGTAACAAACAGATTACTGATAACCATAGAAGAGTTGTCATATAATACCATGTTCTCCAATACAACGAAATTGTTTCTCGGGAATTTTTAAGAATATGTTTGAAATTTGAATCTGTTTCCTCCCTACACCAACATTTCTACCTCTTAACTTTACTTCCATCTATTTTATGAGCCGTCTTTGTTATACATAATGTTGATAGTCCCTCTATCTGGTTTGACAGGTTTGGCGTGTTAGTGGCGAGGAAAAGATCATCCTTCCAGCTTCAGATCAGTTTAAGTTCTATAGTGGAGATTGCTATGTTTTTCAATATTCATATCCAGGGGAAGATAAGGAGGAATACCTTGTAGGGACATGGTTTGGGAAGAAGAGTATGGAGGTAAATTTCAAGCTCTCGACTGGCCTCTTTTCATTCCATATCCCCTTCCCATCCTCCTCCAGGATTCTAATGTGTCTACTGCTGAGAGGAAAGGGTTAGGGTTTTGAAGTGACAGACTTATTGTGGTACTATTGATGAACTGATACTTCATTTTCTAATGTTATCCTTCATATTTCTTGTGAATTTCCCTTATCTGCCACAACATCTGTCTTTGAAATTATAGCCTTAAATGGAAAGTCTACATGTGGTTCACTTAGTTGAATGTAGAAAGTCGCACTTTCTCCAGATCTTTGTTTCGTGATCAGATATTTATTCTGTTTTTTCAGACTGTTTTGATTGCTATAACCAGACAGTTCTTTGGGCATGAATAATCTTATGGCAGTTTGTCGTTGCTGACTAGAACGTTAATTTTTTATCTGCTTATATCTTGAGTACTCTGTATTTTAGGTATTGTTGTCTGATATAGTCAATGCATATTATTAGTTGTCTCTGGCTTCATGTACCCGCTCACCAGTGTTACTGTTATTTACTCGTTGGTGTTTGATGCCTTTGTCTGGTCATAATGATTACTTCTTGAAATAGGCTGAAAGAGCTTCTGCTATTTCACTGGCAGCCAAGATGCTTGAGTTACTAAAATTTCTACCTGCCCAGGTAGCCTTTTTCTCTAGAGTGATGTTTTCTTGATGATGATCTCTTTATACTTTTAGGTAAATGGTTTCTGATGTTAAACGCTATTGATGCATAGGCTCACATCTACGAAGGAAATGAACCAATTCAATTCTTTTCAATCCTTCAAAACTTTATTGTTTTTAAGGTATGTGGCATATTTATACAACAGAAGGCAATTTGATTAATTATCTTGAAGATATACTAAAATCTTTCGTAATCTTTTACTAAACTTTTGCTTAATCTTTAACCAATAAGTCGACTAATTCTAATGTTAACAGGGTGGCCTTAGTGCTGGATACAAGAATTATATTACAGAGAACGAACTCCCTGATGAGACATATAAGGAGGATGGTATTGCACTGTTTCGAGTTCAGGGCTCTGGACCTGATAATATGCAAGCAATTCAAGTTGAATCAGTATGTCTTCATCACTGTTAATGCTGAAGTGTATGATGTTGTCTGATTTTTTAAGCTTTTACTGACACATTTTGGAACCAGGAAAATACAATAATTACAACTATATTTTATTTTAGATGCTTTTAGTACTTCCATTTGGAAATAGGAATTTACATTACTATAATCCTTGTGATTTGGCCACTGGTTTTGATGGATAATAGCATATTATCTCAATAGTTGTAAAATTGGCCTGTAAGGCAATAAAGTTACATAATTCTCTCATGAGTGTGGCAGTGATATTTAGATCAAGCTTACAAGTTTATTGGTCTCTACTTACTGAATGTGGATTTTGCTGTTGCAGTTTGTTGGTTTAATTTGGATGCTTATAGCTGCTGATATTACTTTCTTTTTTCTTTGCCTCTATTGAATTTCAATCAGGTTGCCACATCTTTGAACTCCTCCTACTGTTACATATTACATAATGATTCTTCTGTTTACACATGGTCTGGAAATATGACAACCACGGAGGACCTGGAACTTGTTGAAAGGCAACTGGATCTAATAAAGGTTCAATATGTCTTCTTGAACATTTATTTCAAGCAATTTGTTGCACACATAAAAGACTCTTTTAAGTTATACTATTATTGGTAATCTTGTAACCAACTATTGTAATCACTTTAATGTACTTTTGAATGTTCTGCAGCCAAATGTACAGGTTAAACCACAAAAGGAAGGTTCAGAGTCTGAGCAATTTTGGGATTTGTTAGGAGGAAAAGCTGAACATCCTAGCCAAAAAATTGGAAGGGAAGCTGAAAATGATCCTCACCTTTTCTGCTGTGCATTTTCCAAAGGTAGAAAAAATGTCCTGGTTTCCAGCTGGTAGATTTCTTTCTAGAAGTTATGTTTTATCTGGATATACTATTATTAAATTCTGACTCGTTTGCCCTTTTCTCCTCGTGCTAAACTAATGCCCAAATGCATACTGATCTTTAGGAAATTTAAAGGTATGTAGTCATATGATTAATCATTGTCTGTCCTGTCAGTTCCCAGATCTTATTCTTAGGTCTCTTGTTCTAAGGAGGGATGTCATTTCAGGTGACTGAGATTTACAGTTTCAACCAAGATGATTTGATGACGGAAGATATATTCATCCTGGATTGTCACTCTGAGATATTTGTCTGGGTGGGCCAAGAGGTTGATTCCAAAAACAAAACAAATGCATTAACAATTGGAGAGGTGAGACTTTTTGGGCAGTGGTTGTTTGCAATAATTGCTTCTTTTCCTTTGGCTGTTTATGCTTCTATTTTGAAGTTTACAATATGCCCTAAGATCCTAGGCTGATAAAATTTGAATTGAAGTAGGTCATCTATGTGACAAATGGCTATACGTCGTATATGATGGGACTTATTTTGGCCACTATCAACTTCCAGTACTTAGGGAAAATTGATGTTTTATTGCCAATAGAAATTTGTAGAGCAAGATCATCTGTTGGAGAAGTTATCGCGTGAAGCGCCAGTATATGTTGTTGCAGAAGGAAGCGAACCACCTTTTTTCACACGGTTCTTTCAATGGAATTCTGCAAAATCTACGGTAAGCTTGTTATATTTATTTTCCTTAAAATTCTGTATAGATTTCTTCAAGAAGTCTTAGCATTCTGATTTGCATACAGATGCTTGGGAACTCATTTCAGAGAAAGCTTGCAATTGTGAAAAATGGGGGAACTCCTGTTGTGAAGGTAAGATGAGTTCAGGCATTTGTTATCAGAATTTACTTTAGTTGTATACTAGTTACTTTCCAAGTTGTACATCCATATCATGCATGCTTTCTTTTATAGTATCTATCATCTATGCTTTGGTCATTGGATATTTTGATCTCTGATTCAAAATACAAATTTATTGAGTGGTAACCCAAAATCAAAATACTAAAATTAAAAGCTTTTCAACCACTGAAGCTTATGATGTTCAGTGATTGCTGGATAATTTAGAAGTTGTTGATGTATTTTTGTATTATAAACCACATGGAAATACTATTGCACTACTCCATTCAGCAATAGTTTTCTAATACAGTATGAACGCATGATCAGAAACCTAAAAGAAGAACACCTGTGCCATATGGGGGAAGGTCTAGTGTGCCTGACAAATCACAGCGATCCAGAAGTGTGTCTTTCAGCCCTGAGCGAGTCCGTGTCAGGGGCAGGTCCCCAGCTTTCAATGCACTGGCTGCTAACTTTGACAATCCTAATTCCAGAAACCTTTCAACCCCACCACCGGTTGTTAGAAAGCTTTACCCAAAATCAGGGAGCCCAGATTCTTCAAAATTGACTTCTAAATCGTCGGCTATAGCAGCACTTAGTTCGTCTTTTGAACGACCACCTCCAGCACGACAATTTATTATGCCCCGTTCCATCAAAGGTATACAACCAATCTTCTGGGAAGTTTAAGTTATTGTACCTTTGATATCTTTAGGTACTAATTTCTGGACAACTGCTTTTCATGTTTGTAGCGAGCCCTGAGGCACCAAAGTTGACCCCCGAGTCAAACTTAAAGGAAGATACAATGAGCAACAGAATAGAGTCCCTCACCATACAAGAAGATGTGAAAGAAGGTGCAGCTGAAGATGAGGAAGGACTTCCAATTTATCCTTATGAACGCCTCAAGATTGGATCAACAGATCCTGTCAACGAAATTGATGTGACAAAGCGAGAGGTGAACCATGAATAATTGGCAATCTATTGCCTGGTATTCCTTTGTTGGTAGTGTTCTAATATTTTCTTCTGTCGAATGTGTGCAGACTTACTTGTCATCAGCAGAGTTCAAGGAGAAATTTGGGACGGCAAAGGATGCCTTTTACAAATTGCCTAAGTGGAAACAAAACAAGCTTAAATTGGCTGTGCGATTGTTCTAAAGTCTCCTACTGTAACTCTGCCTTTTCTTCAGATACATGCAGTTGCAGGTGGAAAAATGTATCATAATAGGATTTTAAACATTTTTTAGCCATTAAAATTTCATTCTTGGTCTTTTATGCAATTGATGGTTAATTGCAGTCTGAAATAGCATACTTTCCTTCTTGCAGTAAGAAAGTTTCTGAGACAGAAAGGGACAGCATCAGTGCATTTTTAGCTGCTTCTGCTCCCAAGAAGCTTGCGTTCTTCTATAATTTGATGGGCAACAACCAAGATCTTTTTCCTCATTTTACAAGTGGTTGCTTGAATTCTAGCTTTTTCTTTTTCTGGGTTGGTTAGATGGGTTCTCTTGTCCTTTAATTTTACTGCCAGAGGTTGATGGTTTTGCTTTTTCACTTTTTTTTTTCGGAGGGTTGATTAATTTTTTGATTGGAAATTGGTTTTAGGAGTCAAAATCAATTAGGATGTATTTGGTACGATGGAGGATGCAAGTGTGTACAGCAGAGCCTTTGCCATTTTGTTTGCAACACTTGATGATATATGAAGAAAAGAAAATTGTGCTTGTTCTTGATGCATGTTGACCATAATCCAAATTCATTTTCTTGTATAGCTTGGCTGTACGGGAAAAGAAAACTAACCCACGTACCATTTTCACTACAGCTGCAAAAGTAGTGAAATGATCTTATGGAGGCTTGAAAATATTATAAATTTACAATTTTGTTTTTGGACAACCATTGAGAATTAGAAGCACCGATCGGTTCCTATGAACTCAGTAAGTGGGCAACTGTACAAGTGGATGGATAGAACAAAATAGAATATACTCAAAAAGCCGAAATTTCACGATCAAACACAAAGCAAAGCAATTTTTAGGAGACAGAAAGACGACACCTCTCGTCATTTGACGGCGGAGAAGGGATTCAAGGAACAAAGATGATTGAAATTTGTTAGGATTATTAGTCTAGAGCTGCATGTTTGCATTTGTTTAGAAGAAGACTGAAGAAGGAGACCTGTTAATCCCTTAAACTCTAAGATACAGAGAGTGAGAAAGGAGAGTGTCGAGTGTGTGTTTTGTGTTAATGGCGGGGGGTGGCGATAGGGTGCCGATGCAGGTTTGCAAGGGAATCAACGGACTCGACAAGTTGGTTCTCCAGGAGGCACGAGGCAGCTCCGCCGAGGTATTTCCTCTTTCTAATCGATTCATCTCATTTCATGTTATTCTGTGTCTTGGGTTCTTCCTTTGATTCGTCAAAAAGGTTTCACGATCTCATGATTATTGACCTTTTTCATTTGATGCTCTCAATTTCCTTTCATTTTTTGGGTCAGTATAGGCTTATGTATAAAGCTATTAGTACAAATGAGAGAAGTCTAGATCTGATGTTGGAGTTCGATTAGTCCCTTGTTACTGGACCGTTTTGTGCATTCATTAAGTTGATCAACCTGGTTTTGACTCTGTAAAAATCTCTTAGAATTTTGGATTTAGGATTTCAGGGGTTTCCATGACATGACTGCATTCTGCACAAAGCAATTTTTTGTTGTTTCAAGTTGGTAGGGTCAATTTTAAGCGCAGTGATGTTGTCTTAGTGCTTGCATCTTAGCTTTCCTGCTTATTTATGGAAAAGATAATTCATAATGTTGTAGTTACTCAGTAAAGAAACATTATAATGTGTTACGTGAATTTATAGGGTTATTTGAAAATGCCATAATTAGGAAAGGAAGGAAGAAAGAAAAGTGAGAGAATAATTCAGAGAATCTATAAGATAGAGAGAGAAAATACAATTATTTCATATCTGCCATCTTAGTTACAATGGCTATAAAAAGATATTTTCTACTGCTAAGCATTGGACACATCTATAATGGTTGTTATAACTATTAGTGAAATGCGCATTGGTACTCACACGACTAATGATTACGAAAATATTGTTCTTCTTCTCATCTCACTTTCCTGTAACACCACCTCCCTCTTCAAAAACCTTACCTGCGAGGTTTAACTTTGGAAACCTTTTCTACAATTTGAATAGGAATTTTCAAGTCACGTTCTCGTCTGTTCCATCTAACCAATGCACTAGCACCTGTGTTATGGGTATGTGGTGGCATTCCACCGTTCTTCCATCTAAAATTGCCACTAGTGTCCTGTTTGCACGTCTGAGAGTAAGAGGAAGATTATTAGAGACAGGCTCTTGGTTAAGCACATATTTCTTAAGTTGGAAAAAATGGACCATGGGGTGAATTAATGATTTTGGGGCCAGCTGCAACTTATACGCCACCTTGAAGCTGAAACTGAAACTGAGTATCCCAGATAATCTATTTGTCTTGTCCCAAAGATACACTTACTCTACTTAATGAATAATTGATGATTGTGTAACGTTTGCATGACTTTTTGAAGATGCTCCCAAGTGTTGTTAAAATGATTTGCAATAAACTAAGATATCATCGAAAAAACTATAATGAATATCATGAGGTATGACCTGAACACCTCATCATGAGACTTTGAAATGTTGAGGGTGCATTATGGCATTGTCGAAAACCCATAATGACCCTCTTGAGCTTTAAAGGAAGTCTTGTGTACATCTTCCCCATTCATCTGGATTTGGTGATACCCTAATCTCAAATCTAGCGTAGAATACCAGTTGGAACAATGAAGTTCAACAAGCGGTTCTTCAATTAAGGTTATGGAGAACTTGTCTTAGATGGTTTGCTTGTTGAGCTCTTTGTAATCAATGCACATTCTTCAAGTGTTATCCCTTTTTTTGACCAACACCACAGGTGAAGCATATGGACTGATGCTTTGTTTGATGAACCTTGCCTCATTAGCTCCCACACAACTCTTTCTATAATGTCTTTCTACTCAGTAGAATATGTATAAGGCCGAATGCTAATAGGTTTCACTCCATCCCTTAACTTGATTATATAATCATGGGACCTCTTAGGTGGAACTTTATCAGGCTTTTTAAACACACTTCCAAATTATTCTATCAATCCGTTGAGCTCTTCTAGGGTTTGGATGATCCTCCAACTCCATTTGTTGCATTTGATAATCAATAGGCATGAAAGTTATAACATGTACAAACTTCTCCCATTGGTTTTCTTAAAGACATTGTTGAAATCTTTGCTCGAGATTACCTTGGCAACCTTATTAGGATTCCCAATCAATGTCACCATGTTGCCATCCCATTTAAACTTTATTGTGCAAGTCCTAAAATTAAACAACACCCATTATATGCCAATAACCATGTGACAGTGTTACGACCCATAATCCAGAAATTAAATTTACTTATCAAAGGAGAGGTCCAAGGGTACGGGGGCTGTTACTGATAAGAAAGAGTAAGGGGTAGTTCTGTCAAGTTTAGGAAAGGGGCAAAGTTGTCTAAAGTAAGAAAAGAGTTAGTTAGCTGACTAAGGGAATAAAAAAGTGCAGGGAGTGAGAGGGGGGAGGCAGGCATTTGTATTTCGTGATTTGAGCCAGATGGTTGAAGGAGCTAGAACCTCGAATTCTAGTGTCTTATCCTTGTTTTTTTTCATGTCAATTGTGATCAAGAAATATATGCATACATTTTCAGTTCATTGTTTGAGCTTGTGTGTGTTATTCGGATAGAGGAATATTGGCAGGATCTATCAGACAACTCGCAAATTTGATGACTAGTGCATCTCTATTGAACCTAAGTCCTTGCATACTCTAAGTGAACCCTCTGTAAACCTGATGACGTTCCAACTTCTATCTTCCTTCCACTGCAACCTATATATGTTGAATTTCCTCCACCCTTTCGCTCCCTTTTTTATCACAAAGGTGTCCAGGAAGTTATGAGTACTCCTATTATTAGTGAATATGTGCAAGGTTCTCATTTGATGCCTCCCTGTAACCCTCATTTACTTGTATTCTTTCTTGTCTCTCAAGCCCATCATAGCTAGCACAGAGATGTTGGGTTTTGACTACTCGTCCTTCATAGTTCCCTTATCTTCACTACTCCCCCATAAACAAATGAATTTGCCTTTTTTTTACATTTGTGTCTTGGTATATATCTTTGATCACACCAAAAACACTTCTTCAACCTTTTTACATTAAACTCTCTACTATTCATCATTCTTAGATCTTTATAAGTACTAATGAAATTACTTGTAGTAATACTTACTGATCGGGTGTGGATAGGATTCCAATCTCATTATGGTTTTTAGTTGGTGGACTTGGTGGTGAGGTTCCCTTGTTTTGTAGGAACCCTCCCCCTTCTCTTCGTTTAGGTAGGAATATACTCCCCTCTAGGGTGATTAATCACTACTATAGCTTCTTGTTTCTCCGCCAGGATGTATGCCTATTGAAGACTTTAGGGGTCCATCAATTTGACTGAGTTCTAACTTTGGTTTGAGGCCCTTGAGGAAGAACGCTATTTGATAATTCTTGAGTAGTGAGAGTTTGTTGGAATATTTGTAAAATTGGTCGTTGTATTTCAACACTGTACCCTCTTACTTGATTTCCTTCAAGTTGTCAATTGGATATTTGAAAATTTCTTTGTAGAACCTCTGGTGGAGGATAGTTACAAATTCAGGCCACTCCGTAGGACCTTGTTGGTTCTATTTCTTATAATCAATTGATACCATTCTTGTGCTTGCCCTTCCAAGTGCATTGTCACAATGCTAGCTCTTAAGTGATTTAGAGTTTGATCAAGTGTGAAGAACTGTTTACTCTTGAAGAGTCATCTTTTGACTCCCATTCCATTAAACACAGGAAAATATATATTGTTAAACCTTGTGGGCACTGAGTAACCTTCAGTATCCTTCCTTTTTCCGTTAACGAGTGTTCACCAGTCTTCCCAAATGTTTGCATTAATTGATGGAAATCACCTCTAAATAACCTATTTCCTTCTCTTGCTTGTCTTTTCGACTTTGGTTTTCTAGCTGTAGCTTCTCATTTCTTGTCGAAGCTTCGAGAAGGCTCCACATACTCTCCTCAATCCTTCATAGTTCTATTCCTGTAGTGCTTTCTACCATGATTGTTCACTAAGGATTGTCATGACTCTGTTACCAAGATATTACGTACCAAGATGTTACGTGAATTTAGAGGGAAGTTTTAGGTCGTATGAAAATGGCACAATTAGGAAAGGAAGTGATGTAAAAGAACTTAAAGTCTTTGAAGACAGAAGTAATCTTGTTTTTTTCCTTATTTTGCACAAGTGCCTTTGAATATATACACAAGTCCTAGATTAATTTAGGTAACTAAAATATTTCCTATTTATAGCAATATCCCCTATTTATAGCAATTTCCTAAAGTAAATATCCATGATATCCTCTTGTTTCATATTTTATAATTAGGAAATAATTTCTCCTAAATCATTGTTCTGATTTTCATCTCTCCCCCTCAAGCTGGTAGGTGCATAGATGTCTTGCATTCCCAGCTTGCTTATAACATCTTGAAATTGTGCATTTGCCAACCCTTTAGTCAATACATCTGCCATCTGTTTGGTAGTGGGAACGTATGGGCTGCAAATAAGCCCACTTTCTAATTTTTCTTTAATGAAGTTTGTATCAATCTCAATGTGTTTAGTTTTGTCAAGTTGTACTCAGTTGTGAGCAATACTAATAGCTGGCTTATTATCATAGTAGAGCTTCATAGGTCCTTGCCACCTAACTTTCAAATCATTAAGGATGATACGAATCCTCAAGAGCTCACATATACTGTGAGCCATAGCTCTAAACTCTGCCTCAACACTTGATCTAGCCACAACTTATTGCTTCTTTCTTCTCCAATGATAAGATTGTGCAAAAACATAGTACAGTACCCAATGGTTGACCTTCTATCAATGCTTGAACCTGCCCAATCTGCATCTATATAAACTTCAACTAATTTATTGTCATTTTTCTTAAACATAATCCCCCTGCCAGGGGTAGTTTTAAGGTACCTTGTTTGAAGATGGACATTTTTAGGGTCATGCATGAACTGACTAATTACACTTACTGCATATGCTATGTCAGGCCTGGTGTGTGACAACTATATTAGTCTTCCCGCTAGTCTTTGATACCTCCCCTGGTCAACAAGTTCATCATCTTTGGCCTCGCTTAGTCTATGATTCTATTCTATAGGTGTATCAATAGGTTTGCACCCCATCATTCCAGTTTCTTCTAGAAGATCCAAAATATACTTGCATTGGGATAGAAAAATTCCCTCTTTCGAACGAGCTACTTCTATGCCCAAAAAATATTTCAACTTCCCCAAATCTTTGATTTCAAACTCATGGGCAAGTTTAAGTTTGAGATGTTTCATCTCTTCAAGATCATTACCTGTGACTACGATGTCATCCACATAAACAATGAGGGCTATCATTTTGTTTTCTGCAACAAATTTAATAAATAGAGTGTGATCTCCTTGCTTTGCTTGTACTTCATTTCTAGCATAGCCTTTGTAAATCTCCCAAACCATGCCTGAGGAGATTGTTTAAGGCCATACAAGGCTTTCGTTAATTTGCATACTCTATTCCCAAACTTATCTTCAAATCCAGGAGGAGCTGTCATGTACACTTCTTCATTTAGATTACCATGTAAAAAAGCATTCTTTACATCAAATTGTTGTGCATGCCAATCAAAATTAGCTTCCAAGGATAACAATATATGTATAGTGTTCATTTTTGCTACTGGGGAAAAAGTTTCAAGATAATCAACCCCATAAGTTGCCAGCCTTGCTTTATATCTTTCCAATGAACCATCTGCTTTATATTTAATTGTGAATACCCATTTACATCATGCTGTTTTTTTTTTTCCTTTTGGTGAGTCCACTATTTCCCATGTTTGATTCTTAATTAATGCATTCATCTCATCATCCATGGCATTTTTCCAATTCCTATCCCTAAGTGCCTCATCAAGTGTTTGTGGTGTGGAACTTGAATTTATTTTTGTAAGAAAACATTTATGGCTTGGAGAGCATTTTTCAAGTGAATTGTAGTGTGAAATTGGGTATTTGGTGCATGTTTGTGTGCCTTTCCTAAGAGCTATAGGGACATACAAATCATCAAGTTTAGGGTTTTGTATTTCAGTACTTGATTCTGGGTTAGATCCTTGAGCCTGCTCTGGTAAGGTTTGGATAGTATCCCTTCGTAAGTAGACTAAGAGAGGCTTATTAGGGATAGGTGCATTATTTTTTGAGGTATCTAGTTGGGCACTTTTTGCCTTATTTTGGTTAGATTGGTTAGGTGGTGTAAGGATAGTAGTGGTTGACTCAGTCTGTGTATTTGGGAAAGATAAATCAAGTAAGAAGTTAGTCTCCCTATACTTTTCTTTTGCATAATTCCCCATCTCCCCCAAAGGAAGAGAGAAACGGGGAAGATGATTGGGCATGCTAATAATTTAGATTTGTTATTGCTCTAAGGAGAGGAAGTACGACAATGTTTGGCAAACTCACACACATCACAATGGAAACTGTTAGGATCACTATTTTTAAACAAATTAGGAAACATGGTTCTCAATAAACTAAAAGAAGGATGACCTAAACGATAATGGTGAAGCCAAATAGGGTTAAGAGTATCTTTGGTCATGAAAGTCAAGGAGGGATGTGAGGTTTTGTCTCCACTATTAGACTCTAGAAGGTAAGAGTCCATCCTTTTCCTTAGCATGCCCAATCATCTTCCCCATTCTCGATCCTGAAATACACAATAATTAGGATCAAAGATGGCAAAGCAATTCAAGTCTCTAGTAAATCTTTTAATGGACAAAAGATTAGCAGAAAGTTTTGGGAACATGTAAGACTCTTTTCAAGAGAAGATTAGGGGACAAAGGAATGGTTCCTTGACCTGCAACAGTAGTAAGAGAGCCCTTTGGATCTTTAACTTTTTTGTTACTAGGATAGGGGTTATAAGAAATAAAAGAATGATGAGAGGTAGTCATATGGTTTGTAACACCTGAATCTACAAACCAAGAATCCTTAGGAGACACTAATGAGGCACTAATTGAAGTGAATCACACGTTAATACAGCACTTAGAAAACAATAATAGAATGCACGAGAAGGGGGTTAATTGTGTATTCCCTCTTTATAAGTCTTTTCGAATTACTTATTAGGAATAAAAATCTTTACGTAATTTTTATTTATTCCGATTGATCAAACTTCTTAATACTATGTATATGAGCAAGTAGTAATGATAAAATTTGAAACTAAAATGAGATAGAGAGAAAGTAGTAGTAGACACCGGATTTATCCTGCTCACCCCAAATCGTGAGCTACGCCCAGGTCCTCGAGTTTCTTATGAGATTTCACTATCTCTTCAATCGTTATAAGTATTCTTTCACGAGCCTCTTCGTGTCTCTACAACCAAGATTCTTTCACACTTAGCCTCTCGCAGCTATCTGACACCTTTTCTTTTCGAAAATATTTGAATACTTTATTACAAAGAAGATAACACTCAATTAGTTTGACTTAATCGCTTTTCACTTTGTAATTTTCTAAGATCGCACTTTTCGGTTTCGACTTGACTTGAATTTATAGCTCTGCCTCTAATCGCTTCGATTCTCAACTTGAATCTTTAATCTTTAAAAGCGGTTAATCAGTTGAGTTCAGAACTAACTCGAATCGACTCTTCGTCTGCTTTCTTTACTTGTCTCAGATCCGCTTACATTTATGTCTGTTTTGTTTTTGCATCTGCGTCTGCTTTGTATTAAGGTCTGCGTCTACTTTGCTTTTAAGGCTCTGCGCTCGCTTTGTATTTACGTTTAATGCCTTTGCATTTCGTCGCTTTGCTTTTGCGGCTCACGCCTCGCTTTGCATTTGCGTCTGCGTCTGCTTTTCAGATTTCGTCTCGTCTGCGTCGCTTTGTATTTGCGTCTGCGTCGCTTTGCATTTCGTCTGTATGCTGCTTGCTTTTGGCCTCAGATCTGCTTTGCATTTTTTGATGTGTCGCTTTGCATTTACGGCGTCGTATGTCGCTTTGCATTTCGCTCAAGGTCTGCTTTTTTTCAGATATGATCTCTCTTTGTTTGTTATACATCAAAATCATTTTATGTAAAGTCATTTTGACTTAACAATCTCCCCTTTGAATATAAAAATTACATACAAGAAAAGAAAATGAAGAAAGTAAATTTACTGATTTTGCAAAGTAGAAAAAAACTTATCTTTTCCTTTCTTCGTCTGCATTGTGGTCACACCTTCTTTTGTCTGAATATCCTCTCCTTTTCGTTGATTATCTTCTTTCCGCTCTCTCCTATTTGTTATAATAAAAATGATTAACGATTTTGGGTCTTGGTAGCTCGCTATCATCTTTCTCGAGATCATTCACCGTCTCCTTCATGTCGTTGAGTTCACCTCGTAATCGCTAACTTCATCGGTGGATCAACAAGCGAAGAGGCTTGATCAACTTCTGGCGATGGAGGTGAAAGGAATTGAAGTAGTGTAAAGATCGAGGATGAGATGTAGTCTTCATTGATCTCAGGTAGGTGGACGAATGAATGTTTCAAATTTCGGAAGATCTAAATCAAAAAGAGCGGCGGCATCAAGAATCGCCTTCCTTGCGAGGGTAGAGCTTGTGCTCAATAAGCGATGTATTAGACAAGGGCTAATCGAAGAATCTGTCTGAACGAGGAACTCGAAGAATGTTCTCGTTTTATTCTTCCCCTCTTGGGCGGTCTTCCTCACTATTAGTATGATCGCAGATTAGCTTTATCTCGACTTCGTGCGGCGTGCATGCTTTATCAATTTTTCGCACCTCTTCGCAATTTGATCTGCACGATGATCATCACTAAGATCATCTTGAGGATATAATTTTGATTTTCCCTGGTAAAATCTTTTGAAAATCTTGGTTGTATATCGGTGCAACCATTATCTCAGATTTTAGTGATTGGGAAAATAGTATGCGGATGGCAGGACGTTTTGTAGGATATGGCATAGTAGCAAAGAAATCCCAAAGTATCATAGAAGATCTTTTCGTCTTCTTTGAGTAACTCCCATATGTTATGATTAATCACCATAGGTTGTACTACGCCTACTATCTTCTTCTTTGGTTGAACATCGATTGCAATAGCGGTCTTCCGTCTCGTAACTACTTCCACCATTTTGATCTTCAACTTCGCTTCCTTAAAACTTATGGTAGTTGATACCATTAGACACGGTTTATCATCCTCCTAACTGACATCTTTGTTGTTTTCGATGTGCTTCATTAGAGTCATCTCAACCGGCTTTCATCTATGGCTCCTCCTGTTGAGCAACGGTGTTTCGAACCGCTTTTCTTTTTGGTTCTTCTTCTTCATTGAATAATAGGGTTATCTGAATCAGAACCGCTTTACTGCTTCTACTTGAACAAGATTGATAGTTTTTTCGTTGACTAACATCCTCGCAGTTGAAATGATTTTCTTTCGACTAACCTTCTTAGTCTTTTTCTCTGCTTCATTAGTTTTCTCGATTTCTTCGTTGAAGATTTTCTTTTCTCGATGTTGCTTTTTCTTCCTCTCGTCTCTTTAGATTTTACGCCGTATCTTCTTCCGTATCAGAGACTAAGGATCTCAGAAGACTGCACAAGATTTAGAGTTTCTTCTCGACTACTTCTTCCGCAATCTTTTCTTCCTGTTGCCTCGAGTCCTAATTTTGGTGATCTCTTTGCTTTCTTCACAACTTCGCTCAAAAGACTTTCTCCTTGTCTCTTTGGCGACTTTGTTTTGTCCTCTCGAGATTGGCTTTCTTTGAAAAGAGGACTCGCTATTTTTATGAGAGGTCTACTAGCACTCTCCTTAGTTCGTGATGGAGTGATTTGATACTCCACCGAGACCGAGAACTTGAGATAGAGTCTTCTTCAATACACGCTTCCCTCGGTTCGACTTCCTTAAAGAGTCGGCTTGGTCTTTGTCTCATCGTGTTCGCACCCATTCGTCAGATCGTGTGTGCATCGATCTTGCTCTTCACAGAACAGTTTGTTCGATACTGCAGTGCATTTAATCTGGATTCCTTAAAATCCTCGTCAAAATCATACCATAAGGATAACTGGTAGTTTCCTTTAACCCTTAACCATATAGTGAAAGATTACGAAGGGTAAATCTATGGGGCTTCGATTGAAGAGGTAGAAACGGACATTGTACATCCAGAGTGGTCACTAAATGTCTTGAACCGACTACGGGTAGAATGCAATTAAACAAAATTGCGTGAAGCACCCTAGCCTTCTAATCAAATTTGATGTCTTCCTCTCCTCGAGTTATTTGTGCCATATAGTTGCCTCTTGATATCTTCTTCTTTCATTCCGATCGAGGTCATCCATCCGCCTTGGTAGACAATTTCTTACCAACTGATGGACGATCGGCCACCTTCTTTATCAAATCATTTGTGACAAGAATGTATATTCTCTACAGAGGATACAATGGTGTTATCTATCGACGGCGTTCTTCCGTAACTCATATATTTCATTCAGATAGGTGGTTCTTGTATTCGAAAGAAGTTCTTCCAACCAGCTCTTATGATTTCGGTTCTACATCGATGCCGTCTCTTCTTAGTGACTCAAAGTTCACAAGTCTTCCATAAACCATGGTCGCTTCCATTGTATAGAGTGAAAAATATCTTCCGAGAACTTTTGGCGAAATATTTTGAGAGAATTGGTAAAGCGAAATGAATCGTCGGGAGATGATGAAAAGATTGCTACAATTTCATCTTCACCACATATAGGTTATGTTCGGTGGGTTCTAGAATCATTAAGAACCTCGAGATTATCGATTTTTCCTCCAAAATCTTTCTTGGAGAAAGTTACCAACAGAACTCAATGTAACTAACGCCGTTAGTTTTCACATTACTTTAGCCCGACCGCTCATTTAACATCACCATGTTAAGATCAAGGTCTTATCTTCAAACCGTTCTTCACTTATTGGTTTAGTGAAGATGTTCGCCCATCAAGTTCTGCTTTCAACAAACCGTAGAAGCACCACTTTCTCCTCGAACATAATCTCTCGTGAAATGATGTCGACTTCTATATGTTTCACTCTAGAATGTCAATTGGATTCTTTGATAGATTTATCATGTTGGTGTTGTCGTAATAAATTTGAATCTCCTCCTCTTTAACTCAATAATCTTCAAGTCGATACTTGATCCACGGCGTTTGTGGAGCAAAGAATCATGATGATATATATTCTCGCTTCAATGGTTGATAGAAAGAATTGAGCTTTGTCTTGCTTGACCAGAGACTAGATTTCCTCGAGAAAATGACATCCTCCACTTGTGCTTTTTCTTTCGATTCATCTCCCAGATATAGTCCGCATCGTAATATCCAATTAACTCAAATCTTTACCTTCTCAAACATTAAGCAAAGATCAAGATAGTACTGCGAGATATCTCAAAATTCTTTTAACAAAGAATAAAATGAGACTCTCTAGATCGGCTTGAAATCTTGCACACAAGCATACACTGAACATAATATCGTGTCTACTTTCAGAAGATACAAGAAAGAACCGATCATCCTCTATATAGGTTTGATCCACCTTCTTACTAAGTTCGTCTTTTCGACAAAAGGTTTGAAGGATGCATCGAAGTTGCCATAGCTTCACATTATTCATATCAAACTTATTCAACAATTCTTTCACATACTTTTGTTGATGAATGAAGATCTTCTCTTGGTCATTTAATCAGAACCCAAGAAAGAACTTTAACTCGCCCATCATACTCATTTCAAATTCTTTCTTCATTAAGCTCTCAAACTTTAAACACAACTCTTTTCAAGTAGCACCAAAATGATATCATCAACGTAGATCTGTACTAAGATAAAATCATTCGAAAACTCTTTCTAAATAGCGCCTTATCAACTCGACCTTCATCAAACCATTCTTTATTAGAAGGTACTCGACGATCATACCAAGCTCTGTGAACTTGCTTCACCGTATAAGGCTTTCATGAAGTCTATAGACATAGTCCGGTTTTTAACATCTTCAAAGCCTGTGGTTGTTTCACATACACATCTTCATCTATAAAACCATTCGTAAATGCACTCTTAACATCCATCTAAAACAACTTTATATAATGACAGATCGATATGCTAACAAAATCCTTATAGCTTCAAGTCTCGCCCTTTGGAGCATATGTTTCATCAGAGTTTATTCCTTCACGATTATAGCCTTGCTACTAATCTAGCCTTATTACGACTCACTCTTCCTGATTCGTCTAACTTATTCTTGAAAACTCATCTGGTTCCAATAATGGATTTCTTAAAAGGTTTTGGGACTAAAGACCAGACGTTATTTCTAGTAAATTGATTCAGCTCCTCTTGCATGGCTAACACCCAAGCTTCGTCTAAAAGAACTTCCTCAACCTTCTTAGGCTCTACTTCAGAGATAAAGGCTACATTAGCTTCTCTTCTGAATGTGGATCTTGTCCTAACTCCTTCTGAGATGTCACCGATAACTAGTTCTTCTGGATGAGAACTTTTATATCTCCAATTTCGTCTTAGTTCTATAGTTTCTGGAATATCTTCAATCTTGTTCTCATGAGTGTCTGACGAGGGAGTTTCTGAGGTATCATCTAAGTTCTTTGAAAGACCTTCATTCTCCACGTCATCTTTCTTATGAGGTTGAGAATTATCATCAAACTTGACATGGATCGTCTCTTCAATAGTCCAAGTTGTAAACTCGAAACGCTTTAGACGATAATGAGTAGCTAGGAAGATTCTGGATAGTCTTGAATCGAATTTATCTAATGACTCTTTCAGATTCGAATGGAACATTTGCACCCAAATGGATGAAAGTAAGATATGCTTGGTCTTCTTCCATTCCATAACTCAGAAGGAGTCTTCGCAACATAGTCGTAATATGATCTTATTCGAATATAGATGTTGTATTCCGAACTTCGTCAGTAAATACTTAGAAGATTCGTCTCACATAGCATTATCCTTGCCATCTCTTGAATCGTCCTATTCTTTCTTTCAACAACTCCATTTTGTGTGGAGTTCTAGGGGAGAAGTTGTGGGAAATTCCATTCTCCTCACAGTATACTCTAAACTTCTCATTTTCAAATTCTCCACCATGATCACCCCGACATCGCTATGGACATTCCTTTTTCATTCTGTAACTTTCTGGATAAGATTCTAAAGAACTTAAAAGACTCATCTTTGTGTGATAAAAATAATATCCAACAAAATCGAGTAAAGTCATCAACAATGACGAGTCCATATTTCTTTCTGCCAAGACTTAATGTCCTTGTATGACCAAATAAATCCATATGTAATGATTCTAATGGTCTTGATGAGGTTACAAAACTTTGTAAGAGAAAGAGGTTTTAACTTGTTTTCCTTTCAAACAATTTTCACAGAAAAGTTCTTTGTCAAAACTTATTTTGACAAACCTCTTACCAAATCATGTTTTACCAATTTTGAAATATGTTTCAAAGAGACATAACCTAGCTTTTATGCCAGATTAGTCTTTCTTCTTCGGAAGATAGAAAACATGAAATATTTTGTTTTGAAAATCTTCTAAATTGATTTTGAAGGTTGTTTCTTCTCTTAGTAGAGAAAAGTATAGACCCATCTTTGTTTCGACTTTCAAAGATTTTGATCGAATGTAATCGCTGTGAAACCGTAATCACACAATCGACCGACGCTAATCAAGTTATGCTTTAGACCATCAACAAGCATTACATTATTTATGCATGCAAAGGAATCTTTACCTATTTTCTCGATTCCAATAATTTTGCCTCCTGGTTGTCTCCGAAAGTTACCGATCCTCCTTCTTATAATCAAGATCTAGGAACATGACCTTCTTCCCATCATGTGTCGCGAGCATCCATGCCTAAATACTAATGGTGCTTTGCCAGTATCTTCCAAGAAAGGATATCTGCAGGAGAAACTATTTTATTTCTTAGTACCCAAATTTTCTTGGGTCCTTTATGGTTAGTATTATGCATATGATGTGATCTATGATGCATATTATTATAATGTTGATTAAAATGAATAATCATATATCTTCTTTTTTGAATGATGATTTTTACGAGATCAATCTTGTTTCAGAAACCCTAATCCATCTTATATCACTCTGATGTCTACATTTTCCAAGCATCTCATTCATTTTCTTTGTACTTTTGTGAAAGTAGCTAAATCAACTGATAAATTCTTAATCCTTAGTTTAAGTTGATTAATCTCTTCCGATCCGCCTACAATTTTCTTTTTATCTTCTAATTGTTTCTTTAAACAAACATTTTCTCTCTATTATCTCAAGATGTCTAATATTTTCTACATACTTCTTCTTTAACAACTTGATCTTGCTTCGAATAGCATGAGAATCTTCTAACAATTACGAATAGCATCATGCAAATTATCATAATCTGATTTTACCTCCTCATCACTATCTTCCTCGCCATTAGGCAAATGTTTGCATGTTCGATGACTCGAGTTCAGATTCGATTCAGATGAATCTAGGTCCCCCATGTTGCCATCATGCTTTTCTTGCCTTCTCGACTCTTCTTTGGTTTCTTCTTGAGTAGGACATTCAACTTATAGTGTCCAGCCGGTTGCACTCGTAGCAAATAATAGAAGACTCTCTGTTTTAGCTTCATCTTTCCCATTCTTTCGAATGTCCGATTCCTCGGCTTTTTCTTCCATCGCCTTATCTTTTCGAAATGAAAGATAATTCGTCATCTTCATCACTTGACTCGATTCGGATTGGCCGGAGTTATCATCCTTTGATTCTTCAATTTTCAACGCTTTTGATGACTTCCTCCTTTTCTCGAGTCTTATGATTCTTTTGTCCGACCTTGAAGCATATTGACTTATCTCGCTTGGGCTTGTCTTCGCCGTTGAGTTCTACTTCATGAATTTTAAGGATCCCAAAGAACTCATCCACTTTTAACACGCCAAGTCTTTTGGCTTCAGACCAGTAGTAACTTTAGGTCTCCATCTCTTAGGAAGAATTCTTAGAATCTTTCAACATGATCTTGATTGTCAGATGTCCTTCCAAGAGCTTTCAATCCATTGACAATTGTTTGAAATCTTCTAAACATTTGATCAATAGATTCTTCATCTTCCATCCTGAAAATCTCATATTGATGCACAAGAATACTTATCTTGGATTCTTTAACTGGCTCAGGCCTTCGTGAGCAATAGACAATGTATCCCACATCTCTTTTGGCAAAGGTCACAACCGTGCACTTTGTCATACTCGCCCTCGCTTAGGCACATGTCAAGAAAAATTTTGCCTTTGAATTTAATCAGATTCTTGCTTTTCGATCACCAGTCCATCCGTTCGTGGAAATAATTGCCTTCTTCATCTATTAGTGTGTACGGTCCGCTCTCTATAACGCCCCAAAGGTCAACATGAGTAGATTCGATGAATAACCGCATCCTATCTTTCCAAGAGTGATAGTCTTCTCCGTTGAATTTGGAGGTCTAAGGATCGAGGCTCCTTCAATGATGTATACATGTGACTTCGCCATTATCTTTAATCCACACTTCGCCAAAGTGATTCTTGGATACCTTGCTCGATACAAATGAAGTGAATCACACGTTAATACAAAGACTTAGAAAACAATAATAGAATGCACGGAGAAGGGGGTTGAATTGTATTCCCTCTTTATAAGTCTTTTCGAATTACTTGTTAGGAATAAAATCTTTACAGTAATTTTTATTTATTCCGATTGATCAAACTTCTTAATACTATGTATATGAAAGAAGTAATGATAAAATTTGAAACTAAAACGAGATAGAGAGTAAGAGTGGTAGACGCGGATTTATCCTTGTTCACCCCAAATCGTAGTTACGCCCAATCCTCGAGTTTCTTCCGAGATTTCACTATCTCTTCAATCGTTATAAGTATTCTTTCACGAGCCTCTTGAGTCTCTACAACCAAGATTCTTTCACACTTAGCCTCCGCAGTTATCTGCACACCTTTTCTTTCAAAAATATTTGAACACTTTGTTACAAGAAGATAAAGACTCACTAGTTTGCACTTAATCGCTTTTCACTTTGTGTAATTTTTCTAAGATCGCAGACTTTTTAGTTTTCGACTTGACTTGAATTTATAGCCTTCGCCTCTAATCGCTTCTTGATTCTTGAATCTTTAATCTTTAATCTTTAAAGCGGTTAATCAGTTGAGTTCTCAGAATTCAACTCGAATCGACTCTGCGTCTGCTTCTTTACTTCGCCTCAGATCCGCTTCACATTTGTGTCTCTTTGCTTTTAAGGCTCAAGGCTCGCTTTGTATTTCAAGGCTCACGCCCGCTTTGCTTTTGGCTCTGTGGTTCGCTTTGTATTTGCGTCTGCGTCTGCTTTTACATTTGCGCTTGCTTTGCTTTTACGTCTGGCTCGCTTTGTATTTGCGTCTCGCTGCTTTGCATTTGTGTTCTGCGTCGCTGCAGATTTGCGTCTGCGTCGCTTTGCATTTGCGTCTTCGTCGCTTTGCATTTGAGTCTCAGGTATGCTTTGCTTTTGCTGCTGCGCTGCTTTGCATTTGTGTTCTGCGTCGCTTTGCATTTTGCTGTCAGGTTCTGCGCTTTGCATTTGCGTATGCGCTCTTTGTTTTTCTTGTATATGATCTCTCTTTGTTTGTTATACATCAAAATCATTTTTATGTAAAGTCATTTTGACTTAATACTAATAGCATGAGAATTAGAAAAATCACCTGATTGGGCTAATGAACATGATGCACCAGAACCTTCCAGGAAATTCGGAATGCTCTTTAGGTGCTCAATCTATTCTTTGTTAAGTCCTTTTGGTTCTAGTATAGCTTGATCAGAATCTCCAAAGTTTGTAGGTTCAGTGAAGTGGGCTTTGGTCCGTCCATCTTTGTTTGCCCCTTCTTTCCTTGCTTCTTGTGGCTTCCCATGTAACTTCCAGCAGGTCTCTTTAATGTGACGAGGCTTCTTACAAAAACTGCACCAGACAACATCTTCATTTTGAGGATTTTGTTGGTGGTGATTAAGGGCTACTTTGTTGGTTTTCATAGACATGAATGTTGAGCTGTCAGCAGATTTGGATTCCAACATCACAATTCTCTGACTCTCTTTTGTCTGGATGAGTGAGAAGGCCTCATGAAGTGAATCACACGTTAATACAACACTTAGAAATACAGTAGAATGCACGAGAAGGGGGGTTGAATTGTGTATTCTCCTTTTTTAATATTTTTTTCAGAATTACTTGTTAGAAATAAAATTCTTTACAGAATCTTTATTAATCCTGATTGATCAAACTTTTCAATGCTAAGTATATGAATAGTAAGTAATGATCAACTTTGAGGTAAGATAAAGATAAAGAGTAAGAGTAGTAGACACGCGGATTTATCCTGGTTCACCCTAAACCCGGCTACGCCCAAATTCCTCGAGTTTCTTCCGAGATTTCACTATCTCTTCAGCGTTACATAAAGATTCTTTCACGAGCCTCTTCAGTCTCTACAACCAAGATTCTTTCACACTTAGCCTCCGCAGCTATCTGCATAACTTTTCTTCTCAAAAAATATTTCAACACTTTGTTACAAAGAAGATAAAGACTCACTATTTCAAGACTTCGATCGCTTTTTCACTTTGTGTAATTTTTAAACATCGCAGACTTCTTCAGCTTTCGACTTTGACTTGTATTTATAACCTTCGCCTCTAATCGCTTCTTTTGATTCTTGATTCTTGAATCTTTAATCTTTAAAGAAATGGTTAATCAGTTGAGTTACAGAACTAAACTCGAATCGACTCTTTGCGTCTGCTTTTCTCTCAGATCTCGCTTTGTTTTGCATCTGCGTGCTGCTTTGCTTTTGCGTCTCAAGGCCTCTGCTTTCTCGCTTTTGTGTCTGCGTGCGCTCGCTCGCTTTTATCAACTTCGCTCAGGTTTGACTTTTATCAACTTCATCGTGTCTTCGCCTCGCTCACGAATTGCCTCAGGTTCGACTTTTATCAACTTCGCCTCAGGTTTGACTTTTATCAACTCGCTCACGAATTCGCTCATCACACAATTCGCTGCGTGTCCGACTGTTTTCTTGCAACTTGCTCATCCTTGACTTCGCCTCAGGTACGCCTCGTTCGAAGTTAAATACGTCTGCATTTTGTTTATCTTGTATATGATCTCTCTTGTTATACATCAAAATCATTTTTATGTAAAGTCATTACGACTTAACAATCTCCCCTTTTTAATATAACAAATTACATACAAGAAAAGAAAACAAAACAAAATTTACAGATGCTAAAAAAAACTTATCTTCTTCCTGTCTTCGTCTGTTGTGGTCACACCTTCTTCATCCGAACATCCTCTCCTCTTCGTTGATTATCTTCTTTCCCGCTCTCCCTATTTGTTATAATCAAAATGATTTAACGATTTTGGCACTTTAGCGCTTCGCTATCATCTTTCTCGATCATTCACCGCCTCCTTCATGTCATTGAGTTCACTACGTAATCTCATCGACTTCATCCGGTGGATCAACCGACGAAGAGGCTTGATCGCCTGGCGATGGAGGAGCGAAAGGAATTGAAGTAGTGTAGGCATCGAGGATGGAGTGTAGTCTTCATTGATCTCAAAAGTCGATTGGCTAATAAACGTTTCAACTTCAGAAGATCTAAATCAAACGGAATCGGCAAAGATCAAGAATCGCCTTCCATGCAGGGTAAGGCTTGTGCTTTATAGACAAAGTGTACTAGTCAAAGACCTAATACGAAGAAATGTCCGAACGAGGAACTCAGAATGTTCCTCGTTTTATATTTCCCCATCGACAAAGTGTTCCTCCGATTAGTGTAGCCGCACTGCTTGATCTGGATACGTGTGTGAGTGCATGCTTCATCAATTTTTCGTGACTTCTTTCGCAATTTGATCTCATGGACGATCATCACTAGCATCATCTTCGTGGATACAACTTTGCTTTTCCTTTGTGAAATCTTTTGAAATCTTGGTTGTATGTCCGGTGCAACCATGATTTCGTGTTCTTTGTGATCGGGAAAATGGTACATGGATGGCGTGGACGATTTATAGGATATGGCATTGTAGAACAAATAAGGAGTCATAAGATCCTTTCGCCTTCTTTGAGTAATCGCCATGTGTTGTGATTAATCACCATAGGTTCCACTATAGCCACTATTTTCTTCATCGGTTCAACACCAATTGCAATAGCATATCCTTTGTGCTGTAACAACTTCCACCATTTTGATTTTCACTTGCTTCCTCATAAATCTATGGTAGTTGTGTACCTTCGCACTGGTCCAACATCCGAGTCTCAAGCCGCTGTTGTCTTTGATGTCCGCAGAGACGCCACCGAATCTGGACTTCCATCTTCTCGCTCCTTCTTTAGACCAAAAGGTGTTTTCGGTGTTGGTTCCTCTACTAGCTCCTTTTCTCGATCATTAGGTGTTTCCTTAACCGAAGTTTTCTTCAAATGGTTCTTGCTGAACCATGTGGGGTTTCTGAATGTATCATCGCTTTCGACTGCATTTCTACTTGAACAAAGATCGTTGATGTCTTTCGCTGACTAACGCCTCGGCTAGCTGAGATGTTCTTCTTCGACTAACCTTCTTAGTCTTTTCCTCTCGCTTGCTTAGTTTCACCGATTTCTTTGCAGGAGATTTTCTTTATCGATGTTGTTTTCTCTTCCTCTCGGTCTCTTTAGATTTTCCGTCGATCCTCTTCTAGAATAGAGACTAAGGATCTTGTGGTTTTGGGTGCACAAGATTTAGAAGTTTCTTCTTGCCTTTGTTCTCTCGGGCAATCTTTTCTTCTTGTTGCCTCGAGTCCCGATTCTTGGAGATCTCTTCGCTTTCTTCACAACCTCGCCAAGAGACTTTCTCCTTGTCTCTTTGGCGACTTTGCTTTGCCCTCGAGATTGGCTTTCTCAAAAGAGGACTCGCCATTTTCACGAGAGGTCTCCCTAGCGCTCTCCTTAGTTCTAAGAAGATGGCGATTTGATACTTATTGGCGATTGAGAACTTGAGACAGAGTCTTCTTCAATACGCTCCCCTCGTTCTTGGCTTCTCAAGAGTCATTGGCCTCTTTCTACTATGTTCGTAACCATTCACGAATCGTATGTGCATCGATTTTGCTCTTTCACAGAAGCAGTCGTTCGATACTGCAGTGCATTTAACATCGATTCCATAAAGATCCTCGTCAAAATCATACCATAAGGATAACTTGTAGTTTCCTTTAACCCTTAACTATATAGTGAAAGATTAAAATGGTAGATCTATGGGATTTCTATTCGAGAAGAAAGAACGAGCAATCGCTCATCTAGAGTAGTCACCAAATGCCTTGAACCAACTCGGGAAGAATGCAATTAAACAGATTGCATGAAGAACCCGAGCCTTTGAATCGATTTGATGTCTTCCTCTCCTCGAATCATTTGTGCCATGAGTCGCCTCTTGACATCTTCTTCTTTCATTCCAAGCGAGGACATCCATCCAAATTTGGTAGACAGTTTCTTACCAACCGATGGGCAATCGGTCACCTTCCTTATTAAATCCTTTGGACAAGAGCAGATATCCTTTCCACAGAGGATACAATAGTGTCTTCTATCAAACGAGCATTCTTCCGTAACTCATATACCTCATCTCAGATAGACAAGTTCTCGATATGAAAGAAGTTCTTCCACCAAACTCTTGTGATCTCTCGGTTCTACATCCATGCCGTCACTCCTTAAGTGACTCAAAGTCTACAAGTCTTCCATAAACCATGGTCGCTCCATCAGATAGGCGAAAAAATTATCTTCCGAGAACTTTTGAGGAGAAGATTTTGAGAGAATTGGTAAAGTAGAAATGAATCGTCGGGGAGATGATGAAAAAGATCGCTATAATCTCATCTTCGCCTACTTATAGGTTATGGATCGATGGGTTCTCGAATCATTAAGAACCTCGAGTTTATCGATTTTTCCTCCAAAATTCTCCTTGTGAGAAAAGTTACCACCAGAACTCTCAGATATAACGTCGTTAGTTTCTCACGTTATTTTTGCCTCGACCGCTCATTTAGCATCACCATGTTAAGATTAAGGTCTTATCTTTTGAAAACGTTCTTCACTTAATGGTTTAGTGAAGATATCTCGCCATCAAGTTCTCGCTTCAACAAACCGTAGAATCACCACTTTCCTCTGAACATAATCTCTCAAGAAATGATGTCTCGACTTCTATATGCTTCACTCGAATGTCAATTGGATTCTTTGATAGATTTATCGACCGGTGTTGTCGCAACAAATTGGAATCTCCTCCTCTTCGATCAATAGTCTTCAAGTCGGTATTTGATCCACGGCGTCTGCGGAGCAAAGAATCATGCAGATATATATTACGCTTCAATGTTGATAGGCAATTGAGCTTTGTCTTTGCTTGACCAGAGACAAGATTTCCCAAGAAAGTGACATCCTTCACTTGTGCTCTTCCTTTCAATTCTATCTCCAAAGATAGTCCGTGATCGCAATATCCAATTAACTGAAATCTTTACCTTTCTCAAACATTAAGCAAAGATCAAGTAGTACTGCGAGATATCTCAAAATTCTTTTAAAAGAATAAGATGAGACTCTCTAGATCGGCTTGAATCTTGCACACAAGCATACACCGAATGTAATATCAGTCTACTTGTCAGAAGATACAAGAAAGAACCGATCATCCCTCTATATAAGGTTTGATCCACCTTCTTACCAAGTTCGCTCTTCGACAAAAGATTTGAAGGATTCATCTGAGTTGCCATAGCTTCACATTATTCATGTCAAACTTATTCAAAGAATTCTTTCACATACTTTTGTTGATGAATGAAGATCTTTTCTTCGGTCGCTTAACTTGCAACCCAAGAAAGAACTTTAATTCACCCATCATACTCATTTCAAATTCTCTTTCATTAGACTCTCAAACTTCAAGCACACTTTTTCAAGTAGCACCAAATATGATATCATTAACGAATCAGCACTAAGATGAAATCATTTTGAAAACCCTTCCTAAAGAGCGCCTTATCAACTTGACCTCATGAAATCATTTTCTATCAAGAAGGTACTCAGACGATCATACCAAGCTCTCAGAGCTTGCTTCAGTCAGATAAGGCTTTGTGAAGTCTATAGACATAACTGGTTTTAACATCTTCGGCCGTGGTTGTTTTACATACACTTCTTCGCCTATAAAGTCATTCGTAAAAGCACTCTTTACGCCCATCTCAAACAACTTTATATCATGACAGATTACATATGCTAACAAAACCCTTATAGCTTCAAGTCTCGCCATGGAGCATATGTTTCATCAGTAGTCTATTCCTTCTTGCGATTGTAGCCTCAGGCTACTAATCAGCCTGTTATGACTCACTCTTCCCGATTCGTCTAACTTATTCTTAAAACCCATCCGGTTCCTATAATGGATTTCTTAGAGGTTTTGAACCAAGGAGCAGACGTTATTCCTCGTGAATTGATTCACTCTTCTTGCATGGCTAAAACCCAAGCTTCGTCTTCAAGAGCTTCCTCAACCTTCTTAGGCTCTACTTCGTAGATAAAAGCTACATTAGCTTCTCGTCTGAATCTGGACCTAGTCCTAACTCCTTCTGAGGTTTCACCGATAATTAACTCTTCTGGATGAGAACTTTTGTACCTCCAATCTCGTCTTAGTTCTATAGTTTCTAGAATATCTTCAGTTTTGTTCTCATGAGTGTCTGATGAGGGAGTTTCTGAGGTATCATCTAAGTTCTTTGAAGGACCTTCATTCTCCATGTCATCTTCCTTATGGGGTTGAGAACTATCATCAAACTTGACATGGATCGTCTCTTCAACAGTCTTTGAAATCAAGTTGTAAACTCAAAAAGCCTTAGACGATGATGAATAGCCTAGAAATATATCTGGATAGGTCTTCGAATCGAATTTATCTAACAGCTCTTTCGTATTCAGAATGGAACATTTGCACCCAAATAGATGAAAGTACGATATGCTTGGTCTTCTTCCATTCCATAACTCATAAGGAGTCTTCTTCAACATAGGTCGCAACAAGATCCCGCTCGAATATAACATGTCAGATTCACGACTTACGCCTGTAAATACTTAGAAAGATTCGTCTCACATAGCATGGTCCTCGCCATTTCTTGAATCGTCCTATTCTTTCTTTCAACAACTCCATTTTGTTGAGGAGTTCTAAGAAATTTGAAGTTGTGGAAATTTCATTCTCTTCATGTAATATTCTAAACTTCTCATTTTCAAACTCTCCACCATGATCACTCAGGATACTAGTAATGGACATTCCTTTTCGCTCAGAACTTTCGGATGAGTTCTAAAGCACTTAAAAGACTCGTCTTTGTGTGATAAGAATAATATCCAAGAAAATCGAGTAAAGTCATCAACAATGACAAGTCCATATTTCTTTTCGCCAAGACTTAATGTCCTTGTAGGATCAAACAAATCCATATGTACAGCTTCTAAAGGTCTTGATGAGGTTACAAAATTTTTAAGAAAAGAGGTTTTAACTTGTTTTCCTTTCAAGCAATTTTCACGAAAAGTTCTTTGTCAAAACTTATTTTGGCAAACCTCTTACTAAATCATGTTTTACTAATTTTGAAATATGTTTCAAAGAGACATGTCCTAGCTTTTATGCCAGATTAGTCTTTCTTCTTCGTAAGATAGAAAACATGAAATATTTTGATTTTGAAAATCTTCTAAATTGATTTTGTAGAAGGTTGTTTCTTCTCTTGGCAGAGAAAAGTATAGACCCATCTTTGTTTTCGACTTCGCAAAGATTTTGATTGAATGTAGCTGTGAAACCAGAATCACACAACTGACTTACACTAATCAAGTTATGCTTTAGACCATCAACAAGCAGTACATTATTTATGCATGCAAAGAAATCTTTACCTATTTTCCCGATTCCAATAATTTTGCCTCGCTGGTTGTCTCCGAAAGTTACCGATCCTCCTTCTTATAATCAAGATCTAGAACATAGACCTTCTTCCCACATGTGTCGCGAGCATCCTTTGCCTAAATACTAATGGTGCTTTGCCGATCTTCCAAGGAAGGATATCTGCAGGAGAAACTATTTTATTTCTTGGTACCCAAATTTCTTGGGTCCTTTATGGTTAGTAGTATGCTTATGATATGATCTATAATGCATATTACTCGGACGTTGATTAAAATGTGTTATCCTATATCTTTCTTTTGAATGACAGATTTGCTACTAGACCGAGTATTGTTTCTAGTAAACCCTAATCCAAATTTTATCACTTGATGTCTACATTTTCCAAGCATTTCATTCATTTTCTTTGTACTTTACGTGAAAGTAGCTAAATCGGTGATAAATTCTTAATCCTTAGCTTAAGTTCGATTAATTTCTTCCGATCCATCTACAATCTTTCTTTTATCTTCTAATTGTTTCTTTAAACAACTATTTTCTCTCTATTATCTCAAGATGTTTAATATTTTCTACATACTTTTTTAACAAACTTGATCGCTTCGTAATAGCATGAGAATCTTCTAACAATTTCGAATAAGCATCATGCAAATTATCATAATCTGATTTTACCTCCTCATCACTATCTTCCTCACCATTAGGCAAATGTTTGCATGTTCGATGACTCGAGCTCAGACGATTCAGATGAATCTAGGTCCTTCCATGTTGCCATCATGCTTTTCTTGCCTTCTACTCTTCTTGGGTTTCTTCTCGAGAGTAGGGCATCTGGACTCAGAAGTGTCCAGTGGTTGCACTCGTAGCAAATGATAGAAGACTCTCCGCTTAGCTTCATCTTTTCCATTCTTTCCGAATGTCCGTTACCTCTGGGCTTCTTCTTCCACATACGCCTTATCTTTACGGAAATGAAAGATAATTCGTCATTTTATCACTTGACTCGATTCGATTGATTTGAGTTATCATCCTTGATTCTTCAATCTTCAATGCTTTCGATGACTTCCTCCTTCTCTCGAGTCTTATTATTCTTCCGTCCGCCTTCAATGCTATTGACTTGTCTCGCTTGGGCTTGTCTTCGTTGAGTTCTACTTCACTTAATCTTGAGGATCCCAAAGAACTCATCTAGCTTCAACACGCCAAGTCTTTGGCTTCAGACCGCAAAGAACTTTAGGTCTCCATCTCTTAGGAAGACTTCTTAGGATCTTTCAACATGGTCTTGGTTATCAGATGTCCTTCCAAGAGCTTTTAATCCATTGACAATTGTTTGAAATCTTCAAACATTTGATCAATAGATTCTTCATCTTCCATCATGAAAAGTTCATATTGATGTACAAGAATACTTATCTTGGATTTCTTAACTTGACTTGTGCCTTCACGAGCAATTGACAATGTGTCCCACATCTCTTTTGCAGGTCGTAACCATGCATTTTGTCGCACTCGCCTCGCTAGGCACACGTTAAGAAAATTTTGCCTTTGAATTCAGCTTGTATTCTTGCTTTCGATCACCGTCCATCTGCTTTCGTGGAATAAGCGCCTTCTTCATCTACGGTATATAGGTCCGTTTCTATTACGTCCCAAAGATCTACATGTGTAGATTCGATGAATAACCGCATCATATCTTTCCAGTAATGATAGTCTTCTCCGTTGAATGTTGAAGGTCTAGTGACTGAGGCACCTTCAACGATGTATACATGTGACTCCGCCATTATCTTTAATCCACACTTTGCCAAAGTGTTGGATACCGTGCTCGATACCAATCAAGTGAATCACACGTTAATACAAAGACTTAGAAATACAAGAGAATGCACGAGAAGGGGTTGAATTGTGTATTCTCCTTTTTAATATCTTTTCGTAATTACTTGTTAGAAATAAAATTCTTTACAGAATCTTTATTAATCCTGATTGATCAAACTTTTCAATGCTAAGTATATGAATAGTAAGTAATTATCAACTTTGAGGCAAGATAAAGATAAAGAGTAAGAGTAGTAGACACGCGGATTTATCCTGGTTCACCCCAAACCTGGGCTACGCCCGGTCCTCGAGTTTCTTCCGAGATTTCACTATCTCTTCAAGCGTGCCATAAAGATTCTTTCACGAGCCTCTTCAGTCTCTACAACCAAGATTCTTTCACACTTAGCCTCTGCAGTTATCTGCATAACTTTTCTTCTCGTAAAAATATTTGAACACTTTGTTACAAAGAAGATAGACTCACTATTTCAAGACTTGATCGCTTTTTCACTTTGTGTAATTTTTAAACATCGCCACTTCTTGGTTTCGACTTTGACTTGTATTTATAGCCTTCTGTCTCTAACTGCTTCTTTGATTCTTGATTCTTGAATCTTTAATCTTTAAAGAAAAGGTTAATCAGTTAAGTTTTGTAACTAACTCGAATCGACTCAAGGCTCTGCTTTTTTTTTCGGCTCGCTTTGTTTTTGAGTCTGCGTCTGGCTCTGGCTCGCTTTGCTTTTGCCTCGTAATCAAGTCTCTTTGCTTTTTGCGTCTGCGTCTACTTTGCTTTTATCAACTTCGTCTGTGTTTGACTTTTATCAACTTCATCTATGTCTTCGCTCTGCTCACGAATTGCCTCGTTCGATTTTTATCAACTTCGCTCGTGTCTTCGCTCTGCTCACGAATTCGTCTATGTCTGACTGTTTTCTTGCAACTTTGTCTGTCTCGGACTTCGTCTGTGTACGTCTGTTTCTGAGTTCGTCTGTGCCCGTTTTGTTTATCTTGTATATGATCTCTCTTTGTTATACATCAAAATCATTTTTATGTAAAGTCATTCTGACTTAACACCTCATTCAAAGATGGTAAAGGGTCTTTACCAAGTATTTGAACCCGAAGTTGGTCAAATACAACATTAAGACCTGCTAAGAGTTCAAAAATTATTTCCTTTTCTTCAACCTTTTGTAATTTGACACTGTCATCATTGCATTGCATTTTAAAATTTTGATAATGATCCAACTCAAGCCAAAGACTCTTCTTCAGATTGTAATATACAGTGACAAAGTGCATACCTTGCTCAATAGATGAGATTCTGGTCTTAATCTCATAAATTAAAAAAGCATCATTTACCTTAAAATAAGATTGAGTAACATCATCCCATATCTCCTTAGCAGATGAGAGGAACATGTAAGCGCCTCTAATCTCTGGTTCCATAGAGTTTCAAAGCCATGACATGAAAGGAATCCTCTACCTCCCAAGCCTCAAACTTGGGATCCGAAACAGCAACAACAGGTCCTAATTGGTGAGAAAGCTTTCTCTTGCCCTTAAGGAAAGTCTTAACCATTTGTGACTAGTGGAGGTAGTTTTTACCATTGAGTTGGTAAGATGGAAACAAGGTTTGTAATTCACCAATATGGGTAGGGGTGTACATTTTGGGATTACTAACAAAGGAGATTTCAGAGGAGGAAGAGACCCCCATGTTGGGGATTTTCCTGATAACAACTTTAGCCATCTGTTTTCCAGACGGCACACTATTGGCAATGAAGGCCAAGTAAGTGTCAGAAAAAACAAACCAGGAGTTACAACGTCCTGAGCTCTAATACCATGAAGAAAGAAGTAATCTTTTTTTCTTGTTTTGCACGACAATTGCCTTTGAATATATACACAAGTCCTAGCTTAAATTAGGTAACTAAAATATTTCCTATTTACATCAATATCCCTTATTTATGGCAATTTCCTAAAGTAAATATCCATGATATCCTCTTGTTTCCTATTTTATGATTAGGAAATAATTTCTCCTAAATTATTGCTCTGATTTTCATCAGTCTATAAAAGAAATAAAAGAGCAAAATTAGTCAACCACAAACTTTAATTTGGTGGGATAAGGATTGAGAATTGAGTTGACATCAAAGTAGGTTGAAATTTAGGTTCTGCTAGGATTCCTTATTAGATAGGAAGTAGTAGTAATGCTATTCTATTTTAAATATACTATCGTAGTTGTATAGGGCTTACATAACTTTTATTATAATATGATTTAAATTAAGAACCCTTTCCTACTAGAATATGTGTTCTAACAACTATATATATGTGTGTATTCAACTCTTCATCAATAATAAACAATCTGAATTTTTTTTACAAATTTGAGTTTTGAACTAGAACGTGTGATGTTTTCTTCTAAGAGTAATATTTAGACTCTAGGAATGATTCATAGTTTCTTACCTTTCATTCTTTGTGTTCACCACAAAATTCCAGCAACCAAAATCCTAACTTCCAGCATATTAAACCCTGAAATCCTAAGTCAAATTTTCAGTAATCAAACTTTAAAATTCTAACTATACAAAATATGAAATTTCAGCATTCCTAGCCAAAATTCAACCCTGAAACTTGATATTCTAGTAGCCTAATATCAGTTGTATTTCCTAATTTTGTGGTTGTAGCTGCTACTTAATAATTTTTCTATTTGTCCTATATCAATTTGTTATCAAAGCTTTGGTTTATGATGACGACACATAGTGGAAGGGCATATGGAGGAATATTCGGCGACGAAGAGCGAGATGAGATGCTTCTAAGAGTTATAGAAAGATTGGACCTTAATGACCCTCAATCATAAGGTGCTCAAAGAACTAGTCCAGAAACAATATCAAACAACAAACTACACTTGATGATGAGGGTGGAGAAAGTGAAATCCAAGACAAAGAGGCTGACATTAATCAACAATGAATGGGGTTAGGAAATCAACACCAACCGAGAGATCTATGGTAAAGAAATCAACTAGCAAAGCAAATGTGAGCCTTTAGAGGCCACAATAGAGTTGAAACACACAATGAACTCGATGACATTACTAAGAAAGTTCGTGTTGAAGCCACTAATTTTGCAGGAAAGTCGAATCTATACATATTCTTAGACTAGACAGTAGTAATGGAAGATTTCTTTGACTGGTACCATATATCAGAAGATCAAAAAGTTCGATTTACAAAGATGAAGCTAGTTGGACACACTAAAATTTGGTGGAGGACGGTAGAGGATAGAATTCAAAAAACAAGCCAGCCAGCAATTGTTGATTGGAAAGAGATGAAGGTGAATTTTTCAGAAAAATGCTTACCATTTCATTATCAGGAAGATCTCCATGATCATCTCACAACCCTTAGACAAGGGATTATGTCCATAACTGCATACACGAAAATATTTGAACTCCTTTCTATTTGATATGAAGGGGTGGAGTCGGAATGACAACTTATATCCCATTGCAAAAATAGCTTAAGGGTAGATATTTCCAAGAAGTTGATAATGTAAAAGATTTGCAGCCTTGAAGATACATCACTTGGCTTTAAAAGCGGAACAATACTTAGGCCAAGTGATTAAAAAGTTTCGAATTCAAGCCGATGAGTTCAGCATGAAGAGAATTACGACGGTGCAAAGATTTAGACCAGCACCTATTGCATCAAAATCTGCACCACAAAACAACTATAGAATTTCTCAAGGAATTGAACTTAAAAGCTAAGTTATAGCTAAGGACAAAAGGTAGTGACAATAAGTGCTTCCGATGCAATGGGAGGGGCTACATTGCTTATGAATGTCCTAATAAAGGTTTGCATATGATGGGAGAAGAGGAAGAATCTGATGAGTATGTATGTGAGCATGAAGCTAGAGAGGAGTTGAAGGAGACTAGCAATGAACTAGCTAGTCCTACAAATCTTAATGTAGTGAGATGCATACTTACGACCTTTAAAGCAGAAGAACGACTTTGTACTACTATTTTCTTTACTCAAGATGATGTGGAGGTAAAGTATGCAAGTTTATCATTGATGTAGTAGTATGAATATGGATTGGAGAACATGATGAAGCGATTGAATTAACTCACGAAGAAACATCCAAATCTCTACAAAGTTGCTTTAGTAGATGATAGTACTATATTAGTTGCTCGAAGTTGCTTGGTTTTTTTCAAATATGGGGACTCTATTTGGTATGATGTTATTCCTATAAAAGTATCTCACATTTTACTTAGGCAACCATCACCTTATGATCGAGATGTGCAACACGTTGGAAAAGCTAACACCTATCAGTTTATATTTCATGGAAAGAAGATAATTATGAAGCCTGTGAAAGTAGACAAGGTAGAAAAACAAATAGGAAGTAACAAGACAGCCATAAATGCCAAAACGAGTCTCTTAATATCTGTAACGAGAGAGAATTTGAAGATGTTAGCGAGGAAAAGGGACTTGTGTTCTAATGGTAGTGAGGGATGTAACAAAAACGTTTGAAACACCCTTTACTTTATCAAAAGAAGTGGGAGAATTGTTAGTTGTTTTTCAGACCTTACACCGGATGATTTTTAGCATCTATTAACTTGGCACCTGGATCTACTCTACCAAATCTTCTAGCCTATTACTTGAATTCTACTGAGAATGAAGAGCTAAAGAGATAAGTAAAGTAATTACTAAAAAAAGGATTAATTCAAGAAAGTCTTAGTCTGTGTGCAGTTTCAACATTATTGACTCCTAAAAAGGATAGAAGTTGGCAAATGTATGTTGCTTGTCTGGCGATAAATAAGATTACAATAAGGTATAGATTTCCAATGCCTCACCTTGATAACATGTTAGATATGTTGATACCAAGATAGACCTATGAAGTGGGTACCATCAAATTAGAATCAAACCTAGAGATGAATGGGAACGACTTTCAAGACCAAAAAGAGACTTTATGAAAGGTTGATGATATGCCATTTAGACTTTTTAATGCACCTAGCACTTTTATGAGAGTGATGAATCGAGTGTTTTGACCATTTATGTGCAGATTTTTGGTGGTATACAATAAGACTAAAGAAGACCACCTATTACATCTGTAACAAGTCTTTAGAGTTTTGAGACAAGAGAAACTTTATAATTTAAAGAAGTGTTCTTTCAAGCAATCAAGTGTTGTATTTTTAGGTTTTATTATATCCTAGTGTGGAGTGCAGATGGATTCTGAGAAGATTAAGGCCATCCTTGATTGGTTGATTCCAAAGGATGTGCACGAGACAAGGAGCTTCCACGGCCTAGCAACATTCTATAGGCGATTTATCTATAATTTCAGCACCATAATGACATCCATTATTGATCTTATGAAGAAAGGACAATTTACTTGGTCAAAGGCAACAACTATAGCATTTGAAGAAGTCAAGAAAAAGATGTTTGAATCTCCTATTTTACAACTTCCAGATTTTTCTAAGGTATTTGAAGTTTCTTGTGATGCATCTCATGTGGGAATTGGAGGCGTCCTCAGCTAAGATGGACACCCAATTACTTTAGTGAGAAATTAAGCGAAGAGAAGCAATTATATTTCACCTATGACAAGGAATTTTATGTAGTAACACATTCTCTTTACAATTGGCGTCATTGTCTCTCGTATAAGGAGGTTATTCTAAATTCAGATCATGAATCTCTTAAATACTTCAAGTCTCAGAAGAACTAGAACAAAAGGCACACCTTATAGAGTGAATTTTTGGAGCAATTTAACTTTGTTATTAAACATCGGACAGGAGTTGAGAATAAGGTGCAGATGTATTGGGTTGGAAGAGTCGTTTACTTAACACTTTAGCAGTAAAAGTTGTAGTGTTCGGCAAAATAAAAGGAGAATATGTTTTAGATCGAGATTTTGGAATAATCTATTTAGAAATTGTAGTTGGACAAAGAGACCAACACTTTTCTTTTGTGATCCACCATGACTATTTTTTCAAAGAAAATTGACTTTACCTACCTAATATTTATGTAAGGGAATATATGATTTGGGAATTACATGGAGGAGGAGTAAGAGGACACTTTGGAAGAGATAAAAGCATCCCAATGGTTGAAGATCACTTTTTTTTTTTGGAAAATCAGTAACTTTTTATACAAATAAGAAATGTTATGTACACCTCTAGGGACTACCTGATCAATAATCTCTTACCTACCAAAAGGAATAACCTAATGTGAATACATAAGGAAGCTACAGCACTTCCTTGCATCAAAACACAAACAACCGAATTCTTATACAACCTTCCTACCAAAAAGGCCTTATAGAGCTAGCTCATCTAACCAGTAATACAAGTTTACCAACAAACAAATTACAACAACACTAATTGACCATCATTCATTTGCAAGCCAAATCAGCATACAACACAATTTAAGATGAAGAGTCAGATGAAGTCCTTCTAGTTTCCTTGTTCACTGTCAAAGTTTACCCACCTCTCACATACTTCCATTAATATACCACGACCGTAGGAGATGGTTCTCCTACTGTTAAAGTTTATGAACACCTTCATAGAAATCATCTTATCTATTTCAGGGAAAGGCCATAGCTTGTCAACTCCATGGTTTGTTGATTGGAGATAAGGATTTTCCTGGAACTGACTTCTCTTCTGCTTTAGATACCAAATAGAGGTTGGATACCCTTCCTCTGGCAAACTTGAAAACAAAACCTGCAGAAATATTGTTAGAAAATAAGTACTCCAACAATTACCTTCTCTCCGTGTTTGAGCTGAGATGCTCCATAAATTGGAGGATCATTCTGGAGTTTAAGCTCTCCACATCCAAGGCTTCATCTTTGACGGTTCGACAATTTCTTTCAATCCAAAGGTTATAGACAATAAAAGAAAGGAGGATGGGAAAAAGGTTAATGTCGCAGGTTTGGAAATTAGAGGAATGGTTGAACCAATTGGGAATAGAGTGAAGGTTTGTTTGATTGGGAATGTGTATTTGGAAATGGTTGAGGTAGTGTACCCACACAGTTTTAGTGAAGGAACATTCAAAGAACAAGTGTTCAATAGTCTCATTATCCAAGGTACACAAGGAACAGTGATTAGGGGTGTGAAGATAGAGGAGTTTGTCTCTTGTTTGCAACTTTATAAGGAAAGCAAACCACAGTATGAAAGAACACCTAGGGCTATTACTTTTAAACCAAACCAGTTTATGTCAAGGAACACTCTGAATTGGGGGTCTCAAAAAATTATAGGCTGAAACATTAGAATACTTTTTTGAAGGGCTAGCTAACCATTCCAAACAATCAGGTTTAGAACAATTCGGTTGGTGTAGTAGGGGCTCTAGGTTACTAATGATCTCGATAGTTGCCTCTTGCCAGCACCACTCATTATTTCTGATAACTTCGAAAACTCTTGCTGTTATATTTAAATCCGACCCATTGATCACTCTCGGAGTAGAGAAGTACTTCAGGATTCCTCTAGGATGCTAAGGATGCTACCATAAAAGAGTAGAATTCCTATTTTCTATCCTAAATCTATATTGGTTCCCAATTTTATCCCTCACAAATAAGATCTTTCTCCAACTCAATGAACTATTATTGGTAGGTTGGGCACTCCAGAATAGTTCATGGGCCCCTTTAAAGCGAGACATTCCTGAGGTCATAAGACAATGTCAAACATGTCAATTAGCTAAAGGAAGGAAACAAACTTTTGGATTATACACACCATTGTCCGTGCCTCATAAACCATAGTAAGACATAAGTATGGTTTTTTTCTTAGAAATTCCTAAAATTGTAAGAGGTCATGATTCTATTTTTATGGTGGTGGATAGGTTTTCTAAGATGAGTCATTTCATTCCATGTTCCAAGACTTATGATGCTGTCCATATTGCAAAAGTTTTCTTCAAAGAAGTTGTATGTCTCCATGGATTACCTTTAACTATTGTCTCTAATTGTGAAGTAAAATTTATGGGTTATTTTTGGAGAACTCTATGGAAAACATTAAACACTAAGCTTTAATTTTCAAGTTCTTTCAAGCCCCAATTCGATGGACAAACAGAGGTGGTAAATAGAAGGTTGGGAAACTTGTTAAGATGTTTGATTAGAGAAAATGTGAAAAATTGGAACCTTGCTTCCTATGGCAGAATTTGCATACAACAGTTCTATAAATAAGTGTGATAAGAGCCCTTTTGAGATAATTTCTGGAGTTCAACCAAGAAAGCCTATTGATTTTGTTCCTTTACCACAAACAACATGAGTTAGTGTTGAAGCTGAAAGTTTTGCAAAACACATGAGGGACATCTTTGATGAGATAGGACGAAAGATAATAACTAGCAATTTTTCTTCTAAAGAACATATTGATCAACATTGTCAATTGGTAGAATTCAATGAAGGGGATATGGTGATGGTTAGGATTCGTCCACAATGTTTTCAAAAGGAAAATGTAAGAAACTTCTTTGACAAAATGTTGGACCTTATAGGATCATCAAGAAGATAATTGCTAATGCTTATGTCTTGGAATTACCAAGTGAAATGAGAATACGTGCTATTTTTAATGTTGCGGACTTAACTATTTGTCAAGCAATCCCCTATTGCAGCTATAAGAATTCCAGCAACTCCTTATCTTAAGGAGGAAATGAAGGATGTTCTTGATGAACAAATTGTATTCACAAGAGATGGAGGATATCGACAATTTCTTGTCAAGTGGGAAGGAAGATCGATTCTGATAGTACTTGAATTTTGGAATATGAATTCCAAAAGTTGAATCCAAACTTATATGATCAGTATTTATCACATTCTACGTCGAGAAGACTTCAAACAAGCTTGAGATAATTGATGCAAAAGAACTTAAAAGTCTATAAAAGAAATAAAAGAGGAAATATTAATCAACGACAAACTTAAATTGTTGGGATGAGGATTGGGAATTGAGTTGACATCAAACTAGGCTAAAATTTAGATTGTATTAGAATTCCTTATTAAATAGGAAGTGGTGGTATATGTTATTCGATTTTAGATACAGTATCTTAGTTGTATAGGACTTATATAATTTCTATTATAATAGGATTTAATATGGGTTTTAAGAATTATATATATTTGTGTATCAAACTCTTCATCAATAATAAGCAGTTTAGATTTTTTTTACAAACTTGAGTTTTCAACTAAAAGGTGTAATGTTTTTATTCTAAGAGTGATTTTTAGACTCTACGAGTGATTCCTAGTTTCTTACCTTCCATTTTTTTTGTGTTCATCACAAAATTTCAGTAACCAAAGCTCAAAATCTTAACCCTAAATTTCCAGCAATCAAACCTTAAAATTTCAGCTATACAAAATCTGAAATTTCGAATTGCTAGCGAAAATTCAACGCCAAAACTTGATATTTCGGTAGCCTAATATCAGTCATATTTCTTAATTTTGTGATTTTTAGTTATTAGTTAATAATTCTTCTATTTATCTTACATCATGAGGGAAGGAAGAAAGAAAATTGAGAGAAGGTTTAGAGAATTTGTAAGGAGAGAAACACAATCATTTCATATCTGCCATGTTAGTACAAGGGCTATAAAAGGATATTCCCTACTGCTGAGCATGTTACACGTATACAATGGTTGTTACAACTATTAGTGAAACACAGCATTGGGTACTCATGTGACTAATGATTACGATATTGTTTTATTCTTCTTCTTCTCACTCACTTTACTCACTTTCCTATAACACAATTACTGGATACCAATGATTCCTCAAAGTTTTGCAAAAAATTTGAAAGCAGCCTATTGATGCTAACCATAATTGTTGTTGTTTTGCTCGAAATATTTTTCTCGCACAAGTCTTGGTTTAAGTTCGTTGTTCCTTGTTCCTTGTTTCCTGTTTTACTGTTTCTTTTGTATTGTGTGCAGTAGGTCTCTTGGAATTATTTAATGCTCAAGTCCTCTGATGAAGATTATCCATAGGTTTCATGTTTAAATATAACATATTCCTTAGTCATGTAAGAAGAGCTCTCACTTTTCAAACTTGTATTAATATCTATCTATTCCTTGTTTTGTCCAGGTGTACTTTTACGGGGGTCATGTGACATCTTGGAAGAATGACCATGGAGAGGAGTTACTTTTTCTCATCAGTAAGGTGGTATGCAATAATAGAAGAGAATCACAACCGTAATAGGACCTAGTCAGCATATCTCTTCTCTATATATATCTCTTCACTGTATATCTTCTCCAGATACTCTCTTATTCTGTATATCTTCCAGATACTCTTTTATTCTCATAAATACTTGATATTCAGTTAGTTACAACAACAACACTGTAATTCACCTGTATATATTTCACAGTACATCTCGTAATACAACAAGTCATTTTCATTGAGATATTCCTATATCCTTATATGGTATCAGAGCATGCATAGCTCACAGCTTTTTTCGATCCACACATTTGCCGAGTTTGTTACTCGAGAGTCTGTCCACCAAGCATCAAATGGCACAAGACAATTCGTCTTCGTCCACCACACTGAATGTTGCACAAAACAACACTGTAGTGATCATTAATCCAGGTCTAACACCAGATGCGAAGCTTCATGGTGTAAATTATCCTTCTTGAAAAGCGTTGATGATGTCTTTGTTCATCAGATATGGAGTTGAAGGCTTTATCGATGACACTTATCCCTGTCCAGAAACCACTTTGGAGGATTACAAATATTGGATTCGTCAAGATCGACTTTTAATTCATGCCCTCATGTCTTCTGTGGCATCTTCTGTTATTACAATGCTTCAAAGCGTGAAGACTTCTCATGAATGCTGGGAGCTTCTAGCGAAATCATATGCAGGAAAATCACGTGCTCGTCTCCTCTCACTCAAAGAACGACTATTGACAATCCAAAAAGGAGATGCAACTGTGGCCGACTTCCTTAAACGGATCTGCGAATTAGCTGATGAAATTGCGGTAATTTCTTCTCCAATTGATGACACAGATTTAGTTTTGCAGGCTTTGAATGGGCTGTCCAATGAATTCAAAGAGATCAGCTCTGCTTTACGTGCTCGGGAAACTGCAATAAGCTTCGATGAATTATATGATAAGCTGGTTGACTTTGAGTCCTTCCTCACAAGGCAAGATCGCGTCATTGAGACTCCGGCCGCTGCCATCGCTAACTGACGATCGTAGGCGCCAAGCTGTAGCCAGCACCAAGACTCTTCTCGTGGACGCTACACTCCTCCGCATCAATCTAGGACTGTTCCTGGCACTGTATCTCGCCCAGGCAGCACCACCTCTTCACGTCCTACGTCTGCCTCTCCACACCCAGTAGCTCCGGGCACACTAATTTGTCAATATTGTGAACGTCCAGGGCATTTAGCCAAGACGTGTTGGGAGCTTCATGGCCGGCCTGCACGTTTTCGTCGAGGTGCCTCTGCTTATCTAACTAGTCGTGGCAATGGGACTCCAAATGGTTCACAATGGGTTCTTGACTTCGGTGCTTCTCATCATGTGTCAAACCAACTGCAGAACTTATCCATTCATACTCCATATAATGGTGACGACGGGCTACAAGTTGGAGATGGCTACTCCTTACCAATTGACAATACTGGTAGTTTCCATTTACATACCAATTCTCGGCCTTTGCTATACGATAACGTGCTTCATGTACCACGTATTGATAAAAATTTAATTTCTGCTAAGAGGTTTGCACGATGAATAACGTTTCTATTGAATTGTTTCCAAACTCATTTCAGGTGAAGGACCTACAGACGCGAGCGATACTGTTTACGGGGGTGTGCCACAGTGACCTCTACAATTTCACCCTTCCTACTACTTGTCCAAAGGCACTTCATTTCACAACCCTCCATAGCTCCCACCGAATCTTCTGAAATGCACAACCCCACACCCCCTATCCTTCCATCAAATACTCACCCAATGACTACTCGGGCCAAAAACAACATTTGCAAACCTAAAATTTACACCATCTCCAAACACCCCTTACCTCCTAGTGATGAACCTAAAACCATAGCTCATGCCTTACAAATTCCTCATTGGCGTGAGTCGGCCTTTGCTGAATACAATGCCTTGATCAATAACGGTACATGGACCCTTGTCCCTGCAGAAGAGGCGCAGAATGTGGTCGGATGTAGGTGGATTTTTCGTGTTAAACGAAATTTTGATGGCTCTATAGCAAGGTATAAATCTCGTCTAGTTGCTAAAGGTTTTAGTCAATGTCTTGGTGTTGATTATACCGAAACTTTCTCACCTGTTTCTAAGCATCAGACGATTAAAGTTGTTCTTACTTTGGCTCTTGCCAACTCTTGGCCACTTCATCAAATGGATGTCAATAATGCCTCTCTTCAAGGCAATCTGTTTGAAACGGTATACATGAGACAACCACCTGGTTTTGTGCATCCTACTCATCCTAAACATGTCTGCAAACTACGAAAGGCTATCTATGGTCTAAAGCAAGCTCCTTGGGCATGGTACCAAGAACTCTGTACGTTTTTACTTGACTATGGTTTTGTTAATAGCACCAGTGATTCCTCTCTATTCATACTTCACCGTGGTTTTACGGTTTTGTATTTTCTGGTATATGTTGATGATCTGCTACTCACCGGAAACTCACGTCATGCCTTGTATTGTTTTATCTCCACCATTTCTTGGTATTTCTCTTTGAAGAATATGGGGAATCCTACTTATTTACTTGGGATTGAGCTGATTCCAAATTCCAAGGGGCTTTTTTTGTCACAACAGCGATATATCCATGACATTCTTACCAAGTTCGACATGGCTGATTGCAACCCTTGTTCCACTCCACTCTGCACTACTGCCACACTAAAATTAGATGATGGATCTGCTCCTACTGATGGTTCTCGATATCGCAGTATCTTGGGTTCTCTTCAATACGTTACTCTTACTCGACCAGACATCAGCTTTGCTGTCAATAAGCTATCTCAATTCATGCACAGACCGACTGAGCTACATCTTCAACAACTAAAACATACACTGCGTTACCTAAAGCTCACACATGACTATGGCATTCAGTTCACTCGTCCCACCACCCTACGTCTGACTGCCTTCTTAGATGCAGACTGGGGGGGTGATGCGGATACTCGAAATTCCACCTCTGCTTATGTTATTTTTCTAGGTGGCAATCCAGTCTCTTGGAGTTCAAAGCGGCAACATACCATTGCCAGGTCATCTACGGAAGCTGAGTATCGTGCCATTGCTTCAGCCACATCTGAAATCATGTGGCTTCAAAACCTTTTACGGGAACTAAAAGTCAATCTTCCAGAGACTCCTCGAGTTCTCAGTGATAATCTTGGTGCCACCTATGTTAGCTCCAATCCCAAATTTCATTCTCGGATGAAGCATCTTGCGTTAGATTATCACTTTGTTCACCAACAAGTTCAGTCTGGTTATTCATCAATAGCTCATGTCTCCACCAACGAACAAATTGCTGATGCATTGACGAAGGCTGTCTCCCATCACAAGTTTGATTATTTTAGAGACAAGATGATGGTCACAAGTCGCAACTGTAGCGTCCCCTTACCGTAGAGTATACACCGGGATGCCCGTAGGTCGTACCGATGCATAACCTACGACGAGGGTGCACTACGAAACGGTCATTTCTATACACCTTATGGCATCAATATAATAAAGCAGTAATATAACATTCACTAATTTTTAAAACCCAACAGTACTTCTCAATTCATTTCTTAAAACCATAAGTACACCATCAGTCATATATACAACTGTACAAGCCCAAAAGAACTAATACAACTCCTAGATGGTCATCCACAAAATATCCCAAAAGATCCCCAACTGACCGACCTGTGGGCCATGTTCCTTTCACCGGCACACACACTGCAGAAAAGTCTCAAAATCTGGAGCTAGGAGTCACTCTATCATTGTCCTGAAAAATAAATGCAATGTTGGGTGAGTTTGCAAACTCAGTGAGAAACCATCATCGATGGTCCACCCAACTCATGCATAGACAAACAATTCACGCTATATCGTACATATATCACAGAAAAGAAATCACATGCAGTCAATTTCACATTTGAACATTCATATATGCAATGTACATGTGACTCGTTCATTTTCTTTCGTTGTTGTGACCGTGCGCCTGAGCTCATATACGTTGAGCCATTGGCTCTAAAAACATTGGGCTTAAAAGCCCTAATACGTTGAGCATAAAGTTCTGAAAATCATTGGGCACGAAGTCCTGTGCGTTGAGCTTAAAGCTCTGGATACGGTGGCTGCACCGGTCACAACTGCCTTTTATCTGATCATACTGTTATGTATGTATGCACATGTACAATTTCCAATACATGCATCGCACTAAAACTTCATATACCTAATTCTCACCATTTGAAACCAATTATGAACAATTATACACAATTGACACTTCTATATCACAACCCAAATATTTCGAACACCTGTGGTCCGAAATCAATCAAAACAAACACATACAATCCATCCTTAACTCCACATGGCATATTTGCGTAGAATTAAACACATATAGGTTGAGAAACCAACTAGGTTACTCACCTCAGAACTTCCGAGCTACTGCCGGGAAGTCTTGCCTACGTCGGACAATCGGCGGTCTACTGGCACCTCTATAACAATCAAAACATAAATAACATTACTAATTGTATCCATTTCAATGCCCAATGATGCATATGTATCGAGTAATGTACGTACTATACATGTTATGACATTTCCGACACAAATCCGAATTTTCCGATCTCATATTCTAATTCCCGAATTCAAAATCTCCAAATTGAATTTAATTCATAACTAATTGAATCATCAAATTCCTAAATCCCAAATGTTTAAAACCTCAATTTTAATTTTGAATTCAAGCATTCCGCCATGCATGAAAGCTCCTTTTTCCGCCGTCCTCGCCATGACGACGCATCACAGACGTTGCGACGTCATGCTCTCTCAACTTGTCATGGCGCCCTTCGCGCTCGTCATGGCGTCTGGAGAACAATCTTGCTCGCCATTTGTTAGCGCGATTCACATTAAGCATATTTAAATTATTTTGAGGTTTAATGTGATATTTTTAATTTGGTTGGAATAAATTGAGGATTTTATTGGGTAGGTTTTGAGTATTAAATGAAGGGATTTAGTGAAATTCGATTTGTTGAGAAATTATTATTTGGTGAGGCATTGTTAGTATTAAAAGAATTATATGGCTTGAGGGTCTTATGAATTTAGGTGATTGAGATTAAATGGGGGATTATTTAATTAGAGCTTGTATGGATTTTAGAAATTAAATTGAAGAATTTAGTTAAATGAGTAGATTGTAAATTTGAAAGAGCCCATTAGGAAGATGATATATGTTTTTAAAGCTTAAGCTAAGTAAAGAGGGCTTTTAGCCTTTAGCCCTTTTAAATTGTAGTTAAATGAAGGAGAATGAAGTAATTGGGCTAGGTCCATTAGCAAGTAATTGATCATGTATTAAATGAAAAGAAAGGGAGCATTTGGGCTTTTAAGTGGGAGCCACTAAATTTCAAATGGGAAGGAGGAAATGAAATTTTGGGAAAGGTTATAAGGAGGAAACTTTGGGCTTGAAGGTTGGGCTTAGTTTAAGTTAAATAGTTAGGTTAATGAAGAGTTAGAGTTTAAGTTAAGGAAGCTTAGGAATTAGAAGAGGCAAACGAAATTTTAAGGGAGAGGCTTATGTGGTGTCGTTTTGGCTTAGGAAAGAAGTGAGAAAGAAGCCAAAACCTAGGTTATTTGCTTAGCCATCCAAAGTTGCAAGAGAGGAAGAGATTGAGAAGATTTGAAAATTTCCAAAGGAGAAAATAGAAGAGATGGGTTTGACTAGTGGAGAAGAGGAGAAGAGAAAGAAAAGCTTAGGTTTTTGTGTTTTATACAAGAAGAAAGTGTAAAGGGAGAAGCTATCCTCCATTAGAAACAAGAAGAGAAGTCGTGGGTCATCTTCAAAGGTAAGAAAATTTCGAATTTTTGTGGATTTATAGTTAGGATTTGTTGTCTTTCTTGCTTAAATGGTGATTTATGAAGAAAGAAAGGAAAGAAGAAGAGTTATGAAAGTGGAAGAAGAAAATCTGATTTTCGTGGGTGACTTTTAGGCTTGGGATTTTCGAATTTTTGTTGATTATTTGGATAGGTTTTGATGTTAATAGTTTAGATAAGGTATGGGTAAAGTGATGTTGAATTAATTTCATGTTTTCCCTTCCCGTAAAATTTTCCAGCAATGGTCTTCTTTGTTAATTAGGGTTTTATTGTGAAATTTGGTCTTTTTGCTTAATCATGGTGGTTTGAAGAGTGAATATGAAGGATAGGAAAGGTTAGATTAGTTTCAAATGTAAGTTGTTTCATTCCTTGAAAATTTCAGCATGTTGATCATTGGTTAATTCATGGTTTTGTTTTAGCATTTGGCCTTTCTTGCTTAGAAAGGAAGGTGTAAAATGGTTCATTAAGAGTAAAGGAAATAAGAAGGGTTTGAAAGTTTAAGAAAATCAGCATTGGTGGGTCTCTTTAAGTCATGAGATTGTTGAAAATTTTAATTCATTTGAGAGGGGTTTTGATGATTATAGTTTAGGATAATGTAGGAATGACATAGGCAAAGTTAGGTAGGTTTTAATTCATGTTTTGCGTTCTTTAAAATTTTCCAGCATTGTTCTTTGTTATTAATTGGGACTTTTATACTTTGATTAAGGTGAATTAAGACAATTAGAGGAAGAGCCAAGGTATATAGACCAATCCTACAGTTAAAGGAAAGGTCATTAGTCCGAGAATCAAGCTTAAGGATTAAGGTGGGTAATTTCTTAATACTTGGGATAATATGCATTAAAGTTTTTCTAATAAATGCAAACTAATGTTTTCCAATGACTTAGAATGATTGTATGAATGATTCTTTGTGATGTTCTTTGATTATGACTTGTTTAATGATTTGTTAAATGAAAATGATAAGACTTGGTGATTTCGGAAAAAGACTGAATTAAGTGATTTTGAAAAAAATGCCATGTTTGGCACTTATGTGTGAATAATGTGAAAGTACATGATTTCTTGGGTTTGTAGTGATCCCCTCCATTTAGCAAGTGCACTTGTCTATATAGGCTTCGCCCGCCTGCCCGCTAGTGGCCTAGGAGTTCCGAAAATCGGACTCCCCTCTGTTCACGGCTACACATGGTCGCTTGTCGGACATGTGTAGTACGTTCTGTTAGGATCACTTAAACCACTTGTATGTGATTATGTGCTATTATGTTATGATTGTTGACTTTGTAAAACCACTTGATTTGTGATTATGTGATCTTGTGCTAATGTTTGCTATTTGTGACTTTAAAATTGTTTGACGTGTGGTATTCTGTGAAAAAGTTTTGAAAAATTGAGAATGCTTTACTTAATGTTTGTATGACAAGAATGAATGAATGAATAACGGTTTCCGCATGTTTCTCATTTATTAAGTTATTACCCACGGAGTCGTCGAGCTCACCCCCATTTAAATGTTGGGTCCCGTTATCGAGACCCAACCTCGTACGAAAACCAAACTAAACTAGAGCATATCTGTTGGATCCCGAATCCGAACCCAACTATTTAATCCGAAACTCTCATACTTAACCGGAAAATGAAACGAAAGAACAAAAACAAAAGCACAAATTCTTTACAAATTCGGAAACGGAAACAGAACGGAAGCAAAACGAATGCAGAATAAAATCGAATGCAAATCGAAGACAGATCGCAAGCAAAGTAAACAAGCGGTTCAAACGAACCTGAGGGCAAATTTCCGAGAATTCAACTTAATCTGAAAATTTTACATTTTTATGAAAGAAGGTAGAAGATTTGTCGAGAAAAGCCATGGTTCGAATTTCATGCAAATCGGAGGTCAAATGCGAAAGTTATAAGAGAAAATGCAAAAATGACCAAATCAATAGTGCTATGCCACCAAATGAATAGTGAAATGCCAATTTCTGACCCTCATAACTTTTTGCTCTTAACTCCGATTCGGAAAAATCATACCTCCATGGAAAGATAAAAAGACTCTTTACATTGCTCATGAAGGACGAAAAAGTCGATTTCCGCTCTAAAGGGGCCAAAAACCCTTCTGAAGGTTCAGCCCAAAATGGCCCGCAAATAGTAATTCAAGAACCTAATATGCATAGTGGGCAGAAATTTTCAATTGTGCATAACTTTTTCATCCTAAGTCATCTAATGGCCCATTTTATATCATTTTAAAGATCTTACCACGTCTACCAACTTCCAAAATACCTCCAAAGCTAATTCCCTCAATAAGAGGGTCTAAACCCTAAGCGAAGTTGCTGCCCAAATTTAGAAAAATTTAGACAGCACCTCCCTTAAAAATGCTCTAGCCAATCTTCAATTTCTTTCAATAATCTGCATAAAACCCAATTCAATGGCAACATCACACTCTTAGGATTCTAACACTTCTCAAACTACAAAGAGACCTATCTACTCACTTCCCATCCATAAAGCGATCCAACAACCAAATCAATTCAATTATCTCAACATCAACTCCAAAACTCAATCATAGGCATTTAGCATTTGGATTCCTAAAGGAATACCATCTCATCCTTGTTTTTATCATTTCCAATTTTACAACCATACATGCTTAATACACTTACATTTTACACTTTACATACTAAAGGAAACATATACAATACACTTTAACTTCAAAACTCTTACATTTTCACGGAAATAAGCAAATACAATGCTTTCAAGGCATTTTAGCCCAAATACATCCAAAAGATAAGGAACATATACAAATATATCATGGGTTTCAAAACACTATCCAAAGCCTTGTTTTCTAGCAAATTGCATCGAGTTGCCTCAAACCCGATGCGATTACTGATTTCTCGCTAGCTACACAAAGAGGGAAAATGGGGGTGAGCTCGACGACTCGTGGGTAATAACTTAATAAATGAGAAACATGCGGAAACCGTTATTCATTCATTCATTCTTTTCATACAAACATTAAGTAAAGCATTCTCAATTTTTCAAAACTTTTTCACAGAATACCACACGTCAAACAATTTTAAAGTCACAAATAGCAAACATTAGCACAAGATCACATAATCACAAATCAAGTGGTTTTACAAAGTCAACAATCATAACATAATAGCACATAATCACATACAGGTGGTTTGAGTGATCCTAACAAAACGTACTACACATGTCCGAATGCGACCATGTAGTGGCCGTGAATGAGGGAGTCCGATTTTCGGAACTCCTGGGCCACTAGTGGGCAGGCGGGCGAAGCTTATATAGACAAGTGCACTTGCTAAACGGAGGGGATCACTACAAACCCAAGAAATCATGTACTTTCACATTATTCACACATAAGTGCCAAACATGGCATTTTTTCAAAATCACTTAATTCAGTCTTTTTCCGAAATCACCAAGTCTTATCATTTTCATTTAACAAATCATTAAACAAGTCATTCCAGCATAACTCATAATCAAAGAACATCACAAAGAATCATTCATACAATCATTCTAAGTCATTGGAAAACATTAGTTTGCATTTATTAGAAAAACTTTAATGCATATTATCCCAAGTATTAAGAAATTACCCACCTTAATCCTTAAGCTTGATTCTCGGACCAATGACCTTTCCTTTAACTGTAGGATTGGTCTATATACCTTGGCTCTTCCTCTAATTGTCTTAATTCACCTTAATCAAAGTATAAAAGTCCCAATTAATAACAAAGAACAATGCTGGAAAATTTTAAAGAACTCAAAACATGAATTAAAACCTACCTAACTTTGCCTATGCCATTCCTACACTATCTTAAACTATAATCATCAAAACCCCTCTCAAATGAATTAAAATTTTCAACAATCTCATGACTTAAAGAGACCCACCAATGCTGATTTTCTTAAACTTTCAAACCCTTCTTATTTCCTTTACTCTTAATGAACCATTTTACACCTTCCTTTCTAAGAAAGAAAGGCCAAATGCTAAAACAAAACCATGAATTAACCAATGATCAACATGCTGAAATTTTCAAGGAATGAAACAACTTACATTTGAAACTAATCTAACCTTTCCTATCCTTCATATTCACTCTTCAAACCACCATGATTAAGCAAAAAGATCAAATTTCACAATAAAACCCTAATTAACAAAGAAGACCATTGCTGGAAAATTTTACGGGAAGGGAAAACATGAAATTAATTCAACATCACTTTACCCATACCTTATCTAAACTATTAACACCAAAACCTATCCAAATAATCAACAAAAATTTGAAAATCCCAAGCCTAAAAGTCACCCACGAAAATCAGATTTTCTTCTTCCACTTTCATAACTCTTCTTCTTTCCTTTCTTTCTTCATAAATCACCATTTAAGCAAGAAAGACAACAAATCCTAATTATAAATCCACAAAAATTCGAAATTTTCTTACCTTTGAAGATGACCCACGACTTCTCTTCTTGTTTCTAATGGAGGATAGCTTCTCCCTTTACACTTTCTTCTTGTATAAAACACAAAAACCTAAGCTTTTCTTTCTCTTCTCCCTCTTCTCCACTAGCCGAAACCCATCTCTTCTATTTTCTCCTTTGGAAATTTTCAAAATCTTCTCAATCTCTTCCTCTCTTGCAACTTTCGGATGGCTAAGCAAATAACCTAGGTTTTGGCTTCTTTCTCACTTCTTTCCTAAGCCAAAAACGACACCACATAAGCCTCTCCCTTAAAATTTCGTTTGCCTCTTCTAATTCCTAAGCTTCCTTAACTTAAACTCTAACTCTTCATTAACCTAACTATTTAACTTAAACTAAGCCCAACCTTCAAGCCCAAAGTTTCCCTCCTTATAACCTTTCCCAAAATTTCATTTCCCTCCTTCCCATTTGAAATTTCGTGGGCTCCCACTTAAAAGCCCAAATGCTCCCTTTCTTTTTCATTTAATACATGATCAATTACTTGCTAATGGACCCAGCCCAATTACTTCATTCTCCTTCATTTAACTACCATTTAAAAGGGCTAAAGGCTAAAAGCCCTCTTTACTTAGCTTAAGCTTTAAAAACATATATCATCTTCCTAATGGGCTCTTTCAAATTTACAATCTACTCATTTAACTAAATTCTTCAATTTAATTTCTAAAATCCATACAAGCTCTAATTAAATAATCCCCCATTTAATCTCAATCACCTAAATTCATAAGACCCTCAAGCCATATAATTCTTTTAATACTAACAATGCCTCACCAAATAATAATTTCTCAACAAATCGAATTTCACTAAATCCCTTCATTTAATACTCAAAACCTACCCAATAAAATCCTCAATTTATTTCAACCAAATTAAAAATATCACATTAAACCTCAAAATAATTTAAACATGCTTAATGCGAATCGGGGCCCAACATTTCTCCCCCTCTTAAAAGAATTTCATCCTCGAAATTCCTACTGAATAATCATCAAGTCATTTATTCTCTCAATTAACTTCTTCACTCGAATAATTCTCCCAATTGATCTCAGTCAATAGACTCACTTAAATCAATCAATCATTTATTATAATTCACTTGCTTACCTAATTCTTCAAATGATTCTCACAAATAACACATTATGACTGCTGATGATGCATTCATCAAAATCTAAGTTAGATCTCATATACATACTTCATCTCTTATGTTCAAGTCCCCACTAGGGATAAGGCTCCAAAATTCACTTTCAATTCATTTCATATTCATTCCTGATTTGTTCTTTTATTTATCATTCTTAATATAACACCATCCGACTTTGCTTACTTACTTCAAAAATTTCGTACAGACACTAATTTATCTCCTACACGAATAATACTTTGATTTCCATTTATCTTTGACAATATTTGCTTCACCTCAATTAAACAATCATGTTCAATTCTTAATTCAACCTTTCAATTCTTCTTTACTTGTACTCAAATCTTATCATTTCACCTATGTCTTTATTCTTCCTTAATCGATCCATGAAACCCTTTTCACATCCATAGTAATTCAAGTACGTATGCACCACAAAATTTTTGTTTCCCTATTCACTACCATAATCCCAAACTGAATCTATGTCTAACATAGCAGACTGTTTCACAATTCTTATTGCTAGCAGACTACGCTATATTTCTTATTGCTAAAAATTTATAACTTTCCTTACCATAAACTCTATCGAACACCACTCTTTTTTCGCTTTCGCGATAGACACATATCCAAAAGATTGCCCATAATTCATCATTCTCGTCATCTAAATCAAACAATCACTTAGCACATTCTCCCAACTTCAAGCGTAACAAACATATAGCCCAAGTAAGATCCTAATATTGGGCTCAATCTTAACAAACATATAGCCCAAGTCCTAATACTGGGCTCTGATACCATAAATGTTGGGTCCCGTTACCGAGACCCAACCTCGTACGAAAACCAAACTAAACTAGAGCATATCTGTTGGATCCCGAATCCGGACCCAACAGTCGCGGCGTGTTCTTCGTGCGCCGCGGCGTGCAATCACAGACACGCCCAGAAATTTCCAGATTTTCGACTGATAACAACTCCAAATCCAATTTTTCTCCTCACAAACCACTCCTAAATAATTCCATACATATCATACAACTAATCCTTAGCTCTATTTCATCAAACAACCATTATTCCCAAAATTCAACCCTAAAATTAACGAAAATAACCATCGGAAACCCTAAATGCCAAATCCTTAAATATACAAATTAAATCATCCAAATAACGATATAAACTAACCAACCAAACTATATAGGGCAAGAAAGAAAGAACTTACTTGATTAATAACCTCAAATCTTCAAAGATCACACCAATCTAAGCTCATTGACACCCACGGCAAAACACCCAAGCAAAACCCATTTTCACCTCTTTCAATCCCAAGCCAGAAGAATAGATTCAAGGATGGAAGAGGAAGAAATTAACAAGAAGGAACCAAGATGCAATCAAGGGAGAAGATCACGATGAAGGAAGGAGAATTTCTTCTTTCAAAGGCAAAGCATCGTGATTCTCAAATTCAAAGGAGGAAGTTTATAAACTTAAGAAACTTAAGGCTTGTTTGGCAAATCTATTTGCCACAAGGCCAGACTGAACAACCTCAATCCAATTTCAAATTCTAATTTCTCCCAAATTCCAATGGCTAAACCCTAATTCCTCAAATCAAATTTTTAATCTGTCCGTCCCATTGGATAATCAATTTCGGAACCAGAATTCAATTAATCAGTCACCAAGCTATTTTTCCGGTTCAGACCTGATACTCCAAAAATTCTAGAAATTTTTTTATAAATCCTCAAAAATAGAAAACTCATAATCGTATACTCTAATTTCATAATTCAATTTCCTAACTTTCATTTCTAACTCGAATTCAATCCTTGAGCCTATTTTGACCTAATTATCACACATGCCTTAATCATCTCCAAATCCAAATTATCCGAATAAACACACATATGTTATACATGTATGTACGTACGAATGTCAATACAGCAATTACCAATTATACACAATTCAATAATGCGTGCACATGCAAAAATACATATGCAATGAACTATACCCATCCCATCGATGACGGGATGTTACAATTCTCCCCTCCTAATAAAAATTTTGTCCCGAAATTTTCTTACCTGACTGATCGAACAGGTGAGGATACTGCCTCCTCATGTGCTCCTCAGTCTCCCAAGTCGCCTCCTCTGACGAGTGATTTTTCCAAAGGACTTTCACCAATGGAATCACCCTGGATCTCAACTGCTTGACCCGCGATCCAATAATCCGCACCGGCTTCTCAACATAACTCAGATCACTGGCTATCTCTATCTCTTGAGCCAGAATCACATGAGTCGGGTCAGAACGATATCTCCGAAGCATGCTCACATGGAAGACGTCATGCAACTGAGACATCTCACTTAAGGCCAACTCAGAGGCTAACGGTCCAATCCTCTCGGTAATCTCATACGGACCGATATACCGAGGACTCAACTTGCCCTTACGGCCAAATCTGAGAACTCCTCTCCACGGAGATACTCGGAGGAACACTCTATCACCTACAGCATACTCCATCTCTCTCCGATGCCGATCCACATAACTCTTCTCTTCGTCCCCGAGCCGCTTTAATGCGACCAATCAACTGTACCTTATCAACAAAGGTCCCGATCGCCGGGACCTCTAACATCCTCATACCCTCTTCATCCCAAAGAAGAGGGATCTACTGTGGTCGCCCATACAATGCCTCATATGGTGCCATACCGATGTCGCCTGCATCGATTATTATAAGCAAACTCTATCGAGGCAACATCGATCCCACGCACCTTAACTCCAATACACAGTGCTCTCAACATATCCTCAACAATCGAATAGTCCTCTCACTCGCCCATCTGCTAAGGATGAAATGTCAGGTCAAGTTCAACTCGCATCCATAGTCGATCGCAAACTCCTCTAGAACCTCGAAGTAAACCTGGGATCCCTATCTGACACTATCGATACCGGGACCCCATGCAGTCGAACTATCTCTACCACATACTTCTGGGCCAACTGATCGAGGGTATTGCTCTCCCTCACTGGCAAAAAGTGAGCCGATTTGGTCAATCGGTCCACTATGACCCAGATAGCATCACACTGCCTCAACGTTCTGGGCAACCCCATAATAAAGTCCATCGTAATACGCTCCCATTTCTACTCCGGAATGGGCAACGAACGCAATCTCCCAACTGGGGCCTGGTGCTCAGCCTTAACCTGTTGGCACGTCAGACACCGAGAAATAAACTCCGCCACATGCCTCTTCATACCTGGCCACCAGAAATGCAACTTAAGAGTGCGATACATCTTGGTGACACCAGGATGCATGGCATAAACAGCCAAATGAGCCTCCTCCAAGATCTCCCTCCTCAGATCATCAACATCTGGAACACACAGCCTCTGACCCATCCACAAAGTACCATCTCTCAGCTCAAATTCAGACAGCCATCCAGATCTGACTCTATCAATCAATCTCACCAACGCTGGATCCCGATCCTGAACACTCCTAATCCAATCATGCAACACTGGCCTCAGCCTCAAAGTCGCAATCAGAGCTCCATCCTGACTCAAATCCATCTCGCACATTAAGAGCTCAATCGAACTAAGCACGCAACCTCGAAACTCGAACTCGAGCCGACCGCCATGCGATCTCCTACTCAATGCATCCGCCACCACATTGGCCTTCCACGGTGGTACTCAATAAGGCAACAGAATCCTTAAGCAGCTCTAACCATCTCCTTCGCCTCAGATTCAGCTCACGACTCAACAAGTACCTCAAGCTTTTATGATCGGTGAAGATTTGGAACATCTCCCCATACAGATAATGTCTCCAGATCTTCAAAGCAAATACAACTGTTGCTAACTCCAAGTCATGCACAGGATAATTAATCTCATAGGATCTCAATCGCCCAAGCATATGCTATAACTCTCCCATGTCGCATCAAGACACAAACTCTAAACCCCGCGAAGCATCACTAAATACCTCAAAGCCTCCCGCTCTAGATGGCGGGGCTATAACACCGCCCGAGTCAACCGGTGTATCAACTCCTCGAAACTACTCTGGCACTCATCTATCCAACTGAAGACTACACCCTTCCTTAGAAGTTTTGTCAAAGGGGCAGAGATCACAGAAAAACCCTTGATAAACCTCCGGTAATAACCTGCCAATCCGAGGAAACTCCTCAACTCGACATCGCCTCTAATCTCCCAACTCCTCATCGCCTCAATCTTGTGAGGATCCACCCGATACCTCACCGCATACCTATGTGGCCTAAAAACACCACCTCATCCAGCCAAAATTCACACTTAGTGAATTTGGCATACAACTGCCTCTCTCTCATAATCTGCAGTACTATCCTTAGATGCTCCGCATGCTCCTGTCTAGACCTCAAGTACACCAAAATATCATCGATGAACACTATCACAAACTGATCCAGGTATGGCTGAAAGACCCTATTCATCAAGGCCATGAAGGCTACCGGGGCATTAGTCAACCCGAACGGCATCACTAAGAACTCAAAATGCCCATACCTGCTCCTAAAGGTACTCTTAGGCACATCGACCTCTGCGATCCTCAACTGATAGTATCCGGATCTCAAATCTAACTTGGTAAACACCTGAGCTCCCTGCAACTGATCAAATAGATCATCAATCCTAGGAAGTGGGTACTTATTCTTAACTGTAACCCGATTGAGTTGCCTATAATCGATGCAAAGCCTCATAGTCCCGTCCTTTTTCTTCACAAACAATACCGGAGCTCTCCACGGCGAAACACTCGGCCTGATAAATCCCTTATCCAACAACTCCTCAGAATCGAGCCTTAAGCTCCTCGCCCACGGTGCCATCCTATACGGAGGTATCGATATAGGAGCGGTACCTGAAATGAGGTCAATCTCAAATTCTATCTCCCGATCTGGCGGCAAACCCGGTAACTCCTCGAGAAACACATCCGGAACTCCCTGATCACAGGGACATCCTGCAAACTCTGCTGCACTCTGGAATCCACCACATTTTCCAAATAGGCCTAACAACCGCCTCGCATTAACCTCAGAGCACTCATGAATGAGATCATCCTGGCTGGCACTGCCTGACTAACACCTCGAAACACAGCCCTCAGCTGACCAGGAGACTCCTATACTACCTCCTTGGTATAACAATCCATAAGATCCCTATGGGCAGTGAGCCAGTCCATCCCCAAAATCAAATCAATCTCTCGAAGGGGCAACACAATCAGGTCTGCACTCAATACCGCTGAATCAACCCGAATCGGACACCCCTTGCAGACCTCACCTAGAGCAATAGTACTACCCAAAGGTGTACTCACCTGCAACCCATACTGTAACATCTCCCTATCCACATGCAATCTACATGCTACATGCGGTGCAATAAATGAATGCGTGGACCCTGGATCTATCAATGCATACACCTCAATATTTGAGAGTAGGAGCAAACCTGCAACCAAATCGGGAGAATCCTGGGCCTCCTGCCTGGTCATGGCGTAGACCTTGGCTCGGGATCAGGACTTCGCGCCTCGTCCCTCGGCCCCACAAAGAAATCTTCGCCCCACTCTGGCTCTACTCGCCCCTAAATCCAGTCCACCGCCACTCACAAGACCGCTGAAGCTACTACCAGCTCTCCCACTAGCGGCTGACTGAACTCCCAAAGTCAGAGGACAACTCCGAATCATGTCATCCATAGATCCACAGGCTAGACAAGCTCCTGTCACTCTCCAACACTCTCCACTGTGCCTCTTATCACAATACACACATACCGGTAAGGCCTGTCCTGCCCCTCTGCCACTACTACTGCCACTACCAATCTGTCCAAATCTCCCCCTCTGACCGGAACCCGACTGTGTGAATCCCCCTGCTGATCTGAATCTGCTCTGGTGCCTACTCAAGCTCCTACCAGAGCTACCCTAATCGTCACTAGATCGCTTGCTCGAGAGCCCCGACCGCCTCACGGCTCGGCTCAAGTCGCTTATCCTCATCGCAATGCTCTCAACTCCACAAATGTGCCCATATCTGATCGGGCTAACCTGGTACGAATCTCTAGATTAAGCCCTCCCTCAAATCTCCGGCACCTATCAGCCTCGGAGGCAATCAAAACAGACGCATATCCTGACAGCTCATTGAACCGGACATCATAATCAGCTATCGACATCGACCCCTGTCTCAGCTCAAAGAACTCCTGCATCTTCATTTCCAAGTAGACCTTGGGCATGAAATTATCTCAAAAGGCCCTCAGAAAATTAGCCCAAGTCAACACACAAGGCCTAGTGGAACTACCCGGGACGGTCTTCCACCACTGATAGGCCGGACCCTGAAGCAAGGAAACAGCATAATCGAAGCGCTCCTCAGGGTCGCAATCCATCTGATCTAGGACCCGCTCGGTCCTCTCCAACCATATCTCAGCCTCAGTAGGGTCTGTGCTGCCATAGAAGTCCACAGCTCCCTACTTACGCAGACGATCATACCTTCGCTCCCGTCTCATGGGAACTCTAGGAGGCTGCTACTCATGCAGAGGTACAGAAGACTCCCTACTTGCTCCGACTGATCCTTGGTCAGCTGGTTGATCTACCTGATCACCAAAGATGGATGAACTACAATAACCACAATTCTGATCAATTTCTTGCTTTTCTTACGAAATTCAAGCCTAAAATATACTATGCCCAAAAGATGCCAAACCATGCTCTGATACCACCTAATGTAACGTCCCCTCACCGTAGAGTATACACCGGGACGTCCGTAGGTCGTACCGATGCATAACCTACGACGAGGGTGCACTACGAAACGGTCATTTCTATACACCTCATGGCATCAATATAATAAAGCAGTAATATAACATTCACTAATTTTAAAACCCAACATTACTTTCAATTCATTTCTTAAAACCATAAGTACACCATCACCATATATACAACCTGCATAAGCCAAAAGAACTAATACAACTCCTAGATAGTCATCCACAAAATATCCCAAAAGATCCCCAAATTGACCGACCATGGGCCATGCCCTTTCACCGCACACACACCGCGTAAAAAGTCTCAAAACTGGAGCTAGAGTCACTCTATCATTGTCCTGAAAAATAAATGCAATGTTGGGTGAGTTTGCAAACTCAGTGAGAAACCATCATCGATGGTCCACCCAACTCATGCATAGACAAACAATTCACGCTATATCGTACATATATCACAGACAATAAATCACATGCAGTCAATTTCACATTTGAACATTCATATATGCAATGTACATGTGACTCGTTCATTTTCTTTCGTTGTTGTGACCGTGCGCTTGAGCTCATATACGTTGAGCCATTGGCTCTGAAAACATTAGGCTCAAAAGCCCTAATACGTTGAGCATAAAGCTCTGAAAATCATTGGGCACGAAGCCCTATGCGTTGAGCTTAAAGCTCTAGATACGGTGGCTGCACCGGTCACAACTGCCTTTTATTTGATCATACTGTTATGCATGTATGCACATGTCCAATTTCCAATACATGCATCGCACTAAAACTTCATATACCTAATTCTCACCATTTGAAACCAATTATGAACAATTATACACAATTGACACTTCTATATAACAACCCAAATATTTCGAACACCTGTGGTCCGAAATCAATCAAAACAAGCACATACAATCCATCCTTAACTCCACATGGCATATTTGCGTAGAATTAAACACATATAGGTTGAGAAACCAACTAGGTTACTCACCTCAGAACTTCCGAGCTACTGCCGGGAAGTCTCGCCTACGTCAGAATATCGACGGTCTACTGGCACCTCTATAACAATCAAAACACAAATAACATTACTAATTGTATCCATTTCAATGCCCAATGATGCATATGTATTGAGTAATGTACGTACTATACATGTTATGACATTTCTGACACAAATCCGAATTTCCCGATCTCATATTCTAATTCCCAAATTCAAAATCTCCAAATTCAATTTAATCCATAACTAATTGAATCATCAAATTCCTAAATCCCAAATGTTTAAAACCTCAAATTTCAATTTCGGAATTCAGCATTCTCGCCACAGCAGCTGCTCGCCGCGGCGAAGCTCTTTTTTTTTTCCTTCGTCTGCGCAGACAGACGACGCTTCGTCGCGGCGAACCACGTTGTTCTTCGCCACAGGGCGACGATCACAGACGTCGCGACGCGGCGCTTTCTCCAACTCGCCAAGACGCGCTTCCCGCTTCGTCTGTCGGCGTATGGAGTAATCTTGTTTCGCCAGGCGTGTTCTTCAGTATACCGCAAACAGGCAATCACGCATACGCCCGTAAAACTCGTAAATTTCCATATTTTTGACTGATAACAACTTCAAATCCAATTTTTCTCCTCACAAACCACTCCTAAATAATTCCATAAATATCATACAACTAATCCTTAGCTCTATTTCATCAAACAACCATTATTTCCAAAATTCAACGCTAAAATTAACGAAAATAACCATCGAAAACCCTAAATGCCAAATCCTTAAATATACAAATTAAATCATCCAAATAACTATATAAACCAACCAATCAAACTATATAGGGCAAGAAAGAAAGAACTTACTTGATTAATAACCTCAAATCTTCAAAGATCACACCAATCTAAGCTCATTGACACCCACGGCAAAACACCCAAGCAAAACCCATTTTCACCTCTTTCAATCCCAAGCCAGAAGAATAGATTCAAGGATGGAAGAGGAAGAAATTAACAAGAAGGAACCAAGATGCAATCAAGGGAGAAGATCACGATGAAGGAAGGAGAATTTCTTCTTTCAAAGGCAAAGCATCGTGATTCTCAAATTCAAAGGAGGAAGTTTATAAACTTAAGAAACTTAAGGCTTGTTTGGCAAATCTAATTGCCACAAGGCCAGACCGAACAACCTCAATCCAATTTCAAATTCTAATTTCTCCCAAATTCTAATGGCTAAACCCTAATTCCTCAAATCAAATTTCTAATCTGTCCGTGCCATTGGATAATCAATTTCGGAACCGGAATTCAATTAATCAGTCACCAAGCTATTTTTTCGGTTCGAACCCAATACTCCAAAAATTCCAGAAAATTTCCTATAAATCCTCAAAAATAGCAAACTCATCATTGTATACTCTAATTTCATAATTCAATTTCCTAACTTTCATTTCTAACTCGAATTCAATCCTCGAGCCTATTTTGACCTAATTATCACACATGCCTTAATCATCTCCAAATCCAAATTATCTGAATCAAAACAGACATATGTTATACATGTATGTACGTACGAATGCCAATGCAGCAATTACCAATTATACACAATTCAATAATGCGTGCACATGTAAAAATACATATGCAATGAACTGTACCCATCCCATCGGTGATAGGATGTTACAGCAACCTCATCTTGCGGAGGCGTAATAGAAGAGAATCACAACCATAATAGGACCTAGTCAGCATATCTCTTCACTGTATATCTTCTCCAGATACTCTCTTATTCTGTATATCTTCCGGATGCTCTTTTATTCTCATAGATACTTGATATTCAGTCAGTTACAACAACAACACTGTAATTCACCTGTATATATTTCACAGTACATCTCGTAATACAACAAGTCATTTTCATTGAGATATTCCTATATCCTTATATGCAATGTTTACTTACTTTCTCCACACATTAATTTTGGTCCTGTTTTGAGGGAATTGCCTACATAAATATAAAATTTGTGATCCTAACATACCCCCAGCATTGATTCTAGAAGTTGGTCATGTTCTGTGTGAAATTGCTCAGTCAGATTTCAAATAATCCAAACTGACACAGATTGGTGTCTTTTCCAGGCAAATTTCAAACCCCTAAAGGCCATTCGTGGAGGCATTCCTATTTGTTGTCCTCAAGTCTGTACTTATTATATAATTTTGTCAAGTTTGTATTAATTTAGATCATTCTTCTCAAAAGAGTTGCTTGTGTTTATGCAGTTTAGTAATCATGGTTCTATGGACCCACACGGATTTGCTAGGAATAGGATTTGGAGCATTGAAAATGATCCTCCTCCTTTTCCAACAAATTCTTCCAATAGAGCTTTTATTGATTTGATTCTTAGGCCCACTGAAGAGGATATGAAAATCTGGCCTCACAGGTGGAATACTTTGGAACTTCCTGGCATTTATTTTACTTTAGATAGAGGGCTAGATCCTATAAGATGTAGAATGATTTGGGAAATTTGAATATCTTCTTTATTCATAAAGCACTTCTGTTTATATACATGTATATTAGTATATTTGAATACAAAACAACATCTTATCTAATATCCTATCTTATCTAATCTCCTATGTATATCAGATGAGGATCTGTTAACATTTTAAACTTATGTTCTAATCTTAATCTTCATTTAGGTTGGACTTGGGCTGATGGGCTTGCAGCATAACCCGTATGTGATGGATCCGTATTACCACCCCTCAAGTTGGTAGTCGGTGACGAATACCTAGCTTGTGTTTTTGTCTGAGAAACGGCTGTCAGGAGAGAGGCTTTGTGAGACAGTCGACTGTCTGATCTGCAGCGGAGACGTGGGAGACACGGAGGACGCCTGATTGAACTAGATCCCTGATGAAATGGAAGTTAATGGCGACATGTTTCATCCTGGAGTGAAAGATCGGGTTGGAGCTCAGTTGGGTGGCGCCGACGTTGTCACAATAAATCATCGGTGTGTGTGGTAGGTCGATCCGTAGTTCAGTAAGAAGATGTCGAATCCAGGTGATCTCAGCAGCGGTGTTGGCGACGGCTTTATACTCGACCTCAGTGGATGATCTGGCCACCGATCGTTGCTTCTTAGAGCTCCAAGATACCGGGTTTTGTCCGAGGAAGACAATAAAGGCACCAGTGGAGCGATAGGTGTCCTTGTCTCCTCCCCAATCAGCGTCTGAAAAGGCATGAAGATTCAAGTTGGGGGTAAAGAAAAATTGGATGCCCTCATCAATGGTGCCAGCGAGATACCAAAGCAGACGTTTGACTGCTAACCAGTGTTCAGAGGTGGGACATGTAGGAAAATCCCGGTGTGAGCATCACATGCCCACAGTGCGGAAAACAAAAATTTTTGTTCCGTGACCTTCCCGAAAGCCAGGATCCATGTGTCTATACAACAAACTCAAACCATAACGGCCAAAGGAGACCGTCTCTAACGGTATCCACACAGAGATCGGAGAACCTAACCGGGACAAACCCTTTGACCCGGGAATAGCTAGAACAAGTTAAAGACTGCTAAATCTTACCTTGTTCTTGGAGAGCTTGAGAAAGATGGAGAAGAATATTCTTGGAGAGGAGAAAATTGTTGGTGAAGATAGCTTGAGAGAAACTCTTTCCTATTCAAACCTTTCTTGCTTCTTCAAAACCAACGATCCTCTGCATCTATATTCACCCACTTTTAAATTTGTCTTTAACATCATTAAAGACATTCAATGCTTATGGTGACAAGGCTTGTCCACGTTACCCTTTATACATATATATATATATATAAAGTTAAGATGACAAGTCCTCTCCTCTCCTTTCCACGTATGGCAACATATATATATATATATATATATATATATTAATTCTTTAATTAATTAATTAATTATATATATAAATAAATGCTGAAGTGGTCCAGTCACACTGGGGTCGGTCTTACCGGCCTACCGGGTCCCGGTATGGGAAAAACCCCCGAAAACATTTTTCAGCAATATCGTTGTCGCGATCTCATCGGGACATATCTCGATCTCATCGGGATCCATTTAATTCTATTGCTCTCCATATATTGGATCTCTATCCAAAACTATTTTACGAATTCTCCTAGACACTCTTATGCGTGTGACCCATTAGGTTCCCGGTTATGTTGGCCACTTAGATTAACACTTAATCTGAGCAAGTCATGAGCGGTATCTAGCAACACATCATGACCCCCAATTGACCGGAAAGTAATTGGTTTGACAAATGAACTTATATTCATCATGAACCATATTACGAACCTTTCCATAGACAATTACCGTGCAATTCGTCCTTTCACCATGCTATACCCCACTTGGTTATGAGTATGGGCAATGTGTCAACTCTTACTAGATCGACTACGCCAAATCTAGTCCAAGTGATATCAGCTTCTTGTCTTGGGACTCATTACTTTATATGTCACTGAAGACACTCTTCATGACATATATACTCCGGCCAGAGATTTCCAAGTAATGACCCTAACAAGAGGCCATGGGTATCATCTTCGCTATCACGTAGTGGTGAACTTTATTAGCTACTCAATTACCTTCAATACCTCAAGCTCGCACTCCAAGCACCACCCTATGAGTGACCTCTCGTAAGGCAACAAGGAATGGAGTCAAAACACGTAATCAAGATCCAAGATATCCTCGAGCACCTCAAGTCTAAGGATACTTGCACCATTGCTATGATGAGATTATCACCGACATTAGAATAGACATCCATGTGATGATCTCATAGCAGTCATCCAATATACTTACTACCTCTAGTAAGCATCCACATCTCAACCCTAAATATCTCATATTTACAGTTTCTGAGATCCACTACTTGACCAAATCAAGGAGTTTGAGATGTGCTAGTCTTTCCGGACATCGATGTCCAGTTTCATTAATCCTATGACTAGGATAATTTAGATATCGACATAATTGCACATGATAGGAATCTCAGAGTATGATCACATCATAATTTCCTTCATGCTATGTCATATATCATGGACTTCATTAATTTGTTCATTGATCAATATCGCTCATTAATAATGAACAAAGAACGTAATGAAATATGCCTTTCTTTATTTATTCATAAAGACCGCATAATAAATTTGTACAAAATGCGCTAAAGGCTTATTGCCTTGTGGCACTACTCTAACAATCTCCCACTTGACCTAAAGCCAATCACCTTGATATCTAATACCATAGGCGAGTACATGAGAATCAAAACTCTTTTGTGATAATGGCTTTGTCAACGGATCGACAATATTCTCGCTTCGGTGGGAATTCTCTCGATCCGACATCACTCGCCCTATGATCTCCCCGATCGATGATATCTGCATGAGTACGTGTTTGGATCGTTGATGAGACCTTGGTTCTTCGCCACGCTTAATAGCCCCATTGTTGTCACAATACAACCGTATGGGCCCATCATCGCTAAGAACCACACCAAGTTCAAGAATGAACTTCTTGATCCAAGCGCCGCCTTTGTCGCTTCAAGCGGCAATGTACTCGCCTCGGTTGTTGAATCGGCACTGCCTCTTGTTTGGAACTCTTCCAACTAACCGCCTCACCATTCAAGTGTGAATACATAACCTGATTGGGATTTGGAATCATCCTTATCGATTGAAAAGCGGCATCTCAGATACCCGCCACTTTGAGATCTTCATCTCCATATATCAAGAAAACATCCTTAGTCCTTCGCAAGTACTTGAGGATATTCTTGACACCACCCAAAGGACCCTCACCCGATCCGATTGGTATCTACTGTAACACTTAGAGCATATGATACATCGGGTCTCGTACATAGCACAACAGACATGATAGATCCTACCGCAGATGCATACGGGATCATATTCATGCGCATCCTCTCATCTTGTGTCTTAGGACACATAGATTTTGAGAGTGTTATCCCATGAGTCACGGGAAGGTACCCTCTCTTGGATTGCTCCATGCTAAACCTCTTTAGCATCTTGTCTATGTACGTTGATTGTGAAAGACCAAGCAACCTTTTTGATCTATTTCTATAGATTCTTATCCCAAGGATATAAGTTGCTTCACCAAGGTCTTTCATGGCAAATTGTTTGGACAATCAAATATTGACTGATTGTAGCATAGAGACATCGTTTCCTAGCAATAATATGTCATCTACATACAGCACAAGGAATACGATTGCAGTCCCATTAACCTTCTTATACACACAGTATTCATCTGGATTTTGAGAGAAACCAAACTCTTTGATTACCTCATCAAAACGGATGTTCCAACTCCGAGATGCTTGCTTCAATCCATAGATGGATTTTTGAAGGTTGCATACTTTTTCTCCATCATAGGAGGTGAAGCCCTCAGGTTGTGTCATATACACATCCTCAGCTAGATTTCTATTTACGAAAGCTGTCTTCACATCCATTTGTCATATCTCATAATCATAATGAGTGGCAATGGCTAGGAGTATCCTAATTGATTTAAGCATTCTTCATCGGGTGAAGGTCTCGTCAGTAGTCAACTCCTCGTCTTTGATTTAAAATCTTTAGCCACAAGCCTTGCTTTATAGGTAATTACATTACCATTGTTGGAGTTATGTAAATATAGTGCCTCGAAAGCAAGTGTATTTACATGTAACTTTATCTTCTTGATTCATGCTTTTTAATGAAAATATTTATTATTAATAAAACAAAAAGTTTGGTTTTATCTGAATGAGCATTATATATCTGGTCATAAGGTACCAAGATTCATTTGTAAGTAATATACATATACATAGAGATGTATGGGAAACATGTATATTATTAGAATCAATTAATTGGTTCACAGCTGAATAATAAAGTTGGTCGCTTGATTATGGTTTAGATCAGTAGTGTTGCGATTTATCTCCATATAAGTAAAGGAGTTTACTTAAAGGGAATGATGAGTTTCATATCATGATAGTAGTAGACTATCGATAATGGCACTATTAAATGAATCTGGAATCAAGTATGTTTTCAAGAATAAAGTGGGCCGTTACTTTAATCTTAAAACATACAACTTAATTATTCGCTTATTATGAATCACAATCTTGATGAGTGGTGAACTCATATGTGTTTCATTATAATTCTTGATATGATCGGAATGGATTTTTACAGGGTATTAATCCATTGTCTGCATGTTGGAATTATTAATTGAAACATGTATCAGGGAACATTCACTCAAATAAAGAGTTTATAATGTTATCATCTCTTCTAGATGTTTTAAGGAGATTTGGTGATTAAACTGGCGCCAGTAGTTTGATGGACTAGCTACCCATCAATTCTTAACACTAAGATGAGATCTTATGTGTTAATCACCATATAAAGTAAAATGAGAGATCTAGAAGGAAAAACCAACATAAGGGCAAAACGGTAATTTTACCCTTTGTTGTGCGGATGGCTATAATAAGGTTCTAAATAGGGTTTGCAATTAGACATATTCTCATAATATTTAATAATTCAAGAGTTCAACTAATTGTCTTTAGTGGAATGACATTTAGTTAATAAGCTAGAATTAATTCCAATGAGATTGAATTATTTCTGGGCTTATTGGAGCTTGAATTATCAAAGTCCAATAAGATTCCCCACTTGGCTTTAAGGAAGGTTATCAAGCTAAGTAAGAAGTAGTTTGGAGGCTTTAGAAGTCCATAATTAAATGATGGGTTTATACTAATTAATGATTAATTGGAAGCCCATATGTTCATTTAGAAATGGGCTTGTTTTGGTTTAATGTAATTGATTAGATTAATTATATTAAAACAATTTTTTTAATGGAGAAGAAGCAATTTCGAAATTGTGTTAGGTTAGATGTGTAACCACACATTTGACATTAAAATACTAAATAAAGATGGTCTTTATTATGGTTCATCATTATTAAATGGAGTTATGAACTTACCATTAAATGGTTTAATGGTTGGCTTTTAATGTTGGCAAGTAACCTATTTGCATTCATTAGATTAAAGATGAAAGATGTGCATTAGATGGACCATCTTCCTTCTTTCTTCTTGCCAAAACCGAAATGGGTATTCAATTATAGGTTATGGTCTTTTCAAATAGCCATTTTAAAGATAAATGAAGTAAGTCTCATTTATTGGCTATTTGATGAGTGATTAATGTAAGTGATGCATTGGATGCCTCTCACTCTTTCCATTCATGCATATTTCGAAATTGAGATGTAAGAAAGGGTTCTTGCATGGTTTTTAGACATTCTCTCCTTTCATGCAAGGAGAACCGAAATTCCTAAGTGAAAGAATTGAAAGAGTTTCAATTTTGGTTCTTCTTCTTCTAAGAAAATCTCCTCCAAATATTTCTTCTCCTTTCCCACCAAAGGATTTTGTTAACCTAGTTGTCCTTAAAGAACAAGTGGTAAATCTAATTGGTTGAGGATACTACAACAAGGAAGAAGATAGATTGCTAAAGGAAAAGACTCAAAGGCAAAGGATTTGGATATAAGAAGGAGAGGATAGCGCAGCGAGGATTTAAAGTCAGAAATAAGGAGTCGATAATTCCTTTTATCTTGTTCTTGGTTTTATTATCCTTATACCATATCATGTATGGATTAGCATGTTGATTTGGATATATTGCTTCCGCTGTAAGATGATTTCTTAAAAAGTTTTGAAATCTATCGTTTCTCCAAACTAAGCATGCTTTCTTTTTCCGATCCAACAATTGGTATCAGAGCCGATTTTTCATGCATGATTTCGGTTCCTATATGGTGGATTCATGGGTTGGCAATCTTTTTATGTATACTGCATATTTTTATGTGATAGAAATATATATGGTGTATGTTGCTCTTTTGGTTGTCCATATAAGTTAAATTTTATCTTGTAAGATTTCTTCATTTGGTTGTAACAAGGAAGGTGGTCTATCATCACCATGTTTCCTCCTTGGTTTCTTTTTTCTATTTTATTTGATTTTGTAATGTACAAATTGATGTAATGATGAAGAAGGAGCAGCCATGGATTGAAGAAATGGAAAGGTAAAATTTTCGGTGTATCTTTTTGTGTTTTGGCATAAGTTTTGTGAAAACTAAGTTGCTGAAATTTTTGTTTCAATGAATCATATTTCAGTTATGATTGGAAAACAAGTGCTGTTTTTTTGTTTCAAAGAATCCAATTTCGGTTTTAATAAAACAAGTGCTGGAATTTTTTGTCAAAACAAATATTTGGTTTTCTAAAAATCTAGTGCTGGAATTTTATTTTTCAAAATGACAAAATTCTAATTTCATAAATGCCATTACATTTTGTTTACCGAATGGGCCGGATCATGTTAGCGAAGAGTTCGAAGCGGAAGATCCAAGATGAAGAAGCTTTTTTTTGGGCCTAAAAGGCTTGTAATTATTTTATGTTTCTAGGATGGACAATCAAAAGTGACTTTATTAGTTCATGTGATGAATGGAGAAATGAATGCTTGTAATATGTGATATTATGTGATTGCATGTCATTTAGAAAATTGCCAACCCTAGGCCTTGCCATGCATTCATTATGTATGAGATATATAATGAAACAATATAGGATGGATAATAAATTGCATCTAGACAAGATTGTATTTAAAACTTAAAGCCCAAAAGATTGAGTGGGAGAGGATGCTCTGTGAGAGTCCACGGTCTCCAAATGATGGCCCGCTTGCATGTGGTGAAGTGTTACTCCCCATCGGAGGGCATGGATCCTAGATCTTGCATGGTTTGGGTCTCCTTAAGGATAAGTCCACTTAATGATAGCAAATGTGACCTCCCACCGAGGCATGATTTGTAGGTATCTTTAGTGAATGAATCAAATGGTTATACACTCAACATTTTTATCAATAAAGCGCCCACCGTAACTCTGTTGGTAAAAGTATAGACCAAATTAAGACGCTTTTAAAAATTGAGCATGAGATGCTTGGTAGTTTTTGAGTGGGAGGGTCCAGTTTTCTTTTAATAGATAAGATGGCCCACCGTCACTTAGTCTCGTTATAGATAAGAAAATAACTGTCAGATAATGTTTTAATTTTTAAGTTTTGTTAAATCTATCATCATGCATACATGCATCATGATTTTATACAAAGTTCCATAAATTGTTGACTAGTATGCTCATGTTTTAATAATTTATATTTTCGACATAATCAACCACAAAATGAATCCACTCACCGCTCTCGACTAATAACAAATTGGAAAATGGAGACAAGTTTAATGAATGGAGACGTAACCTTGACATTGTTCTTCAATATGAACGTATTTCATGGGTGTTAACGAAAATCAGCCTACACCTCTAAGTGGAGATGCAACTCCGAGCAAGTCCAACAACATGAGCATTGGCGGAATCTCGACAAGACTACTAAGTGTTATATTTCGCTTCACGCCGCATGTTGCAAAAGCAAATTGCTTGTATGAAAAGCGCTAGTAATGGTCCATCACCTACATGAGATGTTTGGTGTGAGGACTAGGTCTGCAAGAGTGAAAGCTATCCAAACCTTTCATAATCTCGCATGTAAACCCGTGAACCGGTGTGGGATTACATGATGAAGGTAATCTGCGGTCATCGAATTTGAGATGCTTAGGCGGATATGGATGCGGACACGCAGATGATTATGATAATCAATAGCTTAAACTCTTCTTTTCAGCAGTTTAAGTTGGACTATGAGCTCAACAGACAAGGATTACACCTTGAGTGAGTTGATGAATACCCTCCGGAGCAAGGAGGAAATATTGAATATTAAGGCTCATGGGCCGGTTAATGTAGCTTTTTCTTCTAAGCCCAGGTAAGGCAAGGAAAGAAGAAGGGTCCAATGAAAAGAAGGCCCAAATAGGGTCAAGGCCAAACCCATGAAAAAGAAGGCCAAAGAGAACATCAAAGGAAAGTGTTTCCTTTGTGATGAGATGGGCCTTTGAAAAGAAGCTATCCGCCTACCTAGAGTCCCTCAAAAGCAAACAAGGTATGGGCTTCCTAAGTTTGTTAGGAACTAGAAATGTGGCGATTTATCTACTTCTTGGATATTAGATTCAGGAGCCACTAACCATGTTTGTAATTCTTTCAGGGGTTCCAAAGAAGGAAAAGACTTCCTAAAGGCCGATTTCAAGTTAAGATAGCAGATGGTTCCTATGTTTCAGCAGTAATCGGTGGGAGTAGTTATCTTGGACTTTCCTAGTGGTCATAGGTTATATTTGGAAGATGTTTATTACATGCCAATGATTGTAAGGAACATGATTTACATTTTTTGTCTAATAAAACCTAGCTATTCCTTATATTTTGAAAAGGTTGTTTCAATATATGAGAATAAGGATTTTATTTGTGAGCGATAATTAAACAGGATTGTTTTTATGTAACCTATGAAAGGCTCACTAAACACCATGTAATTGATAAAACCAAGACAATCCAATATCTCTAGCATTAATTCAAAGTATCTGGCATCTAAGGATGGGTCATATCAATCGTAAAAGACTTGACAGCTAGTAAAGGATGGGATCCTTATGGGCTTGGATAGTGATCCATTACCTACCGTGAATCTTGTATTGAAGGAAAATGACAAAAGCCTCATTTCCTTCTAAAGGAAGCAGATTTGAATCCACATTGGACATGGTACATCTTGATGTGTGGGCCCATGAATGTACAAGCTAGAGGAGGTTATGAATATTTCATAACTTTTATAGATGATTACTCAAGACATGGCTATTTGTATTTGATGCATAAAAGAGTGAATCTTTTGAAAAGTTCAAAGAATTCAAAGTCAAGTCGAGAAGCAACTTGGCAAGCCATTAAAAGCGACTTTCGATCAAATCGAGGTGGTGAGTATTTATCCGAGAGTTCCAGCAATATTTCATTGACAATGTAATTGTTTCCAATTTTCAGCTCCTCGCACACCTCAATGTAATGGTGTAGCAGAGGAGAAATAGAACTCTATTGGAAATGGTAAGATCAATGATGTCTTATGCTAGCCTTCGAGAATCGTTCTGGGATATGCCATACAAACGGCAACATATCTTCTTAACTTTGCTCCATCCAAATCGGTGCCTAAAACACCTGTGGAGTTGTGGATCGGCCGAGTGCCTTCATTGAGGCACTTGAGGACTTGGGGCTGTCCAGCCCATGTTCTAAAGCCTGAATCCACAAAGATGGAACCAAGTTCGAAGTATGTTTGTTTGTAGGATATCCCACGGAACTCGAGGGTACTATTTTTACAAATCCTCATGATAGGAAGGTATTAGTGTCGACAAATGCAAACTTCTTAGAGGAAGAGTTTGTGAGAAATCACAAAGGAAGAAGTGAAGTAGTACTAAAGGAGTTAGCAATTTCATCCAAACCAAGAGTTGTTTTGGATATGATGTAACAAGATGTCGAAATGGATTCAAGAGTTGAATCGGTGCAACCTGAACATCAAGATGTGCCTAGACGTAGTGGGAGGGTTGTGAGACAACCAGATAGGTATCGGGTTTAGGAGAAGGCTTAATTGCCATCTCGCATCAAAAAGAAACAGATCCCGTACGTATACATGTGCTATTAATGATGTTGATGCAGAAAATGGCTCAAGGCAATGGAATCGGAAATAGATTCTATGTATACTAATGAAGTTCGGGTCCTTGTAGATCTACCACTGTGTCTAAAACCATAGGGTGTAAATGGATCTACAAAAGAAAAGGGATCGGATGGAAAGGTAGAGACCTTTAAAGCTAGATTGGTAGCTAAAGGCTATACTCAAAAGGAGGGTATAGACTACGAGGAGACTTTTCTCCGGTTGCCATGCTTAAGTCCATCAGATTCTTTTGGCCATAAGAACCTATTTCGATTATGAAATATGGAAAATGGATGTCAAGACCGCATTTTGAATGGAGATCTTGAGGAGACCATTTATATGGCCCAACCGAAGGATTCATTGAGCTAGGTAATGAGCATAAGGTTTGCAAGTTGCAAAGGTCCATTTATGGATTTAAGCAAGCATCTAGGTCTTGGAACATTAGGTTTGATAAGGCTATCAAAACCTATGGTTTCATACAAAACCTAGATGAGCCTTGTGTTTACAAAAGAATACAAGAAGGTAAGGTTACTTTCCTAATCTCGTATGTTGATGACATTCGCTCATCGGGAATGATGTGGGAATGTTATCTGCGGTTAAGGAATGGCTGAATGAGCAGTTTTCAATGAAGGATTTGGGAGAGGCTACCTATGTTCTAGGGATCAAACTTATAAGGGATCGTAAGAACAAGAAGATAGTTTTGTCTCAACTAACCTACATTGATTATGCTCAATAAGTTCGCCATGCAAGATTCCAAGAGGGTTTCACTCCTACTAGACATGGAATCAAACTTTCAAAGGAACAAGCACCTAAAACCCAAGAGGAGGTTGAACGATGCGTAACATTCCATATGCTTTAGTTGGTAGTTTGATGTATGCAATGTCTTGCACTAGACCGGATATCATTACGCAGATGGGACCGGTAGCGATTTCGGTCAATCGAGGAATGGAACATTGATGCGGTTAAGTGTATATTTAAGTATCTTCGTGGGACGAAGAACTTAATGCTTGTTTACTCGAAGTAATCTTATTCCGACGGGATATACGGATTCGATTTCCAATCGATGTTGATTCAAGGAAATCAACCACGGTTCTATATTTACTTTGTGAGGTGGGGCCATAGTTTGGAGGAGGGTCAAGCAATATTGTATTGCTGATTCGACTATGGAGGCTGAGTATGTTGCTGCTTGTGAAACAGCAAAGGAAGCAGTCTGGCTCCGGAAGTTCCTAAATGATTTGGAGGTAGTTCCAGAGGCAGAAAAAGCCATTACGCTTTATTATGATAATAGTGGGGCAGTGGCTAATTCTAAAGAACCTCGGAACCACAAAGCTGCCAAACACATTGAGTGAAAGTATCATCTCATAAGGGAGATAATACAACATGGAGAAGTGGATGTGGTAAAGATTCCTACAAAGCAAAACCTTGCTGATCTGTTCACAAAGACATTGACTCAAAAGAGCTTTGTGGGTCACCTAGAAGGGATGGGAATGAAGGATATGTCAAACTTGCTTTAAGGGCAAGTGGGAGATTGTTGGAGTTATGTAAATATAGTGCCCTAGAAAGCAAGTGTATTTACATGTAACTTTATCTTCTTGATTCATAGCTTTGTAATAAAATATTTATTATTAATAAAACAAAAGAGTTTGGTTTTATCTGAATGAGCATTATATATCTGGTCATAAGGTACCAAGATTCATTTGTAAGTAATATACATATACATAGAGATGTATGGGAAACATGTATATTATTATAATCTGAATTAATTGGTTCACAGTTGAATAATCAAGTTGGTCGTTTGATTATGGTTTAGACTGTAGTGTTGCGATTTATCTTCATATAAGTAAAGGAGTTTACTTAAAAGGAATGATGAGTTTCATATCATGCTAGTAGTAGACTATAGATAATGGCACTATTAAATGAATCTGGAATCAAGTATGTTTTCAAGAATAAAGTGGGCCGTTACTTTAATCTTAAAACATACAACTTAAGCATTCGCTTATTATGAACCATAATCTTAATGAGTGGTGAACTCATATGTGTTTCATTATAATTCTTGATATGATCGGAATGGATTTTTACAGGGTATTAATCCAGTGTCTACATGTTGGAATTATTAATTGAAATATGTATCAGGGAACATTCACTCAAATAAAGAGTTTATAGTGTTATCATCTCTTCTAAATGTTTTAAGGAGATTTGGTGATTAAACTGGCGCCAGTAGTTTGATGGACTAGCTACCCATCAAGTCTTAACACTAAGATGAGATCTTATGTGTTAATCACCATATAAAGTAAAATGAGAGATCTAGAAGGAAAAACCAACGTAAGGGCAAAACGGTAATTTTACCCTTTGTTGTGCGGATGGCTATAATAAGGTTCTAAATAGGGTTTGCAATTGGACATATTCTCATAATATTTAATAATTCAAGAGTTCAACTAATTGTCTTTAGTGGAATGACATTTAGTTAATAAGCTAGAATTAATTCCAATGAGATGAATTATTTCGGGCTTATTGGAGCTTGAATTATCAAAGTCCAATAAGATTCCCCACTTGGCTTTAAGGAAGGTTATCAAGCTAAGTAAGAAGTAGTTTGGAGGCTTTAGAAGTCTATAATTGAATGATGGGCTTATACTAATTAATGGTTAATTGGAAGCCCATATGTTCATTTAGAAATGGGCTTGTTTTGGTTTAATGTAATTGATTAGATTAATTATATTAAAACAATTTTTTAATGGAGAAGAAGCAATTTCGAAATTGTGTTAGGTTAGATGTGTAACCACACATTTGACATTAAAATACTAAATAAAGATGGTCTTTATTATGGTTCATCATTATTAAATGGAGTTATGAACTTACCATTAAATGGTTTAATGGTTGGCTTTTAATGTTGGCATGTAACCTATTTGCATTCATTAGATTAAAGATGAAAGATGTGCATTAGATGGACCATCTTCCTTCTTTCTTCTTGCCAATACCGAAATGGTTATTCAATTATAAGTTATGGTCTTTTCAAATAGCCATTTTAAAGATAAATGAAGTAAGTCTCATTTATTGGCTATTTGATGAGTGATTAATGTAAGAAGTGATGCATTGGATGCCTCTCACTCTTTCCATTCATCCATATTTCGAAATTAAGATGTAAGAAAGGGTTCTTGCATGGTTTTTAGACATTCTCTCCTTTCATGCAAGGGAGAACCGAAATTCCTAAGTGAAAGAATTGAAAGAGTTTCAATTTTGGTTCTTCTTCTTCTAAGAAAATCTCCTCCAAATATTTCTTCTCCTTTCCCACCAAAGGATTTTGTTAACCTAGTTGTCCTTGAAGAACAAGTGTTAAATCTAATTGGTTGAGGATACTACAACATGGAAGAAGATAGATTGCTAAAGGAAAAGACTCAAAGGCAAAGGATTTGGATATAAGAAGGAGAGGATAGCGCAGCGAGGATTTAAAGCTGTAGCGAAGGAGTTGGTAATTCCTTTTATCTTGTTCTTGGTTTTATTATCCTTATACCATATCATGTATGGATTAGCATGTTGATTTGGATATATTGCTTCCGCTGCAAGATGATTTCTTAAAAAGTTTTGAAATCTATCGTTTCTCCAAACTAAGCATGCTTTCTTTTTCCGATCCAACAACCATCCATGTCGGTTTTCTTTTTGAAAACCCATTTGCACCCTATGGGTTTAATTCCTTCGGGTGCATCAACCAAAGTCCATACTTGGTTTTCATACATGGAATCCATTTCAGCCTGCATGGCGTGAAGCCATTTCTGAGACTCTGAACTCTTCAGAACCTCTTCATAGGTGGTAGGCTCATTATCTTCTATGAGCAATACGTCATTCTGTTCATTCACAAGAAATCCATATCTCTCGGGAACAAAGCGTATCCTACGTGACCTACGAACTTCGTGTGTTGTAGAAGGTTGAACTGTTACTTCATCCGTATGAGTTACGTTTGAGTTTCAGCGATTGATTCTGCTCTGCTCGAGCATCTTGAACTTCTTCAAGTTCTATCTTGCTCCCCACCGCCTTCTTGTAAAAGAAACTCTTTCTAAAGACAAAGATGCTTCAAACAAACACCTTTGTTCCTCAAAGAAGGTAGAATTGATATCCCATTGTTTCTTTAGGATATCCTACGAACAAACACTTGTCAGACTTTGCATCAAGTTTATCTGACTGTGTCCGCTTCACATAAGCAGGACAACCCCAAACTTTCAAATGAGTAAGATAGGTTTTTTTGTTAGTCTACATCTCATATGGAGTAACATCAACTGTCTTTGATGGAACTCTGTTTAACAAGTAAATAGCTGTCTCTATTGCATACCCCCAAAAGGATTTTGGTAACTTTGCAAAGCCCATCATTGATCGTATCATGTCTAACAAGGTCCGATTTCTCCTTTCTACCACACCATTATGCTGTGGTGTGTAAAGAGGAGTCCATTGAGATAAAATCCCATTATCTCTGAGATAATCCAAAAACTCTTGGTCTAAGTATTCCCCACCACGATCAGATCGTAATGTCTTGATACTTTTTCTAAGTTGGTTTTTTACTTCATTTCTGAATTGTTTGAACTTTTCAAATGCTTGATTTGTATCTCATCGACATCTGGTACCCATATCGAGAATAATCATCGATAAAGGTAATAAAGTAAAGACAACCACTTCTAGCATGGATGGACATCGGACCACATACATCCGAATGTATTAGGTCTAATACTCCATCGCTTCGTTCACCCTTTCCTTAAAGGGTAACTTAGTCATCTTGCCTAATAAACAAGATTCGCATGTGTCATATGATTCATAATCAAATGACCCTAAACTTCCACTCTTATGGAGCTTAGCTATGCGTCTCTCATTTATATGGCCAAGGCGACAATGCCATAAGTAAGTTGATTTTAAATTATCTCGTTTATGTCTTTTCGTGTCATTGACATTCATAGCTGGATGTGACATATCTAATATGTAAATTCCATTGCATAATGTACCAGTACCATAAAGCATTCCATTCAAACTAATAGAACAACCATTGTTACTAAAAGTCAAATGGAAACCCACTCTATTTAAACAAGAAATGCATAATATGTTCTTTGTTAACACAGCACAAAATAACATTCATCCAATTTAATTACAAGTCCAATGGGGAGTGACAAAAAGTAAGTGCCTCACGGCTAATGCAAAACTCTTGCTCCATTTCCCACACGCAGTCTAGTTCTCCTTCATGAGCCATCTCATCGTCCCCGAGGCCCGTGATATCATTGCATATGTGTGAGCCACAACCGGTATCTAATACCCATATATTATGGTCAGAAACAGTATTAACCTCAATGACAAACATACCTGAAGGAGCTGAGGCATCTGATGCCTTCTTCTGCTTCAATTCATCCAGATAGACTTTACAATTTCGCTTCCAATGGCCAGTCTTGCCACAATGGAAGCAAGTTCCTTTTGGTGCAGTCTCTTTGGTTTTCTTCTTGGCTGCACTTCCTTTCGGTTTCTTAGACCTTTTCTTCTTTAGATTCTTTTTCTTTGAACCAGAAGAAGAAGCCACCATAAGCACTTGCTTACTATCCTTCTTGATAGATTGCTCTGCTGTCTTGAGCAGATTGATCAACTCAGGGATTGTCGTGGATATTTGGTTCATCCAATAGTTTAACACAATTTGTGAATAACTATCAGACAATCCAACTAGAATTAAGTCAACACTTAATTCATAATCCATAACAAAACCTAAGACGGTCAACCTCTCAATATACCCATTCATCTTCAGTGCATACTGCACTACAGATGAACCTGGAGTCATCTTAGTAGTGAAGAGTAGCCTCGAGGTCTCGAACCTTTCAGACCGAGCTTGCTCATCAAACAACTCCCTAAGATGAAACACTATGGTATGAGCATCCATAGACTCATGCTGCTTCTGCAGCTCTGGTGACATCGATGCAAGCATAATGCAGGTAGCCATGTCACTGTCTTTAAGATGCTTACGATATGCTTTCTGATCCTCATCAGAAGCATCAGCAGCAGGTGGATCAGGAAGTGGAACATCTAGGATATATCCTAGTTCCTCTGACCTGAGAACAATTCTCATATTTCTCAGCCAATCTAGAAAGTTTGGTCCAGTTAATTTGTTCGTGTCCATAAGTGAGCGTAAGTTCACACTGGAAGACATCTTCAATAACCTATAGGGAAAAGAGAGAAAGAATGTTAGAATAGAATTATATGCATAATCATAAGGACTTGAATGACATGCATATGGCTCCCACTAGTTTCAAAGAATCCATAACCCTCAGTATGAATCCAAGAAACATTATGACAAAGCGTCCTAGTGGGTCGATATCCGACATTGCTAAGGATAACCTTGGGTTTACCCAACAAGCCACCTTAGGTCAATCGGTAGGTATCGGTCATACCAATTGCATCATAGATATCCGACATTACTAAAATGACCTTGGGTTTACCCAACAAGCCACCTTAGATCTATCGGCAGGTATCGGTCATACCACTTGATTCATAGATGCAACTATCAACTAGTGCTATCAACTCGTGATGTATGCACACACATTGGGTTATCAACTCTCGATGCGCGCACATCCGATGTACACTACCCAATTTCGCCTCTGTCCACGTTGACCTTGAGTTTACTCAACAAATTAACGCTTCTAGTAAAAACCGACCCATTAATCCGAAAATCTTATTTTTATGGTTCGAACATATCCGTATAGAGCGAGCTTGGATTTACCCAACAACCCAACTCTATAAGAACTCTGGTTCTCCCCATATTAATGGAAGGCGTTAGTTTTCATAAGATGTGTGAGGGTTTTCTGGTCTCATCTTTTTCTTCTCCAAGCTGTAGGATTATAGTCACCATGACTATATGGAATGATTTAGGGTATATCATCAATCACATTGAGTCTATACCTAAAACCATCCATCATCTCACCTCTGCATGTTGTTGTAGTCGACTGGTGCATGTTCTAGTCGACTGGTGCATGTGCCAGTCGACTGGAACTTATGCTAGTCGACTACTATAGGTTCTTGTGCGTTCGGTCGGTGGTACATGTTCCAATGATTGGGATGGATTATGCACTTTTCAATGATTGGTGCATGTTCTAATGATCGAATGGATCTGATCATTGGAACATGTGCTAGTCGACTGGTTTTTGGCCTGCTCTCTAATCGACTAATTTCTCAATTCTTGTAGTTCAAATTCACAATACCAAGTGTAATATCCTTTATTATGATGTACCAATGAAACACTTTCATTGTTCCATGCTTACCATATATAGTCAAACTATACATGAAACTTGAAATTGATGAATACACTCTTATTCATTTAGATTTCCAAATAATTTAAGAATATCAAACAATCACCCTAAGTATCTCTAGGTAGTCTACACTTTATCAAGACTTCTTCGGCACCTGTCACAAAATTTGTGACGTCCAAAACAATCAAGATAAGGGAATATACTAATGAGACGCTAATGAGACACATTTGACGTCCTAAATTGTTTGGAAACCCGATTTCAAGAAAATTATTTAGGCAAGCATACAACATCAATGTAACACATTTTTAATCACATTAAAAATGATCCAAGGCATTGGAATTGAGAAATACACAATTTTTCATTTCAAACAAAACAACTCCAACAATTTTCTCAAAACTGCCAAGCTCTGTGTTTTGCATGAAAAACTCATTGAAAAAACTTCAATAAATTCTGAGAAAATTAAAGAGGTTACAACATGTTCCCAACATGCTTCATGAATTTTTTCAGGATTTATTTCCAACAAAAACTTATCCAACCTCAGCAACAAAGCCAATGTAGAATATGTGTTCCTCAACACAGTTATTCCTAGCAGCACACAATAAATTCTAAAATAAATAGTAAATCACCTTGAAAACATTTTTCCATTCTCATAGATATTCATAAACATCTTAGAGACATGTTGGTGAAATAAAATCTGAAAAAAAATTTCTACAATTTATTCTCGAATTTATAAGCATGACTGTTCATTGAATGTGCACAAAGACAGCAACTAGAACAATAGGGAATAAATTAGCAAAACCATATCAAATCACATTGATAAATTCCAAGCTTCCACAGACATAAAACAACATCTTGTGAACATATCTGGGCAAGAAAATTTTGAAAACTATATTTCTATACTGAATTCGAAATTCACACAATCAACATGCATCATCGTCACAAGCAATAGGCAACTCCGACCTAGTCATGGTTTCTTCATTATATACGACACAAGTGGCTCGATACCTTCGTAGGAAAATCCAGGTGTGAGCATCACATGCTCACGGTCAAGGAAAACAAAATTTTTGTTCCGGACCTTCCAAAGCCAGGATCCATGTGTCATACAACAAACTCAAACCATAACGGCCAAAGGAGACCATCTCTAACGGTATCTACGCAGAGATCGGAGAACCTAACCGGGACAAACCCTTTAACCCGGGAATAGCTAGAACAAGTTAAAGACTGCTAAATCTTACCTTGTTCTTGGAGAGCTTGAGAAAGATGGAGAAGAATATGCTTGGAGAGGAGAAAATTGTTGGTGAAGATAGCTTGAGAGAAACTCTTTCCTATTCAAACCTTTCTTGCTTCTTCAAAACCAACGATCCTCTGCATCTATATTCACCCACTTTTAAATTTGTCTTTAACATCATTAAAGACATTCAATGCTTATGGTGACAAGGCTTGTCCACGTTACCCTTTATACATATATATATATATATATAAAGTTAAGATGACAAGTCCTCTCCTCTCCTTTCCACGTATGGCAACATATATATATATTAATTCTTTAATTAATTAATTATATATATATATATAAATAAATGCTGAAGTGGTCCAGTCACACTGGGGTCGGTCCTACCGGCTTACCGGGTCCCGGTATGGAAAAAACCTCTAGAAATGTTTTTCAGCAATATCGATGTCGCGATCTCATCGGGACATATCTCGATCTCATCGGGATCCATTTAATTCTATTTCTCTCCATATATTGGATCTCTATCCAAAACTATTTTACGAATTCTCCTAGACACTCTTATGCGTGTGACCCATTAGGTTCCCGGTTATTTTGGCCACTTAGATTAACACTTAATCTGAGCAAGTCATGAGCGGTATCTAGCAACACATCATGACCTCCAATTGACCGGAAAGTAATTGGTTTGACGAATGAACTTATATTCATCATGAACCATATTACGAATCTTTCCATAGACAATTACCGTGCAATTCGTCCTTTCACTATGCTATACCCCAATTGGTTATGAGTATGGGCAATGTGTCAACTCTTACTAGACTGACTACGTCAAATCTAGTTCAAGTGATATCAGTTCTTTTCTTGGGACTCATTACTTTATATGTCACTGAAGACACTCTTCATGACATATATACTCCGGCCAGAGATTTCCAAGTAATGACCCTGACAAGAGGCCATGGGTATCATCTTCTGCTATCACAGAAGTGGTGAATCCTTTATTAGCTACTCAATTACCTTCGAATACCTCAAGTTATACCCAAGCACCACCCTATGAGCGACCTCTGTAAGGCAACAAGGAATTGAGTCAAAGCACAGAATCAGTATCCAAGATATCCTTGAGCACCTCAAGTCTAAGGATACTTGCACCATTGCTATGATGAGATTATCACTGACATTAGAATAGGACATCCATGTGATGATCTCATAGCAGGTCATCCAATGTACTTACTACCTCTAGTAAGCATCCACATCTCAACCCTAAATATCTCATATTTACAGTTTCTGAGATCCACCGCTGACCAAATCAAGGAGTTTGAGATGTGCTAGTCTTCCGGATTACCGATGTCCAGCCTCAAGAATCCTATGACTAGGGATAATTTAGATACTGACATAATTGCACATGATAGGAATCTCAGTAGTATGATCACATCATAATTTCCTTCATGCTATGTCATATATCATGGACTTCATTAATTTGTTCATTGATCAATATCATTTCATTAATAATGAACAGCAACGTAATGAAATATGCCTTTTTTTATTTATTCATAAAGACTGTACACAAATTTGTACAAAATGCGCTAAAGGCGATTGCCTTCAGGGCACTACTCTAACAGGACAGTGGGTAAACTGAGACAGTTTATTCACGACAAAGGCGATGTCGGGTCTGGTTAGTAACAGGTACTGTAGACTTCCTATGATCTTGCGATATTCACTGGTATCTACCAATTTGGTGCCTGAGTGCAGTGATAGAGTCGGATGGCTTGCCATAGGAGTAAGCACAGATTTTGCTTCATGCATCTTAGTTTCATATAGAAGATCTGTAATGTATTTTCTCTGAGATAGGAGTAATCCTTTATTGTTCCGAAGAACCTCAATGCCAAGGAAATAGGTTAGAGGCCCCAAATCCTTAATAGAAAACTTCTGAGCTAACATGCTGATATAATGAGCAATTAGGGTTGCATTGTTACCTGTCACAATGATATCATCAACATAGACCATGAAGATAGTGATACTGTGGGATGTGTGATGAAGAAATAGGGAAGTGTCCGATTGGGAATTGGTGAAGCCGGATTGAATCAGAAACTGTTTGAGGGCTTGATACCATGCCCTAGGAGCCTGTTTAAGGCCATAAATAGCCTTCTTCAGTTGACAAACATAATTTGGTTTATCCGGATCAATGAAACCTTTGGGCTGTGCCATGAAAACTGTGCCTGTTAAGGGACCTTGTAAGAATGCATTGTTTACATCTAATTGTCGTAAATCCCATCCATTTGTGATAGCTATGCTGAGAATGAGTCTGATGGTAATTGGTTTGACAACAGGGCTGAAGGTTTCAGCATAGTCAACAATAGGGCGTTGATGAAATCCTTTGGCAACAAGGCGGGCTTTGTACTTCTCAATCGACCCATCCGAATGGCGCTTAATCCTGAAGATCCATTTGCAACCTACAAGGTTTTGTGAGGCCTCAGTCTGGACCAGCTCCCAGGTGCCATTCTTGACTAAGGCATTGAATTCCTCGGAGCAAGCTTGGCGCCAATGACAATGCTTTAGAGCCTGTGAAATACAGGTAGGTTCAAAGTCCTTATTTTCATGTAATTGAGCTGTGAGACTTAGTTTCTGAATGGGTTTGCGGATATTGTTCTTTCCACGAGTTATCATGGAATGACTTGGTGTTGAGGGAGGAGGATGCACATGTGCTATCTCAGTAGCTTCCCTTGAAGAGGAACTAACATCAGGAATTACCATATTCTCAGGGGCAGCACCAAGCAAGGGAGAGTTGGTTGTAGATGATGGAGTGGCAGACTGGGAAACATGTAAAATGGGTGGAATCCAAGTAGCAGAATGATCAGAAGAGGATGATGTGGCAGACCATGAAGAGCTGGCAAATGGAAAGATTGATTCAACAAATTTGACATGCCTGGAGGTGTAGATGCAAGCTGTAGCAGGATCAAGACAGTGATAGGCACTTTGTAAAGGTGAGTACCCTATAAAGACACATGGTTGGGATTTGAGATCTAATTTGGTAGATGTGTAGGGTTTTAACCATGGATAGCACAAACAACCAAAAATTCTAAGTTTAGAATAATTAGGATGTGTGCGAAATAAACAATAATGGGGAGTTGACTTTTGTAATGTTGTTGTAGGCATACGGTTAATGAGATAAACTGCAGTGGAAAATGCTTGAGGCCAGTAGGATAGAGGCATGGAAGCATGTTTTAGGAGAGTAAGACCAGTTTCAACAATATGTAAATGTTTCCGTTCTGCAAGACCATTGTGTTCAGGTGTGTGTGGAGGCGTGGTTTTGAATGAAATACCATGATGGGATAGAAAATCTGATAGGGCAATGTACTCTCCCCCATTATCAGTGTATAATGTTTTAATAGGAGTGTCAAAAAAAATTTCAACAAGTGTTTTGAACCTTACAAAGACATTATAGACATCAGATTTTCGTTGTAAGTGATAAATCCAAGTGTATTTAGTGAAATGGTCAATGAAGATGACATAGTATTTGCAATTGTCATGAGAATAGAGTGGAGCAGTCCATACATCCGAAAAAATAACATCCAATGGCTTGTGAGACACAAGAGTAGATTTGGAAAAAGGTAATTTGTGACTTTTATTTGTTAGGCATGCATTACAATGAGTACTAGATGAAGTAGAAGAGGAATTGGAATGAGAACTAAGATTAGATAAAATGTGATTAACAATGGGTTTTGCAGGATGTCCTAGCCTAGAGTGCCAATCGGGGGAGGTGACAGAAGTTGTGGAGAGTGCAATTTTTGGTGATGAAGTGGTTGGCCATGCATAGAGTCCATTCTTAGGTGCACCCGTGAGTAGAAGAGTTCCTGTTGTCAGATCCTGGACAAGGAAAGCAAAAGGTGAGAACTGAACAGAAACATTGTTAGAAACACAGAATTGGTATACTGAAATTAAATTTTGTTTCATGGTAGGCACACATAAGACTCTATCCAATTTAAATGTTCTGTTGGCTGCTTGTAATGTACCACTGCCTTTGTGACTTATTGGAAGTCCTGAACCATCTCCAATCATAATATCTTCATTATCTGTGTAGGGAGTATGAAGAGCAAGGGTTTGCAAGTTAGTAGTCACATGATGAGAGGCTCCAGAATCAAGAATCCACTGATCGGAATTGGAGGCAGCAACAAAGTTGGCTTTTGGCGAAGGATAAGAAGAACCTGTAGAAACACTACGAAAAGATGGACAACGCTTGGCACTATGGCCTTGGACTCCACAAAGTTGACATTTTCCCAGGTAAGGCCGTGGGTGCTGTTGAGAATTTGACTGAGATCCATTGGTGGTGCTAGGATAAGAGATGTAAGATTGTTGCTGGTCATAGGAGGGTCGAGCATTGGTTTGGTTATTGGGCTGAAAATTATGAGAATTATGGTGGTATTGCTGATGGCGCCACCGATTTCTTTCCTGTGTTTGTTGAGTTGAAAAAGGCTTTTTACCTCCTGATTTAGTGGTAAAATTTGCTGTGACAGGAAAATGATGAGTGCCAGGTGAAGGAAGATCTGCTTCAGCAGTGATGAGTTTCTCATGTAACTCATCAAATGAAATGGGAATGTCTCGAGCATTGATGGTGCGAACCACTTCACTGTACTCTTCACCAAGGCCATCAAGGACTTTATCTGTGATATCTTCGGGATCCATTGGAGCATTCAGAAAGCTGAGTTCATCAGTTTTAGTTTTGATGGCCTGCATATATTCAGCAATGGACATTTGTCCTTTGGTAAGTTTCTTGAGATGAGTTTTAACTTGTTTTTGTTTACCTCTTGATGCATGTGCATAGGTCTTGGCTAAAATGTCCCAAGTTTCTTTGGAAGTGTTGGCAGTTGCAATGAATGGAATGATGGTTGGTGAGAGAGCACCAATGATAGCATTCAAAATCAGTTGATCTTGACGGATCCAGAAATGATAATTGGGGTTGAGAGCAGGGGTGTCATTGATGATGGTAGTTGCTGGCAGGCAGCTCTTGGTACCATCAATAAATCCTAGCAGATCATAGCCTATAAAGAGACTGTTGAATTGCAATCTCCAAGCAAGATAGTTGGTTGAAGTGAGCTTCAAAGGAGCTTGTGCAGCTGGATTAATAGTGATAATCTGAGGTGTTTCATCTAAAACTGGATTGATAATGGAGGCCATTGGGATCGAAAAAATGACACTAGTCGAAAAGCTTTGATACCATATAAGATGTAGAATGATTTGGGAAATTTGAATATCTTCTTTATTCATAAAGCACTTCTGTTTATATACATGTATATTAGTATATTTGAATACAAAACAACATCTTATCTAATATCCTATCTTATCTAATCTCCTATGTATATCAGATGAGGATCTGTTAACATTTTAAACTTATGTTCTAATCTTAATCTTCATTTAGGTTGGACTTGGGCTGATGGACTTGCAGCATAACCCGTATGTGATGGATCCATATTAGATCCTTCAAGACCATTCCCTACATTCAACAGCTTAGTGGATTGTCTTTTTTGTGTTTTTTAGTTTTGAATTCCGTCTGAGGGTAGCTTTGGGACCTGGAGGAGATCTGATGTTGACCTCTCGCATTAGGAATACCAGCAGTGATGGGAAACCATTTTCATTCACTTTTGCATATCACACCTATTTCTCTGTTTCAGACGTCAGGTAATTGACTTATAAGTTTGTCTTTAGTTATTTTTTAAGGATTTACGTAAATTACTGATGTAATTTATGTTAATCCTTAGAGATTAGTGGTCTTTGGAACTATCTCTTTAGATTAGTGGACTCAAAGATGACACCACACGTTTTATACATGCTGTAGATACAGATCTTTTGGGATCATGGCACCCTCTAGCCTTACGGAATCTACGTGATGCATATTGTTGCTTTAGGTCCAGTCTTTCTGAGTCTACAACAATTGTGCAACTTAGTATTTAAGTAGTAGAGCATAGTAGAAAAGAGGGTGAGGAAGGGTAAGATTGTGAGAGAGCAAATGGCAGAAAGTAGAGGGAGACACTAACTGGCAAAGGAAGGAAAATACTGGAATAAACTATTTTCTCACTGCTAATAACAGCAGAAGGCCACATTTTAGGGAAAAGATTTCCCTACAGGAAATGAAATGACTTGAATCTGTGGAATAAGTTAATAGTCTTAATAGGGAACGCTTTAAAGTTGGACTAATTTCTAAACTTTCACTTAAAGTTTAATTCGCGTTATGATACTTTGGATTGATACTTTGGGGAATAAGTTAATAGTCTTAATGTTTTTTCTGGTTGTACAGATTGATAAGATATACCTCAGTACTACAAAAATTGCAATCCTGGATCATGAAAAGAAGAGAACATTTGTCCTACGCAAGGATGGACTTCCGGATGCAGGTGAGTTTTGTCTGTTTTTCTTTTTTTTTTCAACCTTGAGACAAGTCTTGATTTTTAAACCACATGGAGGTTGCAAGCCAAAATATGGTGTAAATGTAGAATTTGTAATGATAATATGTTTGGACCCGCAGATCAATGGATCCTCCTTTATCATCTAATGGAACTCTAATTCCTTGCATGATATATGTTGATGTACTGAACTTTTATTTTGGTTTCTCTGACGTGCTTTTTCTACAACTTAATTGGATCTTACTTTTCTGCATAACAATTCTATAGTGCCTTTGTAAGTTGCAAGGCTCGACATACCTTCAAGTATGTCATTATTTGGCCAAATGCAATTACAAACTATGTCTGTTTATGTCAAGAAATTGTTTTACCCGGATTCTACACTTGATATTGAAATTCAAGTGAAAGAACTAACACTTTTCATTTGAGTTTTTGAGTGTACTAAATGAATTGTCAATTTACTGGTTTACTGATCAATTAGATGTTATTAGTATGGTGCATTTTGAGGTGGGGCAGGAGAAAGATGGATTGATTTAAACAAAGATAAATAGGTTCTAGAAGGAAGGCACCTTTGTTGCAAACATGAGCTTTAAATTTCTCATTTTAATGCTAAAGCATTATGGCTTTTAGCCATTGCTGTGTCTCTTACTTGAAATGCATAGCATCATTGAAGAATTTATTCTCTAACTTTGTATGCAGTGGTGTGGAATCCATGGGATAAGAAGGCTAAGGCTATTGCTGATTTTGGAGACGACGAATACAAGCATATGCTATGTGTAGAGGCTGCTGCTGTGGAAAAACCAATCACCCTAAAGCCTGGCGAGGAGTGGAGAGGACGGCTGGAACTCTCCGCTGTTCCTTCCAGTTTCTGTAGTGGACAACTTGATCTCCTAGATCAAGTTGTCCAGTGCACCTAATTACACTTTCGTCCCTTTCGGTATATAAACCCTGTACAGCTACATCGGCTGAAGCTACAAAACAAGTGGTACAAGTATTCAATAGGCCCACTTCAGTTCGGACATTTAACATTCTTGTTGATCTATCAAAGAATATGCTTTACTTGGGAAGATGTGGAGCCTTCAGTGCTTGCAACTGTTGTACAACATTACGTTACCGTGAAAGACCTTTCCTTCCTTCCTAGTATGTAGTTTTGGAGTCATTTGAGTACATTTCTGAGGTATGTTAGGTATTTGGTGAAGTGACTATCTGCGAAATTTGCGATGACTTCATAAGCTTCGGATTTTACAATCTCAATCATTGTCAACTTTCATCTTGTGTTTTATTAGTTTAGTTGTTTGATCTCGTCTTGATGTTGAAGGATGTAAGCTAGTTCGTGGCTGTGCATTTAATAAGGTGGCTGTGTATTTAATAAGCACGTGCAGACGTGCTCAGTTTTCTAGGTATTTTTGTTTCAGTCTTTTGAGTTTGTTTCTATTTGTTAAGTGTTTGACCGAGTCTTGTGCAAAATGTGAAAGTGGCATCAAACTCGGATTAAGTTTCGTTTTTCAGTTGTAATAGTTGTTATTGTTTCAGTATAAATAATAGCAAAAGAAACCGATCAGATTCATCAGTAAAAAATATCTTTCTCAAATAACATTTGGTATCAGAGCCACAGGATTTGGTTCATGCCCAAATATATGTCTCGTCAAGATTCACCTCAGAGCTCCGTTCGTAGTGGCAATGGTGATCGAACCAGAGACACGAAGACAAGAACATCATTAAGAGAAGAAAGTGTCTCACTGAAATATCCCCTCCTGACAAAGAGTAATTATTCAGCCTGGGCAATAAAAATGAAAGTCTACATGAAGGCGCAAGATGTGTGGCAGGCTGTTGAGTCGCCAGGCCCCATCGATCCTCGTGAAGACATGATGGCTCTTGCTGCAATCTATCAAGGAATAAGTGAGGAAACGTTATTGCAATTGGGCGAGAAGGAAACTGCGAAAGAGGCATGGGATGCTCTCAAGGTTATGAACCTCGGAGCAGAAAGAGTCAAAGAAGTACGAGCGCAAGCTCTCAAATGGGAGCTCGAAAGCATGAGGATGGAAGATAGTGAATCAGTAGATGAATTCACCGGGAAAATTTCAACCGTTGTCAACAAACTCCGAGCACTTGGTGAAACGGTTGATGAAAAATACGTAGTGAAGAAAATGCTGCGTTCGGTGTCCTCTAAATATCTCCAGATTGCCTCAACCATAGAAGAATTTGGAGATTTGTCTATTAAGACAATTGAAGAAGTAACCGGTTCTCTCAAAGCTCACGAGGAGAGGTTACGGAGCTATGACTCCAAAGGAGATGAACACGTGCTACTCACCAAAGGAGAATGGAAAGCACGTGCTGAGTCCTCAAGAACCAATGAGAAGCGCCAACAAGACACGAGTGGAGGACGGGGTCGCGGACATGGAAGAGGACGCAGTAGAGGTAGAGGAGGAGGACGTGGCAAAGGTCGTGGTTCTCCTGGAACAAACCTGGAACATGACAATGATGGACAACATCATCGGAAGTTTGATATTAAAAAGGTCAGGTGTTTTAATTGTAATGAATATGGTCATTTTCAATCTGATTGTAAAGCTGACAAAAAGAAACAAAATGAGGCACATTTGGTGGAGCATGTTGAAGACGAGTCGACGCTATTGATGCTAGAGACCAGTGGAATAATCCATATTGATGAAGAAAAGAAAGTGGAATTAATGCTGAATGAAGAACAGCCGCATGACTTTGATGAAGAAGAAATGAGAGGAACTATGTGGTACTGTGATACGGGGGCAAGCAATCATATGACAGGTAATAAGCTAACCTTAACTAATCTTGATGAATCAATCGAAGGAAATGTCAGGCTTGGTGATGGTTCAGTCATCAAGGTAGAAGGAAAGGGCACTGCAGTATTTCAGTGCAAGAACGGAGAACATTTCAAATTAACGGATGTGTACTACATTCCTCGATTAAGATCCAATATTATAAGCCTTGGTCAACTCGATGAATCTGGAGCAAGAGTGGTGGTGAAAGGAGGAACTCTGAGAATATATGATGCAAAGGACAGGTTGATAGCAAAAGTGCAGAGAGCAGAAAATCGTCTTTACACGATGAGAATGACACAAGCAAAATTGGAGTGCCACCTGTCAAGGTTTTTTGGAAAGTCTTGCTTATGGCATGCACGCTATGGGCACCTCAACTATCAAGCTTTACACAAGCTCGCACAAGAAAGCATGGTGAAAGGTTTGCCAGAGATAGTACCAGTGAAGCACATCTGTGAACAATGTGTGATCAGTAAGCAACATCGCACAAGCTTTTCAAAAGCAGGAGAGTATCAAGCAACCAAACCTCTGGAACTCGTGCATGGTGACCTGTGCGGGCCGATATCACCTACTACATGCGCGTAAAATAGGTATTTTCTCTTACTCGTGGATGATTACAGTCGTTATATGTGGATTGAAATGCTCAAAAGAAAAGATGAGGTGTTTAATGTTTTTAAGAAAGTGAAAGCTCAGATCGAAGTCCAGTCAGAATGTAAGCTCAAAATCTTTAGAACGGATAGAGGAGGCGAATTTACATCGAATGAGTTCAACAAGTTTTGTGAGTTACATGGTATTAAACGTCAACTCACTGCTCCTTACTTCCCACAGCAAAATGGAGTAGTGGAGAGGAGAAACCAAACCGTAGTGGAGATGGTGAGATGCCTCTTAAATAGCTCCGGAGTGCCAGTCACATATTGGGGAGAAGCTGCACGTACTGCCGTCTATATCTTGAATAGATCACCCACGAGAAGTGTTCCAGGTATGACCCCGTATCAAGCCTGGCATGGAAGATCTCCGAGTGTTCATCATATGAGTGTGTTTGGATGTATTGCATATGCCAAGAACGCAGCTCCTCACTTGCAAAAATTAGATGATAGGAGCATGAAGCTGGTGCTATTGGGATATGAAGCAGGATCCAAAGCTTATCGGTTACTAAATCCAAGTACTAACCGAATTGTGGTAAGTCGGGATGTTGTATTTCAGGAAGAAGAAAATTAGGAATGAAAAAACCAGAAGACAACATCAAACTCTTCAACAGACGGACCACTCGTCATCACATACAAAGAAGCACAAAAAAATGGTGACATACATCTTCAAAACCAGGAATCGTCGCCAGGTGCATCATCACCCATAGCCAGGAAACTTGATTCCACGTCAAGTTCAGAGACAGGCGAAAGTAGCTCCGTAGGACCAAGAGGAGTCAGGACACTTCAGGAGATTTATGATAATACAGTGGAAGTCGAGCAAGACTACAGTCTTTATTTTATGTCAGTTGAAGAACCAACATCTTACCAAGAAGCTGCGTGCAATGAACATTGGCGACAAGCGATGATAGAAGAAATGGAGGTTATCCGAAGAAATGGAACATGGGAACTGACAGAACTTCCAAAGGACCAAAGAGCTATTGGTCTGAAATGGGTTTTTAAAGTTAAGAAGAATCCAGAAGGGGAGGTCATCAAACACAAAGCAAGACTCGTAGCAAAGGGGTATGTGCAGAAACAAGGCATAGATTTTGAAGAAGTCTTTGCTCCTGTAGCTAGGTTAGAGACAGTGAGAGTATTGCTTGCTGTAGCCGCTCAAGAAAGATGGACAGTGCACCATATGGACGTCAAATCCGCTTTTTTGAATGGTGAGATAGAGGAAGAAGTTTACGTATCACAGCCAGACGGATTTATAGAACAAGGTAATGAAGGAAAGGTTCTGAGATTACGGAAGGCCCTATACGGCCTTAAGCAGGCACCTCGGGCATGGAATATAAAGCTAGACAAATGTCTTCGAGAGATGGGTTTTCAAAGATGTGTACTTGAACATACTGTCTACAAGAAACATAAAGAAGGTGAAGTGCAGATTGTGGGAGTGTACGTAGATGATCTAATAATTATGGGTTCAAAGCCAAGAGGAGTGGAGGATTTCAAAGCCAAGATGAAAAAGATCTTTGAAATGAGCGACCTTGGGATGCTAAGCTACTATTTGGGAATAGAAGTCAAGCAAAGGCCCCACAACATCACCCTTAATCAAGCAGGATATGCAGAGAAGATGCTTGATAAACTAGGCATGGGTGAGTGCAAGCCGTGTTGAGTTCCAATGGATACACGGGTGAAGCTAAGTAAATCTGATGCAAGTCCTCCAGTAGATGCTACTTTGTACAGGAGTACAATTGGAAGCTTAAGGTATTTGGTGAACACTCGACCTGATCTGGCATATTCAGTTGGTATTGTAAGTCGCTATATGGAAGCTCCCACAACAAAACATCTAGCTGCTGTGAAACAGATATTACGTTATGTGAAAGGTACTTTACATTATGGATGCAGATACAGGAAAGTTGAAGAGGAGGAGTTTGGGCTAGTAGGCTATAGTGACAGTGACTTAGCCGGTGACGTCGATGATCGAAAAAGCACGACAGGAGTAATTTATTTTCTTGGACAAAGCCCAGTCACTTGGTTATCTCAGAAGCAGAAGGTTGTAGCTTTATCTTCATGTGAAGTCGAGTACATCGCCGCAATAAGAGGACTTGTCAAGGTATATGGATTGGCGAGGTTGTTGCAGGAGTTAATCGGCTCAAGATAAACAAGTTTGTGTTAAGAGTTGACAACAAATCTGCAATAGCTCTCTCGAAGAATCCCGTTCATCATGACAGAAGTAAGCACATAAACATTAAGTTTCATTTTATTCGAGAGTGTGTTCAAAGAGGAGAAGTCGAAGTTGAGTATGTCAAGACAGAAGCACAATTGGTTGATATTCTGACAAAGCCACTGTCTCGAGATAAGATCGATGAGTTGAGCATGATGATTGGAATCGAAGACGTGAAGAACAAGCTTACAGGGGAGAAATGAAGGATGTAAGCTAGTTCGTGGCTGTGCATTTAATAAGGTGGTTGTGCATTTAATAAGCACGTGCAGACGTGCTCAGTTTTCTAGGTATTTTTGTTTCAGTCTTTTGAGTTTGTTTCTATTTGTTAAGTGTTTGACCGAGTCTTGTGCAAAATGTGAAAGTGACATCAAACTCGGATTAAGTTTCGTTTTTCAGTTGTAATAGTTGTTATTGTTTCAGTATAAATAATAGCAAAAGAAACCGATCAGATTCATCGGTAAAAAATATCTTTCTCAAATAACAGATGTTTGTTAAACACAAGTGAAGTTGAGAGCTGTCAAAAGAACGGTCAGATTGTTATATTTTAGTCCGATACATACAAGTTAGTTCAAATGGATGCTGTTTAATAATTTGATTTACTTACATCTGCCTGTTTTACTAAATTAGTATCGACTAAAGGTAGCATTGGTAGGGCAAGGGACTTAATTTTAATTTTCTTTATTTGTAAAAAGTATTTCACATTCTACAATCCACGTCTCGGATGATTTCCATGGAAAAAGAAAAAGGGAAAGAAAACCTGGAAAAGGGAGAATACAAAGGCAAACAATTACAGGCCCTTGAACCAAAAAGCAAACAAGGAGAAGAAACACAGCGAACCAAGATGACTCAACAAGAGAGGACATAATGTTATGTCTCGCCTAGAAGTCACATGCTCATTGGACTTGGAGGGTCACTGAGGGCTGCAATGGCTGTTTCAATTTTTATCTTCAAATGATCTTTATCTTCTTCCGCTGCCTGCACACACAAGCAATGTCAGGTTTACAGTCGCCATTATTGTTCTTGTTTATTTCACCGCATAAATGTAAAATTGTCCACATCTTACCACCAAATGTGGGGAACAAGACAACAACTAAAAGAGAGAAATTTGATCCTCCTGGCTCCATAATCACCAACTATTTATTTAAATCACACTTTGTCCCGAGCTTAACTATGATAATATGGATCCTGTAATCTAAGTTGACAAAGATTTCTTACCTAAAGTTACACAAACTTCTTTCATATTTTTAGTTGGATAAACAAAATCCAAGACTTATGGTCTTGAAGTTGAAGAAGTTGTGAGATAGTGCATCTGTTATTCATAACGTCAAATGATGTTCAGGTAGACAAGAAAAAGCGTGCGAGCCAGAATCCAAATACGGTGAAACAGGGTTTGACGCATATTTTTAATGCATTTCCTATTTCGTTCGCCTTACAGACAAGGTTGAGGTTGTAAAGGATTGTAGTCTGAAAGCATTTGTCCTGAAGTTTTAGTTAGCAACGAAAATCAGGAAATGTATTTTCTTAAAGGGTAAAAGTTAAGTTTACTTTGGCTTTGTTGCAGTGCAGGGGAGTTGTTATAATAACTTACATTCGGATCTGGATTACACTACTCATCATTGCTCTATTCTAATTGGTTATTACCATAATTGCGTCTTTTTTAAAGTAGTCTATCAAGTTTCCAACTCCTGCAGGTCCCACCTTTTGGATGCCCTTCTATGCAATCCCCCCTTGGCCATTGGCAAGTAGCTTCTTATACATGGAAAAGAAAAAGGGTATTTTTAGGTGGACTAACCTCTATAAAAACTGTCTTCAAGAGCCTCCCTGATACGGTTGTGATATTGGCTGTAATGATTTTGAGTTTCAAAGATTCGAACACCTCACAAAGTTTAACCATTGTGTCTGTTGTTTTACTACATGTCAAGGTCACCAGCAGAGTTTTCTCTCCCATGTAAGCTATTCTCAGCTGCAAACGACTGCCCAAACTTAGTAACCAAGTTCATCATCTCATTCTACTACTCAATTAAAGAGATAAAGAGAAAAGCCAATTACTTCAAGAACTTCAATAGCCGAGTTTCTTGGTACCCCAGAATCATAGCAGTACTGTTCAAGCTTCTTTTTCTTGGACCTCAACAAGATTGGTAGCTGCTGCTCAAAATCATAACCTGGCGGCTTCAATTTCCCTGATTCAAGCTCCCTAATCTCAGCTTGGATTCTTCGCTCTTGTTCATGCAACTCTTGTATGTAATCAATGGCGTCTTTGATTATGGAAGCTTTGTCCATCTACACGAGAGGTTTTTTAAAGCCCAATCACAAACATATAAAACATAAATTAACAAAAACGCACAAGCTTTCTAGTCAGAATAGCACTAACTATTCAAAAATTCTCTTTCTCTGTGTGAACACAAAATGCGTCACCTTGCTAATATTCGGGACCACTGATCGGAGTGCGAACAGCCTTTCATTAAGCTTTTTCCTTCTGTTTCTTTCAGCAACAATATTCTTAGACGCCGTCGATGAAGCTGCTCCATCAGGCGAACTCGAGTCATAGTACCCTGAAAACGCCTCATCCATCGGCCAACTGCTTCAAATCACACAAACCCACATAAAAATTCAGCAAACAACCAAAAGAAAGTCCTCAAAACCACGAAATCAACACCAAAGCTGTCAAGTGGGCACCTATCAAGTTCTTCACTGTGTAGAAACATTTTTGTTTCCCAGTAATTTTGATACTCCTCACTAATATTATCAATAGGTTCCATGGAAGTTGCAGAACTATGGACACCCCAGATCAAATTTTGTTTGAGAGAGAAAGAAAGTCACAAAATTTGTGCTTTCTTGAAATGGTGGAAGTCTCTTGTTTCTTATTATTCTTGTGGCATGTCCTAGACTTGATTGGCAAGTCATTTATATACAGAGAGATATGGATCAAGTGCTCTACAGTCTGTAGCTTTCTAGTTCGAACTTCTAAGAAAGATCATCACCGTCCAAATCGAGCCATCCTACTGGCCTATGTCTGCAAGGCCGTGTGGGTCCCTGATCCGCATGATGTAGGAGTTACTGTTTGTTTCCTATTATGTTAAGAGTAAAATTTCAGTTTTACCGTCACGCGAAGTAGTCTCACGTTGTCTTCGTTAGAGGTTGTTGAGCCGCGCGCCTATTCTAGTTATTCTGCCTTTTACGACATTATTAATTTAAACGAGATCTATCAAAAAATAGATAGGTAGATACTCATAAAATCATAAGAAGAGATGATTTGAACTTTTATTACATCGCTCCAGACATCGTCGTTTCACTGGTACATGTCCCTTTTTTTTTTGGGTTGAAATGACAAATTAATAACTAAAATTCAAGCAACAAGTTTGAATTACATAATCGGCCGACTAAATATATATTTATTCACATAAAATTTTTAAAATTAAAATTATTTTTATTAAAATTTTTAAATATAAAATTTATTAGATTTCTTCGCCAGTTCTTAAAAGATTTGAATTCTTGTTAAAAGTTCCAAGGATCTTACAATCAAACACTTCTACTAAGCAAGTGACATTGAGATAAGAAATTATGGAAAATTTCAATTTTGATAATAAATTATATCAGTTGATTTGATCAGTAAATAATATTCGTTGTTTATTAGAAATACATGATAAAATTAATTGTTTAGTATTAACTATTTATATGTAAGATGATTTATAAGAATGACTTTAAAAATTTATCGTAACATGAATATTATATTTTAGTATTTTATTGATTATTCTGGTAAGAATTTAGATTTTCAATCATAATAATTAGTGATGCAATTAAGTAAACAAAAGTAAATTTATTAATCACACAAATTTCTTTTTTGTTAAGTAATTTATTTAAATTATGTAATTTCTAATTATTGTGTACATATAAAAAATATAAAATAAGATACACCAATAAATTTTATATATAACGAACATTGAATGCTTTAATATTTGTTAGTAAACTAATAGAAAATGAAAAAGTCTAACAATACAAAAACTAATACCTTCCTTTAGGAGTACAATAAAATAAAATTAAAAAAACCACATGTGATAGAGACCTACTTCACAAAATGTAGTCTTTGAAGTGAGTATTTAAGCTTTTGGTGATATTTTAGTAAGGCACAATTGTCAAGTTAACAAAATTTTATTAGTTAATTAGTTAAAACGCACATTTTTAAAACTTTTTTTTTTTTTTACTTTTAATTGATTAGGTTGAACAAGACAATCCACCGGCTGTTAACCAAATAAGATAGATAGTCATTAAGTTACTATCCTCAAAAAGCTAATATATGGCTTTTCAGCCATCAATCAAAAGGGGCATAATTTTAGAGTAATTATGCTAAGAGTATACTTATAATGCTGTCCAACAACTAATACCCTCAAAAAGCTAATACATAGCTTTTCAGCCATTAACCTAAGGGGGCATAATTTTTGAATAATTATGCTAAGAGTATACTTATAATGCTAATTATTACTAACTTACGTGAACATGACCATCCGAGAACGGAGCCATCATGAGTGAGTGAAGGCGTGATTTGAAATGCTTTCTTTCTTTTTTTTTTTTTTTTTGGGTAAGATGATTTGAAATGCTTTACTGAAGTGGAATTCCTCCACCATCCCACAAACTACAAATTGCTCCTCTCCATTTTTAGAGGTGCACTTCATAATGAGTGGTGGATTCCAAAATTCTGTCTGTCTGTTTCTTATGCTTTGTGAGAATTAAAGCTTTATTTCTTAATACAGGAATATTTTAATCTGAATCTGAAAATATGTGCTCACACACATATATTGGTATAACCAAAGGAAAGAAAGAATTGATTCCTCAACAGTGGACGTTACATACACATGACACTTTGTCAACTTAATTGGGATAATATTTAGAATTAATCTTAAATTACAAATAATATTAAATTCAGTACCGTGGATAATGAACAATAGTTAATCAGATAATATATCATAGTTAAGATTTATTGATGATTGATTATGGCTATCTCGTTTAATTTATATGTTTGGAAATCTTTCTTTATAATCAAATAAGAACACTCTTTAAAAGAATATCACGTCTATCATACCTATACTTATATAAAGAGATTGCTTCACTACTATGTTTAGAAACCAACTTCCATATATATATATATATACAACATATGGACCAGGCATAAATATTAAATACAATACTGTTAGTAATATTTAAGTAAACTAAAGAAACTAAAATTCCAACATTGGTTGAGAACTAAATCTTAACTTTATTTGGATCTAGGTGTACTAAGATTCTTTATAATAGGTAAAACATACATATTTTCTATATAATTTTATTCATTATAAAAGAAAATTCTACTATTAAAATTATTCAAAAAACACATTGTGAAATTATAAACATAAAATAATAATCTTATTAGAGTACTCATACAAACTATGTCACAAGTTTAATAATCTTACATATCAGTATATGTTAAAATAATTTGACAAAATTTTAATAGAATGTCTTTTAACAAATATTTTATAATATTATAAAATATTTTCATAATATTATAAAACAATAATTATTTCAAAAATAAAATCACCCTTTATAATACACCATTTCAAATGAAATTCAACATATTTTGTTCTATTTTAAGACTTGAAATAAGTTGAAGGAATAATTGAAACTTAAAGGTTATACCTTTAGAATATATTAAGAATTTAAGACCCTTATTTCCTTATTGAATTATCTGGTTTGTATATGTATTATTACTAATTGCGAGGTCTAATCATGCATTCCCTACCCTCATTTGCATTCATCTTTCAGTTCTCTAACGGTACGGTGTTTTGATTAAATAACTAAGATAAGAAATGAAATATGTAGTGTCAGTCTGCCAGAGAGTCGAAAAGGATTAGAGAACTCATGGTTTATTGTCTCTTGCAATAAATTTTCATACCAATGTTTTGATTCAATACCTGAGAACAGAAATGAGATATGTACTACCAAAGAACTCATAGTAAACGTATTATGTACTACCAAAGAACAGAAATGAGATACACCTGGATTTTTCCTTTTGAAACTAAGTTTCAAGCATCGAAAAAAATTACTCATGGCATTTCCAATTTTTCAAAGCTACTTCTGAAAATTTATTCTCCACTAAAATTAAAATGTTCTAATATGATAAAGCCCTTAAAGTTACTAAAGGATCATTTGCAAACTTTCTTACTACTCATGACATTTCCAATTTTTTCAAAACTACTTTTGAAAATTTATTCTCCACTAAAATTAAAATGTTCTAATATGATAATGCTCTTGAACTCACCAAAGGATCATTTGCAAACTTTCTTACTACTCATGGCATTCTCTTACTTATCACTTATTCTCACACTCGCAACAAAATGGTGTTGATGAAAGTAAAATTTGTCATATTGCTGAACCCCAACATTAACTTGCTCACTCACTGCTCTTTTCCTAAACATTTCTGGTTTGATGCTTTTTTTTAGTACTAGTTACCTCATCAACCTTTTACCATCAACTATTTTCATTTTTAAATCTCCATATGAACTTTTGTTCCGTAAACCTCATAACCTTGATTATCTTTAGGTTTTTAGTTGTACCTATTTTTCCTTTCTTGGTCAAGCTCGAACTGTAAACTTATACTAAAATTATTTTCATGCCTTCTTTAGCTATGCTTCTAATTACAAAGGCTATCACTATTTTGATCCTTTCACAAACAAACTCAACATCTACCTTCCCTACTCATCAACCTACCACACCTATCATCCTCTCATCCTATGATACTCATAATTTAGATTGCCCTTGTAAATAAATTTTTTTTCCTGATCACATTACTTACAACATAAATGTTACATCAATTCCAGATCCAAACTATACCTCCTCCCCTAAACAGTCAAATATCCTCATTGGTAGTAAGTGACGCTTGATTAGCTCAAAGCTCTACATCATAATAACATTTGGTCTGTTATTTCTCCTCCTCCAGGTGAAAATATTGTTAGTTATAAATGGGACTTTTGGACCAAATTTAATCCCAATGGCTCCCTATATCACTACGAAGCTTGTTTGATTGTTGAACGTTACCTTAAATCTCCTAGTCTTGATTACACTGACACTTTTAGTCCAGTTGTCAAACTCACTACCATGCTTCTCATTTTTACTCTTGCCTTAGCTAAAAATGAGACTATTCGTCACTTGATATTAACAATGCATTTCTACGTGAAACTTTACAAGGATTTGTTTTTATACTTTAACCATTAGGGTTTAGTGATCCTCATCATCCTCATTATGTGCATTGTCTTCACAAAGCCTTTATTATCTAAAACATGCCCTTAAAGCCTGGTTTCAAAATTTAACTCATAAGCTTAGAGATCTTGGTTTTATTGCATCCAAAGCTATTACTTCTCTTTTCATTCGCTCTACAAACACTCATACTACCTTTCTCCTTATTTATGTGGATGATATCTTGGTGATAAGTTCTTTACAAGAATTCATTCAACATATCATTTATAAACTTCACTCTGCCTTCACTATTAAAGATCTGGGCACCCTACACTAATTATTTTGGTATCAAAGCCTCTTTTACATCTACTGGTTTACTTCTCACCCAATCTAAATATACTCGTGATCTTCTTCTTCACACCCATCTTGAGTCTACTAAACCTGTCTCTACTTCCATTCCATTACTCCTTCTTTACCATTTACAAAAAATTATGACATACCCTTTTGTAGTCCCATTGAATATCGCAACACTATTGGAGTCTTTAATATGTCTTTATCACAAGACTAGACATCCAATTTGTAGTTAATAAAGTTCCCCAATTCTTATATTGTCTCACTAATGTTCACTAGACAACTGTTAAAAGTATTCTCTAATATCTTTGATCCACTCCATATCATGGCCTTCACTTATCTAATCCCCCTCCTTAACACTTCTTGTGTATTCTAATACTAACTAGGCTGGGTGTCTACATAATTGGCGATCTACATCTGATTATTGCATTTAAAAAAAAATTCTAATTTCCTAGGGCCCCAAAAAGCAATACACGGTCTCTAGATCTAGCACTAAAGCAGAATACAAAAATATTATTCTAATTGTTGCTAAATTTTGTTGGCTCAACTCTTTACCTGGTGAAATTGGATTCTCTTATATCAAGCCACATCTATATTGTGATAACTTAGTTGTTACTTTTTTTTATTGATCCATTCTTCTCCCATGTTCATCCCAAAAACATTAAAATTGACATTCATTTTATTTGTGCCTTAGTTGCAATGAAATTTCTCTCCGTACGACACGTACTAGCATCACAACATCATCTACCTCTTAATTTAATCCTTTTTGTTATAATTATTTTAGTTAGCATTACTATTCGTTTTGTTTGTATCAAATCCTCATCTTATTATTTTGTTTGTATTTCTCCTCAGATGTTATAATATCAATTTCTTCACAAAATATGTATAAATATAGATGTATTCAGAGAAAAACAATTCAATAAAAACCTACGTAGCTTATATTACTCGTGTACTTTCTCTTCAGATATGTTCCAATTGAAAGTTGCATAAAATTTATACATTGGTTTTATCTTACTAGATGAATAAAGCTATTGTATGAAAAATAAAACTGCTTTATCAAATCATTTTGCATAATAGATACTTTGTTTAATCTAATTAACGAATTATAAATATATTCGTGATCACAAATCTTGCCATATGAGTGTGATCTACTTCTTATTGACTTTGGCATGGGAATAGCTAGATTTTGATCCCCACCTAGGGAGTACTTACATATATAGGGCATTTTTGGCATAGGTTATAGTTAGCTCACCTATTTATTTATTTTTCTTCTATCTGCTTGTCTAATCTCACCTATCTTTATCCTTAAGACATGTAATCCTTGGAAATTTTCCTACAACTGATGTACTTTGAGGCCCTCCATGCTCGAGTACTCTCAAGTGTCCGGTGTAACTATTTTCCACTTGTTACTAGCTTTCTATGTATAACAAACTTTGACTCAAACACTATATTCATCCTCTTTACATCTAAGCAAGCATGTATTACAGAGTGCTTATGATAGCTGTTCATAGCGTTGCAATCCCAGCATGTTCCCTGACAAATTTCTAGTACATAATTTAATGTTTTGCCAACGTCCGTAGTGCTTAGATAAGGATTTAATATGAATATTTTGGTATATGTACAATTAGCGGCCAGAGTTTGATCAGTTCACAATAACTATCGTTGCAATTTTTGGCAATATTCTATTGAAGAATAAGTTGACATAAAGTTTACGAAGAAAACCATTGTCAGTCATAGAGGAAAAAGTTCGTTTCTTTTCCTTCTTTTTTTTTTTTTTAGTTTCATCTCATAACTTTTCGACGGAAAATTAATCTCCTTGGCTTAAACGTTCAGAAAGTCGTGCACATGTTGATCGTTGCATTTGACAAACAGAAAATGATATATTCCTCGAGACTTTTCAACGGTCAAATAAGTTTTAAAGTGCATTCAGGACGACGCGTCCTTGTGTTGAAATGGTCTGCTTGAAAATTAGACGTTCATGTGCATGCCACATTTAAATTTTGACGTGACCCGAAAGGGATTCAATTTCAATATCCAACGTTCAGTTCAGTCATAAGAAGCCTTGTACGAAGTGTTTCATAAAATACGATCTTTAGTTGACCTAATATTTTTAATAAAATGAAATATAATATAATAGAACTGAATATTTTATAATAAAATATAAGATTAATAGATGTAATATTAAAAATTGTTTTATGGAAAGAATGAAAGAGTGCATAATATAATACACTGAAATGTTGTTTGGTTAAAAGGTTTATAATGTAATGTAGTGTAAAGTTATTTATTATTTATTATTTTATTTTAAAATATTTAAAATTGAAGATTTTTTAATTATTTAAAATAAAATGAAATGTAATATGAAACTCTCATCTTATATCTCATTCTATATTATTCTATTACAAGTCATCTTTTCAAACAATATAAAAATATTATATTCTATTTTTCTATTAATAAAGTCCAACTAAATATAGCTTTAGAATTCCAACTCAAAAGTCATTGCATTGGAATGTACAAATTAGGTAACCAAAATCAAAATTCAATATTCTTCCTTGTCCGTTCCTATGAAGTTTCTTTTCCTACAGTTAAATAACTAAGGATGCCAGATGGTCAGAGTTCCAAGTAAGACTTGGTAAATCGAATGTCACGCATACACGCACATTTATGCTAGGACCGTTATAATGTTTTATGGGCCGAAGAAAGTAAAAAACAAAACCCTTTAATAGAATCAAGACAGTTTTCGATTTTGGTTAAATTTACTTTTTATAAGGGTTAAAAATAAAATAAATTTTAATATGTCTAACTTATCTTATTTTGTTATTCATGCATCCACCCCAGGTTAAAACCTTAAAAGTTACATATGAGTAGTGTGTAGCGTGTACTGTCCAAGCTCTAAAGTCTAAATTGTTTTTGGAGTGAGACAGAGACACTTTGGTTGTTGAGAGGGTACGTAATTAAACCAAGGGAGCAGCCATTGGCAGACATGAAGCTCCAAGCGATGGGTACCAGGTAGCCCCTGGTTTTGTGATATTTTATCTTTCTCGATACCAATAAAGTTAATGTGAAAACAAGAGATTAAGTATTTTTAACACCTTTCTTCTATTTTATGATAATAACCCCAACTTGAACGAATAAGCTTACGTGAGGATTGAATGATTCCAATCCCCATTATTAATTCCTTCTACCTAATTTAAACAATAATTCATTTTGTTTTGTTACCTAATGCTTCAAAAAGTGACAAATAAAGAATGATTTACTTCGTTCCGTTAATGCTTTACTTCGATCGGTTAAGTTATAGATTAAACTATATTTCTCTTATGGTTTAATAAGGTTTTGGCTTATGGTTTTGGTTTAGTATGCGGTTTAATATTACAACTTTGACATTTATACGTGTCGAGAGAAAGAAGAAAGTCACTGTAATTAAGTAAAAATTTACACAAACATTTTTTATTTCAACAAGTATTTCCTTTATGTAGGATTTTTAAAAAAAATCTGAAATCCGCTTATTTAGAAACCAAAATTGTCAAAACCTAAAGAATGTCAAATGACATTTCAAAATGGCCTTTCGAAAGGGCAAAAGCAAAGCAAGAGTCCCCTGCCACTGGTTTTCATCACACAAGTGGGGCAGATTACTGAATCAGTTGACGGAAGCCACAGACAGAGTCTTTGAAAGCATTTTACGCGAGGCGGGCAGAACCGAGCCCGTGTGGACAGACAGACCCAAAAGTCGCGCCGCTAAAGGAGTCAACCTTCTACCCGTTAGACTTTAAAGACTTTAGCAGCCGCAATCCAATTTGGGTGATGCAACATCTAGCAGACGTCAGGTGATTAGGAAAGCTTGATGTTGTCATGCAACAGAACACAACACCGAATCTTTAATTGCCCACATAAATGGCTCTTAGTTGATTTCTCCCACATATGTTGGCTTGTCTCTTCCTCTAAGGAATAAAAGATAAATGTTGGACTTTAAAACTAAAATTTAACCAAAAAAAAATAGAATAAAAAAGAGATAATGTAAGAGACATTTAATTGACCAGTTGCACTTTATATTGATACTGAAGACCTAAATATATAAGCAATGAAATAAAAATTTAGGAGCCGTTTGGTTCTACTTATTTTTCATTGTTGTTTTTAATTTTTGTTTATATTTTGTTTCATGTTTTAGTTTTTATTTTTTCTAAAAAATGAAAATTTATTTGATTGAGATTTGTAATATAAAATTGAAAATAAAACTTATTTAGTTGAGATTTTAATAACAATTGAAAATAAAATCATGTTTAATTTTATTATCATGTTTCTATTTTTTTTGTAATTTTACTCTCACAAGAAAAATCAACGACTCCCCACACTAACAATAGGAAGACACGTGAAGACAAGAGGATATGCTTCAAATTCACGTACAAATGCAAAAATCAACAGTTCTTTAGAGTAAGTTCACTTTTGTTAGGAAGATACGTGAATTAGCTTTGAAAAATAGGCAATCCTGCATTAAATGATGGCTGCTACATTAAATATTATAAAGAAAATAATGTTTGACTAGTGTTGCTGTGTGCTCTACATTGAAGACATATGAAGACTAACTTTGAAGACTAGCTTAACGAATTAAATGATTAGAAGTGAAAAACAGCAACAAAGATGAAGACGTGAAGAAGAAGAAAGTAGCTATACCTATATCTGTCTCGGATTTAAAAGACACGAGAATCAACAAATGTTATTTTGGCTCTTTATAAAGAATGAGATGAGGTCTTTGTTTAAGTTTAGGAGTCGAGGAGGTGAAGCAAAAATTAAAGAGCTGCATTGTCTTCTTCATTACAAAAAATTGTTGAAGTTTATTCTCAAAGTAGAAGTTCTATATATTGCTTTTAGTAAGTATGATCACATCTTTTTTTCTTTTTTACAGTTTTCATATCTCTTCTATCATGCCTAATTTTTCTATTTTGTTATGGGTCTGATGTTATGGACAAGAAAAATCACAGAAGCAGCAAATAGGTATAAAAACAAACCTGAAGATGTTGAAGATATTAAAGATGAACTCGGTGCAGAGAAGAGAAAAACTTGAATATGATATGTTTAAAAAAAAAACGATTATAAAAACTTGTTTTCAAAAATCACGAAAATGTTATTTTTATGTTTTCATAAAATAAATGTTGTTTTTTACTTTTAAAAACAAAATATAAAAACGTGTTTAACCAAACAAGGTATTAAGGCTTTTTTTAATTTACAAAAACCACAGCAGAAAAACCTAAAAAATGAAAACAAACATCCCCTTAGCTAATATCTTGGTAAAAATTAAGCAAACAAATAAAAAATTTATAAGTTTAAATCCTAACAAATAACAACTTCATCTTAACAGATACAATTTTATTTTCTAACAAATAACAGATCTTATCTTTACTACTCTATCTTGCTACTCCCAAATTTTATTTTTAAACAAATACTACATTTTTACCAACTTTGAATCATTCTCTAGCATTCCCTCTTGATTTACATTTGTAAGACTTTTTGAATTTGATGATGTACTTCTTATCACCCTTTGATAGGTGGAGCACATCTTTCTACAATTCTTTTCTTTGGAGCACTTCTCTTTATTCTTCAACATGAGCACTTCTCTCATCACTTATCTCCATAGAGCACTTCTCTCTATGATGCGTCCTGGTGCAGTTCTTACCAACTAAAAGATGTTGTCTTCTTCAATCACTTGTATTGTATTTGTTTATTTTCTATTGTTGAACTTGCAATTCTTTTTCAAATGTCCAAATCCTTTACACCTAAAGCATCAAGTGTAACACCCCATTCCCGCGTGACCCGAACTTGACATCAATTTACCAAAATACCCTTCCCATCGGTGATGGGATGTTACATCAAGGCTTCCCTTTATGCTAGCAATCTTTCTCTTCATGACCAAACTTCTCACAATGACCATATTGAGGAATGTTTGCTTTCTTCTTTGATGCTGAAAACTTTCCTAGATAGGCTCCCTCCACCATCTTTCTACTTTTTTGGTTTTGTCATTACCCTTCTTTGCTTTTGAGCTTGTAAAACATTAATCACTCATACGTCCCTCAAGATCTTTGAGAGCTTTGATACCATATTGGATTTTAGAACCAAAATTTAACCAAAAAAATAGAATAGAAAAGAGATAATGCAAGAGGAAACTTATTGATGAGTTGCACTTTACATTGACGCTGAAGGCCTAAATATATAAGCAATAAAATAACAAACTTAACTAATATCTCGGTAAAAAATAAGCAAACAAATTAAAAATATAAAAGTTTAAATCCTAACAGATAACAACTTTATCTTAACAGATAAAATTTTATCTTCTAATAAATAACAGATCTTATCTTTACTACTCTATCTTACTACTCCCAAATTTTATCCTTAAACAAAGACTACATTTTAACAACTTTGAATCATTCTCCAACATTCTCTCTTGATTTACAGTTGTAAGACTTTTTAAATTTGATGATGTACTTCCCATCACCCTTCAATAGGTGGAGCACATCTTTCTACAATTCTTTTCTTTGGAGTACTTCTCTTAATTCTTCATCGTGAGCACTTCTCTCATCACTTATCTCTATAGAGCACTTCTCTCTATGATGCATCCTAATGCACTTCTCACCAACTAAAAGAGGTTATCTTCTTCAATAACTTGCACTATTTTTGCTTGTTTTCTATTGTTGAACTTGCAATCCTTTTCCAAATGTCCAAATCATTTTCACCTAAAGCATTGAGACATCCCTTTATGCCTACAATCCTTCTCATCATGACCAAACTTCTCACATTGGCCACATTGAGAAATGTTTGCTTTCTTCTTTGATGACAGAACCTTTCCTATATAGGTTCTCTCCACCATCTTTCCACTTTCTTGGTTTCTCACTACTCTTCTTTGCTCTTGAGCTTGTAAAGCATTAATCACTCATAGGTTCCTCAAGATCTTTGAGAGCTCTGATACCATATTAGATTTTAAAACTAGAATTTAACCAAAAAAATAGAATAGAAAAGAGATAATGCAAAAGGAAACTTATTGATGAGTTGCACTTTACATTGATGTTGAAGGTTTAAATATATAAGCAATGAAATAACAAACTTAGCTAATATCTCGGTAAAGATTAAGCAAACAAAATTTTAAAAGTTCAAATCTAGACAGATAACAACTTTATCTTAAAAGATAAAATTTTATCTTCTAACAAATAACATATCTTATCTTTACTACTTTATGTTACTACTCCCATTTTTTATCTTTAAACAAAGATTACATTTTTAACGACTTTGAATCATTCTTCAACATTGTAACATCGGATTTTTTGAGCCTTTTATATTGCTTTGTATTTGGAGATACTACTGTATATTGTCATATACATGGTTGTATATGATTTTAAATATGTAATTGAATCCTTTTGGTATATATGCTAGTGATATATAACATTATGTTTATCGGTATGCGAAATCTTTGAAATTTCTGACACATAAGCTTTTAAGTGTGTAAAACCGAGTCCATCGGATGGATAAGACAGTGGTGGTTAAATTAAATGTATTCTAATGCCTTAGAGCTGATTAGACATGATTTATAGACTTATTAGATACTTAGAAAGCTAAATTGGAGAAGTTGGTGTACATATGGACTTAATTGCAAAATTTGTAAAAGTTAAGGACTTAATTGTAATTTTTCAATTCTTTGAGGACCAATGTGTAATTTTATAAAGTTGAGGGGCCTAATTATAATTTTCAAACTCAGTACCCCCATTTATTTGTGTCCCCAACTTAGGAGTTTTGAGGACGAAACTCTTTTGAGGAGGGGAGGATTTGTAACACCGGATTTTCCAAGCCTTTTGTGTTTTTCTGTATTTCGAGATACTACTGTCTATTGTCATATACATGGTTGTATATGAGTTTAAATATGTAATTGAATCCTTTTGGTACATATGCCAATGATATATAACATTATGTTCATCGGTATGCAAAATCTTGGAAATTTCCAACACATAAGTTTTTAAGTGTGTAAAACCGAGTCCATCGGATGGATAAGACAGTGGTGGTTAAATTAAATGCATTCTAATGCCTTAGAGGTGGTTAGACATAATTTATAGACTTATTAGATACTTAGAAAGCTAAATTGGAGAAGTTGATGTACATATGGACTTAATTGCAAAATTTGTAAAAATTAAGGACTTAATTGTAAATTTTCAATTCTTTGAGGACCAATGTGTAATTTTATAAAGTTGAGGGGCCTAATTATAATTTTCAAAATTCCAAGGACCAAAATAAAAATAAAATTTTTGGTCATTCTCAAATTTTGGACTTAATTGCAAATTTGGGAAAAGTTGGGAGGGTATAATGGTAATTTCACATAACTAAGGGCAAATTGGAAATTCCTCTTATTTGGTAAAAGAAGAGTCAAATTCTAGACTCTTCTACAATGTGGTGGCTATGCAACCCATTAAATGGGCTTTCAAATACTTGGTTTTTATTAAAAGAAAGAAAAAAAAAGGGAAGAGAGGAGGAGAAGAAGAGAACTTTTGGCCATCACTCCAATTTCACCATCTTTTTGACTTTTCAACCCAAACCAAAGTTTTCTAAGCTAATTTGGGGTCAAGGAACTCAAATCTATCATTATATTTGAGAAATTCTCAAGGAATTTGAAGATATCAATAAAGGAAAGTATAGGTAAATTTTGTCTTATCTCTCTCTACATTAAGATTTTGAGTTTGGGGTTAAGATATGTTGTTCTCCATGCTTGATTATGCATGAAACATGGTTTAGATGAATGAAATATTTCATAGAGAGGGTTCATTAAGTCAAAGCCCAAATTGTTCTCTTTAGATGGAAGTTGGTGAATTTTTGAATATCTTTTGAAATTGATGGTAAAAATGAATTCTATGGTGTTAATTATACATGTATGATGTGAATTGATGATGAAGTATGAAGAGAATGTTTGTTGGTTAAGGGTAGGTTGAAATGGTGGAGAAGAGGTGGATGAATGTGATGAGTTGTGTAATTGATAAATGTTGCTTAAATGAAAGGAGTTGGTTTGAATGGAGTAGTGGAATGTGTCATTGATTGTAAGTGCTACCATATGTCATGTTAGGAGCATGAATTGTTATGGTAAAGTATTGAAAATGAGAATTGAAAGTCATGCACATTAGGTGTTTGATAAAATGCCTAAGTGAATTTGGCTTAGGATTTAAGGATTCTGAGGGTGTACATTGGAAAGAAACTATCATGTTTACTTAGAGTAAACTTGAAATATTGCCTAGATTGATGAATAATGGCCTAATATGCTTGGATGAAAAATGTGCTTAATTATGTCATAAAATGAGTAAGTTTGGATTAAAGGCATTAAATGTCTTAGGAAATGCAAAAAGGGAAGCTAATGTGATGATGTTTAAATATGAAATTTATGTTTAAGTAGTATTTTCATCGTATGTTGTTTTTATGTATAAAGGCTCACGAGCTGTGAATTGAGGAGCTCACATTAAGGACTGTTGAAGTTAAGAGAGGGTATACTTTCTTTTGAGGTGAGTTGGGGAACCATATTTCTCATATGGAATGAGATCACTCTAAGTCATGTATGATGACTTGTATGTGAATTTTGAACCTAGGTAACGCATGATAGAATTGAATTTCAAATGGATGCTAACATGTGTATGTATTCGATAAATGGTGCTGTTTTTGAAAAACTTTGTATTTGGAGTAGAAAAGATAGCTTTTATTTTATGAGAAAATATTTGAAATTTACATATGGATAATCGAGTCATGTATGATGCATGTATTTGTTCTCTTTTGGCTTAGAGTCATGGCACAGTTTTATTTCATCGGTTGGACCGATAAATAAAGGCATGGTGCCTTACTTGATTTTATACTTAATAATTGGACATGATTTTTTTGTAATTTGTGAGAAAACGACTGGCCAATCGTGTGCTGGGCACACCTGATTATGATTAAGAGACCCCCGTACCCTTGACGCTGGTACATGAAAGTCAAGTCACCGTATCAACACTTTTCTACGAGACTTGTCGATGGCTCCAAACCTAAGGTCTGGATACCACCGAGGTCATCACCGAGGTCGTGATGCTCTTGTCGACTATCGTTCAAACTCACCACGGATGAAAGTTGAGCCAACATCGAGTATCGGTGCGTGTGCACATTAGTTTGGCCCACTAATGGTGTCACACATGATTGTTTTGGCTTATCCTCATATTGGTTTTTGTATCAAGATTTGATCGATACATATGATGTTTTTATGTTTTTGTGTATTGGAATTGGGACCTATGGTTCCTAACCAGTATACATTGAGTCATAGGCTGGGCCTATGTGTTTTCTATGTGATATATATTCATTTCATAGGTTATCTATACTATCTTGAAATGAATCAATTCTACTTGTGATATATGATTTTCTGCCCATTGAGTACCTAGTGTACTCACTCCCTTCGCTTTCCAACCATGCAGGTTAATTTAATGAGCTTGAAGCTCTATAAAGATTGTGTGGCTTTTTGATATTTTCAGGGTATTTCTGCACAGGGGCAGTCTCCCATTTTGTACTTTTATTGTCTAGTGGCTCATGGATTGTGTTTATGTAAATATGTTTTTTTAATTTTGTGAGTTAACTTTTGATTTCCTTAGGTTTTGTAAAAGATTCTATGTATGAACCATTGATACTGTTATTGTGATTGCCTTGAGTTGAGATTGCCTAGGGTTGAGATTGTTTTGAGTGGACTAGAGAGTCCGGATGTTATGGCTGGATGTGAATATAGAAGTATGGTTAAAACCATTTGCAGGTTTTGAGATTTTTTAAAATACAGTAGTTGTGTCGCCCAAATTTTTCAAAAAAAAAGAGATATGCAGTAAGCCTTGCATAGTCGGATTAAGGATACTGTGAGTATCCTTAGCCCGAGTATGCGGCAGTTGTCATGGACCCGATGTGGTATCGGGTTGTGATAATTAAATTGGTATCAACTACATGGTTTTGTATTTTCAGAAGTATTATTTCTATTTTCAAAAAGTTCATGAGCCTTAGGAGTCGAGTCTGGGTGTCGAAAGCCTTTGGTTGAGAAGTTGAGTCTTAGATCGTTAAGTTGACATCCTTAACGGTCGGATAGTTCGACCTCGGCCAGAGTACTTGTCGACATTCCTTGGGATGTTTGGGATATCGAATAAGCTAGGCTTAGCCGAATTTATTTTAATTAAACAATGTCTTTTTTTGATTTTATAGTGATAACATGGTTGGACGAGGAAGGGGAAGTCGTCACAAGGTTGGACCTTTGCGACTATTGTGATGCATGTTCTATGTAGTATCGGTAAACTCGTAAATAGTATGACTGCTAACCTATGGTGTTATAAGGTATTATGTGTGTGTTTGGTAAAGATGCTAAAGTTTTGATCGACACTAGCGCGCAAACGTCATTTGCCAGTGTGACCTTTGCTGAGGATATTAGTCATCCATCAGAGCCATTAGATCCTCCTCTCATTGTGGTCACTCCTATTGAAGAGCAAGTGGCTTGCGATGAAGTATATACTACTTGTGAGATAAAGATCAGTGATGCTGTGTTAGAGGCAGATCTTATTCCTCTCGATCTTCAGGATTTTGAGGTGATTTTGGGGCTTGACTGGATAGAAAGGTATCGCGCCAGAGTTGACTGTTTTAAGAAAGAAGTGGAGTTTGAACCTTAAGGATGAGTTTTGATTAAATTTACTGGTGACCGACGGGTACTCCCGAGTTGTTTGATATTGGTGATCAAGGCCAAGAGGTTGATTTGCCAGGGATGCCAGGCATTCCTTGCACATGCAATTGGCACTTCAACAAAGAGGGTTGAACTAGGAGATGTCCCCATTGTATGCAAGTTCCCTGATGTTTTTCTCGAGGAGTTGCCTAGATTGCCACCTGATTGGGAATTTGATTTCACTATTGACCTGGCCTCAGGGACAACTCCAATATCTATACCACTGTATCGTATGGCACCGGCAGAATTGAAAGAGTTGAAGATTCAACTACAAGAGTTATTAGACAAGAGCTTCATCATACCAAGTCATTCACCATAGGGAGAACCAGTATTATTTGTCAAAAAGAAGGATGGGACCCCTATGTTTATGTGTTGATTATCGACAATTAAACAGGTCACCGTCAAGAATAAATACCCACTTCCCAGCGTTGATGATTTATTTGATCAGTTAAGAGGGGCTACAGTATTCTCAAAGATAGATATGAGGTCTAGGTACCATCAGTTGAAGATTGATGAGAAAGATGTGCACAAGACTGCTTTCCGGACGAGGTATGGACATTATGAATTTTTAGTGATGCCGTTCGGATTGACAAATGTACCAGCAATATTTATGGATTTCATGAATAGGGTGTTCCATCCCTATTTAGATCAGTTTATCATAGTCTTCATTGATGATATTATGATATACTCTAAGAATGAAGAGGAGCATGCTAGACATATCCAGATTGTGATGCAAATACTTCGCAAAAGGCAGTTGTATGTGAAGTTCTCAAAGTGTGAATTTTGGCTAAGGGAGATAGGATTCCTTGGGCATGTTGTATCAGGGGAAGGTATTTTTGTGGACTCAAAGAAAGTTGAAGCTATACTTGAATAGGAACAACCTAAGAATGTGACAGAAGTACGTAACTTTCTAGAAGTAGTTGGTTATTATCGAAGATTTGTTGAGGGTTTCTTAATGCTTGCAGCTCCTTTATCGAGGCTTACTCAGAAGGGAATAAAATTTCAGTGGGATGATAAATGCGAGTCGAGCTTCTAAGAGCTGAAGAGATGATTGACATCTGCACCAGTGTTGGCTTTACCTACCCAAGGGGCTGCGTATGAGGTATACAATGTTGCCAGTTGCCAAGGACATAGCTGTGTACTTATGCAAGCTGGGCGAGTGATCGTATATGCTTCTAAACAGCGGAAAAAACACGAGCTAAATTATCCTAGACATGATTTGGAGTTGCAGCAGTAGTATTTGCACTCAAGATTTGGAGACACTATCTTTATGGGGTGTCAGTTTTTATAATATCGTATAGGGATCCGAGATTTACCTCACGATTTAGGCCAAAATTTCAAGAATCTTTAGGGACTAAATTGAAGTTTAGTACTGCCTTCCACCCCCAGACTGATGGTCACTCAGAGAGGACCATTCAAACACTAGAGGACATGCTAAGAGTATGTGTGATGGAATTCTAAGAGAGTTGGGAACGACAATTATCTTTGATTGAGTTCGCTTATAACTGTTAGACCCTGAACTTTCGGTGAAAATTAGGAATATTGAAATGAATTCAATGAGTGTTTTCGGATATGAATTGTGTTATAGATGTTATTGTGCTTAAAGAAAATTCATGAGAAATGAAGTGATTGGTTTTGATGACTTTGAAATTTTAGTAGATTTGTATGAGTTATGAAAGTTAAAGTGAATGGGTTGATTGAAATGGAGTTGAAAAGCATGAAATAGAAAGTGAAAGTGTGAAATTTTGAAGAAAATAGAAAGTTTGACTTTTTGATTTAGGCAGAATTTAAGGAAATGATCTTCATAAAATTTGTAGATTATGTTGAGATTTTTCTGTAGCCATAAAGTTTGACAGTTTTCGATATCAGAATAAAAAGTTATGAGATTTCAAAGTTAAGTGTATTTGACGTTGTTTTGGAAAAATACTATGAAGTATAGATTTGTGTGTATTGTGCTTTGAGGCCGATCTCCATACTGATGTGGTTTGAATTGAAGTAAATGGTTTATGTGAAAGTTATAGAGGATTAGAATAGCTTTAAAGTGATGTATAATATGCAATTTTTTGCACGTGGAGGTTGAAAGATGTGAGATTGTGAAGTTTGAATGTTGTTGATATGGAAATTTTCGAGCAGCAGCTTCGATTTGGATTTTGACCCTCATTGATGTAGAATTTGTTCATAGGGTCTTAATGAAATTGTAGCTCATGTTTCCAGCTTTCTAACGCCATAAAGTATGCAATTTTTCGATATTGGGGCAAGAAGTTATGATAATTTAAAGTTTGGATATTTCTTAGGTGATTGCTAACAGGGCAGAAACTTTGATTGAAAAATTGACTTAGCTAGAGGTTGAAATTACTTTGGAGTTCTTCATGAACATTGTAGAGCTTGTTTTTATCTTTCCATAGATATAAAGCACGAAAATATTGGACAAGGGAGTAGAAATTTATGATTGTTAGAAGTTCTGATGCTGTTTAGTGTGAAACCGATCGACCAGTAACTTTTTGTGGAGTTTTTGACCCATTTAGAGGTCTATATGATTTTTAAGGCCTTCATAAACATTGTAGAGGGTTATTTTACCTTTCTGTAGACACCAAGTTTGTCAAATTTGGAGTTTTGGGTCAAAATTTATGATGTTTACAAGTTGAGGTGTTGTTTAAAGTTTTGAGGAAATTATAGATCGGTCATATTCAAGCTCATTTTTGACCCCCTTAAAGACCGAGCTTGCTTTTAAGTCCTTCTTGAAAATTGTAGATCTTTCTTTTTTCTTTCCAACGGTACCAAGTTTATAAAATTTGGAGCTCCGAGTCAAAAAATATGAAGGTCGGAAGTTAAGAGGTCAGATTGTGCGAGTGATCGACCGCCCAGCATGAAGCGGCGATCATGAGCCTTCGCCCGATCGGGCGAGCGAGGCGCCCGCGCTGGTCGATCGGCCCGCGAGGTTGATTTCAGCCGACCTGACCTCCCTCCGCTCTTTTGGCCATAACTTCTTCGTCCGACCTCTGATCGATCAGATTTTTGAAGCGTTGAATTTCTAAGACATTTTTCTATCTTTCTATACTAGATAGATCGATTTTGGCATTAAATGGAGAAAAATAGATCGGATTAAAGTGAACTGACCGGTGGAAAAAGTCTGAATATCGTTCGGTATTTTGGAGGTATCGCGATCGGCAGAGCTTCGATCGATCTGATTCTGTTTTGAAATTAAAACAGAGACATTGGGCTACAAATTTTATGAAGGAGCCGATCGACAATTAAGCCTCTAAGACTTTCAATTTCGGATCGGAATTTAAGTGTAGTGTTCAGTCTCGGTTTTGTAGTGGCGGAACAAACTTCGGTATTTTGTAGATATTTTGAGCTATAGAGCTCCAATAGATCGGATTCTTGTTGAAAATTAAAATTAGAGACATGGGGCTACAAATGTTATGAAGGAGCCGATCGACAATTAAGCCTCTAAGACTTTCAATTTCGGATCGAAATTTAAGTGTAGTGTTCAGTCTCAGTTTTGTAGTGGCAGAACAGACTTCGGTATTTTGTAGATATTTTGAGCTATAGAGATCCAATAGATCGGATTCTTATTGCAAATTAAAATAGAGACATGGGGCTATAAATGTTATGAAGGAACCGATCGACAATTAAGCCTCTAAGACTTTCAATTTCGGATCGGAATTTGGTGTAGTGTTCAGTTTCGGTTTTGTAATGGTTTGAACATTGTTCGGTATTTTGGAGATATTTCGAGTTGAAGAGCTCCGATCGCTCTGATTATTATTTTAAATTAAACTAGAGACATAGATATACAATTGTTATGAAGGAGCCGATCGACAATTAAGCCTCTAAGACTTTCAATTTCGGATCGGAATTAGGTGTAGTGTTCAGTTTCAGTTTTGTAATGGTCTGAACATCGTTCGGTATTTTGGAGATATTTCGAGCTGTAGTGCTCCGATCGATCTGATTCTTATTGTAAATTAAACTAGAGACATGGGGCTATAAATGTTATGAAAGAGCCGATTGACAATGTAGCCTCTAAGGCTTTCAATTTCGGATTGAAATTTAGATGTAGTGTTCAGCCTCGGGTCTGAAGAACAGACTTCAGTATTTTGGAGATATCTTGAGCTATAGAGCTCTGATCGATCCGATTCATGAAGCGATGGATTCGTAAGACATAAAGGGATGTTTCTCTAAAGTTTTTAAGGCAAAAAGGAAGGGGCAATTTTGAAAGTTTACTTAGAGAGTTAAGGTTTTAGGCTTATGAGTAAGGGCAATTTGGTCAATTTTAAGTCATTTAATGACATGGCAAGATTGTGGTCCTTTATAAGGAGAGAATGCATGACACTTAGATAGAAAAAGACAGCAAGAGAAGAAAAGAAAGAAGAGAAAGAGAGGAGAATGAGAGAAGCTTCGGTGAAAGAGAAAGAGAGAGAAAGCAAAGGGTTTTTGATTTTTGGGGAGATTTCAAGGGAGTTTTGAGTTGATTCAAGGAAAAAAGGATGGAAGATGATGAAAGCTTCCTTCCAAAACAAGATATATCCGAAAATGGTGAAGGATGAGGTAAGACCCGAAATTTTGATTTGTAAATTTTAGAGAGTTCTTGGTTTAGAATCATGGAAAATGATATGAGTTTGTGTATTATGGAGTCAATTTGGGTGATTGCTCAGTATTATGGGTTTAATTTTGGATGGAAATTAATTAGGGTTATGCCCAATTTTATGAATTGAGGTTTTTGAAAATTTGTGATTTAGATAGCTTGATTATATGTGGAATTAGTGTTTTCTAAGTTCAATTTGAAGGATTATGTTATTTATGAGGTTGAATTTGTGTGACATTGGTGTAGGGAATTTTCAATTAGAAGAATAAAAGAAGAAATGGTCAAATTGAAGCATTGGATAAGCTTCAAGCATGGAAATGAGGTGGGTACCTGCTTATAATAAAATTTATAAGCCACTACTGCTTACTTTAAAGAAAGAGATTTTTCTGATTTCAATTGCATCATAAATGTTGCATCATTGTATGAATGATTTGAAAAATCATTTTTGATTCAATATATGAACTTTTGATGAATTGTAAAATACATTTGTGTTATGCCTCGAAAGATTTTCATGGCATTTCGTATATTCAGAAGAGATCATTCGATAAATTGATTTGAGCATGATATGTGCTTTGTGTGGGCGAGAGAGAACCTGTTTCCTTAGTCTTGTGCACGATGACCCCTAACCTTATCACGGCTGCCCGCTTGAGGCCACGAGATTCTGAGAAATCGGACTCGTCGTGTTTACGGTAAAATTTCAGTTTTTCGTCGTTATGTGTGCATTTGCATTGTGAAGTGATATGATTGATGCATTCATGTTTTGGAAATTGTGATTTCGACTACTGCGAGAAAAGAACTTTTGAAAATGTGCTTTATGGGTTTCAAACAAAGTTTCTGCAAGAAAATAAAAAAAAAGCATTTTTTAAAGGTTTTGCTTATTTATTTGTTATAAACTGTTACTCACGAGCTATAAGCTCACCCCCTTCATTCCCATCTGCAGGTGATGAGAAGAAGATCGGGTGAAGAAAATTGAAGGTTTTTGTCTGTATGTGTGTGCATATTGTTTTGTTGTAAGTTAGATTGTTGTTGAGAATTCCGCGATCATTGGATTGGTGTATATATGCGGATTTTGGATATTTATGTTGTATTATGGCTTGGAATGTTATTAAGGTTTTGTAAGTAATTAATTTATGATGTGTATGGATTATGAAATTGTGTATGGATATGGAATGTGGATTTGCATACTGAATTGAGATGAGATGAATATGAATGGTTTTGTATATAAATTGTGTTGCTGGATATGAGTTTTGATTAAGATTATAGAATTGATGAATTCTAGATTGGAAAGGGGTATGGCTTTGTATGAGATTGAGTAAAAAGGAAAAGAAAGAAAGAAAAAGTTATACCGGATATGATTAGTTTAGAATAGATGTCTTAAGGTTTCTAACACGATACTTTTCCTAAAATATTTGTTCACGGATATCGAAAATTGGTTTCAATTCGATTTGATCCGAAGTTTGCTTCGTTTTGATTAGCTTCCGATTCTTTCGCTTTAAGATTGGATTTGCTTTCGTGTTGTAAATAGCATTCTTCGCTTTCGCTTATGATTTTGCTTCCGCCTTATGTTCCTTTCTTTCGATTTTGTTTTGTTCCGTTTCCGTTTCATTTTTTGGTTGCGGTCCGGTCTAGGGATCGGGTCCCAACATTTATGGTATCAGAACCCAGTAATAGGATCTTACATGGGCGTATGTGTATGAGTGATTTGCATGAGAAGATGATAAGAGTTAGTGAATGGATATGATTGAATTAGTGAGAATGTGATATTGATGTGACTAAGTTTTCATGAATTATTTGAAGAACCAAATTGATTGTTTGATTAAGGTGATGAGTTATATGATCGATCATAAGAATGTGTATGATACTGAGGTAAGAATGTGATGACGATTAGGCTTCTTTGATCACTTTGTTGATTTGATGTTGTATATATAATTGTGAGATGGCATAAGGAATGTTTGAAAGATAAGGTTATTGATAGGAAAATATGGATAATGGTTGATTTTGAATGATGATTTGTAACACCCAATTCCCGCCAGACCCGAACCCGACATCCACAATGATATCCGAGTCCGTGCCCTGCGAGGGTGGCGTGCTAACCACTCAATCAGAAATCGGTACATTATTCATTTAAAACATATATGCGGAATTCCATGCACAAATTGGGTACTCATTCAATCACATCCAATTTGAATACACACAATTCCAAAAGTTCTTGAGGTCCATTTCACACAAACAAATAAACACTTTATTACAAAATAAAGACATGCAATGCAGACACGAACTGATCCCGACTGCTGAACTTCACTTGAATCCTGCAAACATACTCCCGTTTTACTAACAGGGTACTCTTTAATTCCTGAAAAATAGTTGCAATGTTGGGTGAGTTTGCGAACTCAGTGAGAAACCATCATCGATGGTTCACTCAACGCATGCATAAACCAATAATTCACATCTTATCACATATCATTGCATTCCAAATCAATTCAGGCATTGCTAACTTGTACACATATAAGGCGTATCGCCTTTCACACTATTCACATACACATCGACACTGCACACAAATCTCTTCCCATAATTTCCATTGTTTTACTTTGATTTGTGATCGGACGCTAATGAGCATGACTTGAGATACACTTAGGGAGTAGGAGAGCCCTCGGGTATACATCGCTTCCCTCGAGCTCAAAGCTCGGTTCAGAATGATAATCACATTTTAAGCAAGTAGGAGAGCCCTTGGGTATGCACTATCGCCGCCACATTAGGGATAGGAGAGCCCTCTAGGTATGCACTATTCCCTTTTTACAATTGATGAGCTTATAGCTCCGATCAGAATATGCTCCAGTCACAACCATTATTTATTAACCAATTATGGATTTCACACGTTCATTCATATCTCTATAGACAATACACATGTATCAAAACAGATTCCCAATCATTTCACAGCAGCATTCACATGTAGTACACACATTTTGCACTTCAGTATCACATTCAAATACTTCGGACACCCGTGGTCCGGAATCAATCAAAACAAGCACATATATCCCTCCATTCTCTCCACATAGCATCATTGCAAATTATTAAACACATAAAGGCTGAGGAACCAACTAGGTTATTCACCTGAATTTTCTAGCCGATGCCTGGAAGCTCCAGCACTGTCCGTGGATTATCGATCCATCGGCTCTAAAACAATCAATTCATTTCATTCATTACAAAATGCACAGTCGAAATAATTAATGATGCACATGCCTTGAATAAAAGATGTACTATGCCTATTCATGATTTTTCCGGTACCTTTTCCCACTTTCCATTTTCTTTTACTCAGTATCGAACTTTCACTCACTTGATCAATATCAGTTCATTTCCAATTCAATAACATGATATAGAACTCCCCAATTTCAATTCTAATATCCAGGCAATTATCATGTCATACTCGTTAGGCTATGACCTCAAAAGCAATATCACTAATCTCTAGATCAAATTCAATCTTTATGCTCAGTTCCTAAAATTCCCAGTAGCAATGAATTTACTTTCAAAGTCTCACATTATACCCCAATTACTCAAAACAATTCTTAGGATGCAATACAATCATATTTCTTAGCTTTCTTTCACAAATCAGGATTCTCATAATTTAATTTCAAACCTTCATTCTTTTCCTCATTTGTAGAACTCTTTCTCTAGATCACAACAAATCAAACATCACCTAAATCGGAGGTCTACATCAAAAGTTATGCCCCTAAAACTAAACTATACTCATTCAAGAGAAAGCTTGACCTCGCCATGACGTGAGGACGTTCGTCGCGGCGACAAGGGGCGCTCGCCGCGGCGACAAGCATAGCTCGACGCGGCGTGGACGATTGGAGGCTCGCCGTGACGTGCTTCAATAATCTCGCCGCGGCGAGGCCTTCGCGCGTGCCGTGGCGAGAACATAATTTTCTCGCCGCGTCGCAGCGCATGCACGCCGCGACGTGCGGCCTTCCAGTCGTCTTCTCCGACGAACTCTCCCTCTTTTCTCTCTTTAAAAAAATCGAGTACTAACTCATAAACGCTCAAATCTTTAACAATTAACTCCTATGCATGCTTTAAACACAATAATCACAACATTAAACCATTAACTTACCGAATCAAGCCAAAAATCCACAAATCTCTAGAAACCCTAAAACCTTCAAAACCAACGATCTCCACCTTCAAGCCTCAACCAACTCCATCTCCTACAATAAACAAGCTAGCCTTGCACAATGAAAGGGAAACCACAAGAAATGATCGAGAGCTCACACCAAAGGGAAAGAAATCGAAGATCACCGTGGGAGAAGAGAAGAAGAAGATTGCTTTACCTTAGGATAAAAATCCCCAAATTGAAACCTAGATATATATATATAGACATCAGTCCTCAATTCCTTTAGATTTCAGTCTCTAAATTCCAATGGCTCAACATTTTTAATTCTCCTAACAGTATAACTCTCATTTTTCCATCACCATTGGACAATTCTTTCAGTACCATACAATCAATCAGTCGGTCCCTCGAAAATTTTCGGTCTGGGCATTTTTCCCCGAATTTCTAGAAAATTTCCTATAAGCCACTATCAATTTCTAATCACTCTTAAACTATTCTAAATCAATTATATGAACCCAATTATTCCTAATTTCTCAATCAATCATAATCCAATCTAATTATCTCACACATTCACAATTCAAATCATTTACAAAAACAAATGTCGGGAAAAGTCATGAATGCATGTACCTATATGTGCATGTGCCAAATAACTCATTCCTCTACAATCAGAGACCAAATAAACGTTCACATCAGAAATATGAAATGCAAATTACTAGCCTGACCAAAATGAACCATATACCCTTCCCATTAGGGTCGGGATGTTACAATTCTCCCCTCCTTACAAAAATTTCGTCCTCGAAATTTCATATACGATTGATCAGGGAGGCAGGGGAAATTGCTCCGATCACTATATACTGTTTCCCACTTATGTTACTATATAGCCAATTCCTGCCAAATAACTGAAATCAATACTATCAATCACTCTTCATCTTTTCTCTAACTATACACAGTCTCATAGTTTCCTCAAGATCACTCGCAATTCTTTACTTTCGATATCGATAATACATATGTCAGATCATAACAATATTTCCTAAACCTGTCCAAGTAACACTTTGGATCCGAAACATCTTTTACAGATTTATAAATCCGTAGTTCCATTCACACTATAGTCCCATAGAGATCACTACATATCGAATTTAATTTCCCTTCATTACACCTGTGTCTCTATCTAAGTGTATCTGACCGATTCGATACACTTCAAAACATTTCATTTATCGTTTATCAGAGTACATCCTTTTAGTGAGAAAACCTGAATCTCATAAAATTATAATCACCTCGATAACAATCAACTCGACACATTGTCATAAATTTTGATTTCGAAATCCCTATTACAGATTCATTTACTCAAAACATATACGCTGCTCAAATGGTGTCACCAATGCAACAATTGATATAGTTGCAATCAATTCAGAATATACGCCAATTTATGTCCCTATGAATTCCCAAATTATCCATTTGACAATTGATTCCAACAGACAAGCCTGTTGGTTGATCATACAAACAACCATTCGATTTTTCACGCTAAACTATCGATTCCTCTTTCGATTTGCTCTTACTAAACCATAATACTCTCTAACAGTTTCTCGATAACATTCGCAAATGTCAACACCTTAATTTGGTCTTTGCCAATCTTTTTAAATATACACACCAGTTTCATAATTCCAATAACAAATAATACTTTCTTTTTGCCCCTTTTGGCTAGCTCGACGATTTATACTCAGTCATACAATCAAAACCTTATCACTCAGATAATTTCCTGTTTAATCCATTTAATTTCATGACTAGCATAATTGAATTATCCAATCACTTAATTCTTTTCAAATCTTTCGAATTCACAAAACACTATTGATTTGCACATTCGTAGACATTTTCAATTGTTTATGTCCAATTATTGTCTCCAAGCTTTTAGAGCAACACTCATTACAACAGATCGCAAATTATCAATCCCAATACAGCCCATGAAGTTTTACTTGTCCCAAGGTACAAAAATCACTTTACATCCTTTCGTCAGATTGCAGTATAACCTTTACTGGGACATTGCAGTATATAATGCAAAATCTCCAATATATAAGTCCCTTACAATTTCGCATTGTATCCATACCCCTATCGTCATTAAGTCTCCCAATGTGCCATTTTTGAATAATAATTCATCCACTATTTATTCAATCAAGGTCAAATTCACTCTTACATATGAGACTCGCATAGTATACAATTTCCTCATCTGAGCCAATTTATCGTCTTCACTTTTCAAATGCATTTAATCGATCATCGATGATCTTAATCATTCTCCAAATCTGAATGCACTCAAGACACTTTACCTTTCAGTAGCACAATACTATTAGGGCATTGTCATCTCGGAAAATTACAATTCAAAATTCCTTATACACGTGATCAATTTGCATAACTCTTTAAATATCAAAGTCTCTAATGAGGAACAATTTTCTTATAATTTTCTCAATTCCATCATAACATATTCTGACATATGTTCCTGCTACCCTAATTCCTCCATATAACCCAATTTATTTACAATAGATCCTTGCTGCGTTATATAAACATTCATCAAATCAATTTCGTAGTTCCAGACATAATTACACAAACCATACACTAATCTATTTTCTCCTCATATTCAAATTACTATTTTCTTCATGTTCAGTAATTCTCTTACATAATTGGATTCATCTCATCATCATAATGACAGATTTTCTACCTCTTACGCCGAGTCTCTCGCTAGAATTTAGACTCCAAATTTAACTTGTAATTCATTTCAAATTTATCTCTATATCGTCCTTTCAGACCGATCACTATTTAATTGAATCATTTGATCGACTTAATCCAATTCAGTAAATTTTTCTTTGCAAGCAGATTTCTTACTATTTTCATCAATACTTCTAACATTCTCAACATCACAGTCATCACATTTCTTGTCAATCAATTCCAATGCCTTAGAAACACAATATCCCATATAGATCAATCTATGCCACAATCCATATAATCAAACTATCCTTTTTAATACTATTCATTGAGGTCCGTAACAGCAAAAATCATTGCATCGATATACCAATTAGTCACTTACACGAAGGATACACAATACTCTCTTTTTGCACCTAACCTCACTCGTGAGGATTAAATTATGATCAAGTCTTCAACATATAACAAATTTCAATTCATTCCCAATATAATCATCACATCTTATTTGAAAATGTATTCTCATCAAATACTACTAAGAACTCTTTATTCACATTTACTCGAGATAACCTTTCTTTTTTTGGTACCACCATTAGCAGTCTCTCTTCTTTCCCAAAGGATTTATCATAAACATTTTCCTTTCTCATTTGAACTCATATTGAACTTTATACAATACGATCATCCCTTAATTTACTTCTCATGCCATCTCAACATACACAAGACAATTTCGGTTAATATTTTTCACTTACCATGGGGCTCTCATAATCAGGTGTGTATTCACTTAGGCAAATCAACTAAACCGGAACATCTGTTTCACTTATCAGATCTTTGTCTTACCTTTCAATCTTTTCATTATTACATCGCACCCATATAATTTCACACTAAAAAATCAACATCATAGATATACCATCATTCTTAATTTCTCTCTAACGTAATCGATTTACAGTCATAAATCATTATTCATAACACTCGTCACAGTAATCAATCTCAATTATAACATTTCATTTCATCCACATTATACACTTGTACTCTTTTCATTTCTATCATAGCTCTAATTTTCTTTATCAGTTCAGAACATATTCACATCTATCTCACATTCAAGGATATACCCCCGGTATAATGCGGATATCGCATTCCATAAGGTATCTACAAATACTAATACACTCAATCTTCATTTGTCAAATCGAATCATATACCTTTTTCCGATTTCATGATATCCACAACTGGCATTTATCCCATTCTGATATATCATCAATTTCCTCACAAATTCTAATGATCAAACAATTGGTACAGCTCCTACATGTGACTCATATATTAGATCGGGATCGCTTGTCACTTTGCTCACGTGACATGACTTAAATGCATGTAGCTAGACACAAATTTCAGAATGCCCATATACAATCGTACTTCTGGGCTCTGATACCACAAATGTAACACCCCACTCCCGCCAGACCCGAAACTGACATCCACAATGATATCCGAATCCGTGCCCCGCGAGGGTGGCGTGCTAACCACTCAATCAGAAATCGGTACATTATTCATTTAAAACATATATGCAGAATTCCATGCCCAAATTGGGTACTCATTCAATCACATCCAATTTGAATACACACAATTCCAAAAGTTCTTGAGGTCCATTTCACAAATACAAATAAACACTTTATTACAAAATAAAGACATGCAATGCGTATACCTAATCGATCCCATCACGACCTTCACTTGAATCTCGCAAATATACTCCGCTTTACTAACGAGGTACTCTTCAATTCCTGAAAAATAGTTGCAATATTGGGTGAGTTTGCGAACTCAGTGAGAAACCATCATCGATGGTTCACTCAACGCATGCATAAACCAGAATTCACATCTTATCACATATCATCGCATTCCAAATCAATTCAGGCATTGCTAACTTGTACACATATAAGGCGTAACGCCTTTCACACTATTCACATACACATCGACACTGCACACAAATCTCTTCCCATAATTTCCATTGTTTTACTTTGAGTTGTATTTGACGCCAATGAGCAGACTTGGATACACTTAGGGAGTAGGAGAGCCTCGGGTATACATCGCCTCCCTCGAGCTCAAAGCTCGGTTCAAGAATGAAGAATCACATTTTAAGCAAGTAGGAGAGCCCCTGGTATGCACTATCGCTCGCTCACATTAGGGATAGGAGAGCCCACTAGGTATGCACTATTCCCTTTTACAATTGATGAGCTTATAGCTTCGATCGTAATATGCTCCACCACAACCATTATTTATTAACCAATTATGGATTTCACACGCTCATTCATATCTCTATAGACAATACACATGTATCAAAACATATTCCCAATCATTTCACAAAGATTCACATGTAGTACACATTTTGCACTTCAAGATCACATTCAAATACTTGGACACCCGTGGTCCTAATCAATCAAAACAAGCACATATATCCCTCCATTCTCTCCACATAGCATCATTGCAAATTATTAAACACATAAAGGCTGAGGAACCAACTAGGTTACTCACCTGAATTTTCTGGCCAATGCCTGGAAGCTCCAGCACTGTCCGTGGATTATCGATCCATCGGCTCTAAAACAATCAATTTATTTCATTCATTACAAAATGCACAGTCGAAATAATTAATGATGCACATGCCTTGAATAAAAGATGTACTATGCCTATTCATGATTTTTCCGGTATCTTTTCCCACTTTCCATGTTTTTTTACTCAATTTGAACTTTCACTCACTTGATCAATATCAGTTCATTTCCAATTCAATAACATGATACAGAACTCCCCAATTTCAATTCTAATATCCAGGCAATTATCATGTCATACTCGCTAGGGTATGACCTCAAAAGACATATCACTAATCTCTAGATCAAATTCAATCTTTATGTTCAGTTCCTAAAATTCCCAGTAGCAATGAATTTACTTTCAAAGTCTCACATTATACCCCAATTACTCAAAACAATTCTTAGGATGCAATACAATCATATTTCTTATCTTTATTTCACAAATTGGGATTCTCATAATTTAATTTCAAACCTTCATTCTTTTCCTCATTTGTAGACCTCTTTCTCTAGATCACAACGAATCAAACATCACCTCAATCGGAGGTCTACATCAAAAGTTATGCCCCTAAAACTAAACTATACTCATTTAGTAGAAACAGCCTCGCCACGACGTGAGGACGTTCGTCGCGGCGACAAGGGGCGCTCGTCGCGACGACAAGCATAGCTCGACGCGGCGCGGATGATTGGAGGCTTGCCGCGACGTGCTTCAATAAGCTCACCGCGGTGCGTAAATGGAGGCTCGCCGCGGTGAGGCCTTCGCGCATGCAGCGACGAGAACACAATTTTCTCACCGCGTCGCAACGCAGGCACGCCGTGACGTGCGGCCTTCCAGTCGTCTTCTCCGACGAGCTCTCCCTCTTTTGTCTCTCTAAAAAAATCGAGTACTAACTCATAAACATTCAAATCTTTAACAATTAACCCCTATGCATGCTTTAAACACAACAATCACAACATTAAACCATTAACTTACCGAATCAAGCCAAAAATCCACAAATCTCTAGAAACCCTAAAACCTTCAAAACCAATGATCTCCACCTTCAAGCCTCAACCAACTCCATCTCCCACAATAAACAAGCTAGCCTTGCACAATGAAAGGGAAACCACAAGAAATGATCGAGAGCTCACACCAAAGGGAAAGAAATCGAAGATCACCGAGGGAGAAGAGAAGAAGAAGATTGCTTTACCTTAGGATAAAAATCCCCAAATTGAAACCTAGATATATATATATATAGACATCAATCCTCAATTCCTTCAGATTTCAGTCTGTAAATTCCAATGGCTCAACATTTTTAATTCTCCTAACAGTATAACTCTCATTTTTCCATCACCATTGGATAATTCTTTCTGTACCATACAATCAATCAGACGGTACCGGCATTTTCCCCCGAATTTCTAGAAAATTTTCTATAAGCCACTATCAATTGCCAATAACTCTTAAACTATTCTAAATCAATTATATGAACCCAATTACTCCTAATTTCTCAATCAATCATAATCCAATCTAATTATCTCACACATTCACAATTCAAATCATTTACAAAAGCAAATGCCGGGAAAAGTTATGAATGCATGTACCTATATGTGCATGTGCCAAATAACTCATTTCTCTACAATCAGAGACCAAATAAACGTTCACATCAGAAATATGAAATGCAAATTACTAGCCTGACCAAAATGACCCATATACCCTTCCCATTAGGGTCGGGATGTTACATGATTGATCCATACTATGTTATTAAGAATTGGACCATTGACTTGTGTAAATCTGTTAAGAAATATTGATATGATATGATATTGGTGGTATTTGATACAAGAGTGATAAATTGTGAGTAAGTTGAGAAATGTGTATGATGAGGAATTAGTTAAGAAAGTGATTGAATAAGATTATTTCGAAGAAATTATTTGAGAAAATAAGTTACTTGATGATTATTTAGATAGGAATTTCGTGAGAAAAATTCTTTTAAGAAGGGTAGAATTGTTGGACCCCGAACTTTCGGTGGAAATTAGGAATATTAAAATGAATTCAATGAGTGTTTTCGGATATGAATTGTGTTATAGATGTTATTGTGCTTAAAGGAAATTGATGAGAAATGAAGTGATTGATTTTGATGACTTTGAAATTTGATTAGATTTGTAGGAGTTATGAAAGTTAAAGTAAATGGGTTGATTGAAATGGAGTTGAAAAGCATGAAATAGAAAGTGAAAGTGTGAAATTTTGAAGAAAATAGAAAGTTTGACTTGAAAGTTGACTTTTTGATTTAGGCAGAATTTGAGGAAATGATCTTCATGAAATTTGTAGATTATGTTGGGAGTTTTCTGTAGTCATAAAGTTTGACAGTTTTCGATATCAGAATCAAAAGTTATGAGATTTCGAAGTTAAGTGTATTTGGCGTTGTTTTGGAAAAATAGTATGAAGTATAGATTTGTGTGTATTGTGCTTTGAGGCCGATTGTCATACTGATGTGGTTTGAATTAGAGTAAATGGTTTATGTGAAAGTTATAGAGGATTAGAATAGCTTTAAAGTGATGTATAATATGCAATTTTTTGCACGTGGAGTTTGAAAGATGTGAGATTGTGAAGTTTGAATGTTGTTGATATGGAAATTTTCGAGCAGTAGCTTCGATTTGGATTTTGACCCTCATTGATGTAGAATTTGTTCATAGGGTCTTAATGAAATTGTAGCTCATGTTTCCAGCTTTCTAACGCCATAAAGTATGCAATTTTTTGATATTGGGGCAAGAAGTTATGATAATTTAAAGTTTGGATATTTCTTAGGTGATTGCTAACAGGGCAGAAACTTTGATTGAAAAATTGACTTAGCTAGAGGTTGAAATTACTTTGGAGTTCTTCATGAACATTGTAGAGCTTGTTTTTATCTTTTCATTGATATAAAGCACGAAAATATTGGACAAGGGAGTAGAAAGTTATGATTGTTAGAAGTTCTAATGCTGTTTAGTGTGAAGCCGATAGACCAGTAACTTTGTGTGGAGTTTTTGACCCATTTAGAGGTCGATTTGATTTTTAAGACCTTCATAAAAGTTGTAGAGGGTTATATTACCTTTCTGTAGACACCAAGTTTGTCAAAGTTGGAGTTTTGGATCAAAAGTTATGATGTTTACAAATTGAGGTGTTGTTTAAAGTTTTGAGGAGATTATCGATCAGTCATATTCGAGCACATTTTTGACCCCCTTAAAGATCGAAATTGCTTTTGAGTCCTTTTTGAAAATTGTAGATCTTTCTTTTTTCTTTCCAACGGTACCAAGTTTGTACAATTTGGAGCTCGAAATCAAAAGATATGAAGGTCGGAATTTAGGAGGTCGGATCGCACAAGCGATCGACCGCTAGAGCGTGAGCGATCGCATGCCACTTGCCGATCGGGCGAAGCGGCGCCCAAGACGTTGGTCGATCTACCATGAGGTTGATTTCAGCCGACCCGACCTCCCTCTGCTCTTTTGGCCATAACTTCTTCGTCCGACGTCCGATCGACCCGATTTTTGAAACGTTGGATTCTTAAGACATTTTTCTATCTTTCTATACTAGATAGATCGGTTTTGGCATTAAATGCAGAAAAATAGATCGGATTAAAGTGAGCTGACCGGTGGAAAAAGTCTGAACATCGTTCGATATTTGGGAGATATCACGATCGGTAGAGCTCCGATCGATCTGATTCTTTTTTAAAATTAAAATAGAAACATGGGGCTACAAATTTATGAAGGAGCCGATCGACAATTAAGCCTCTAAGACTTTCAATTTTGGATCGGAAGTTAAGTGTAGTGTTCAGTCTCGGTTTTGTAGTGGCGGAACAGACTTCAGTATTTTGTAGATATTTTTAGCTATAGAGCTCCAATAGATCGGATTCTTGTTACAAATTAAAATTAGAGACATGGGGATACAAATGCTATGAAGGAGCCGATCGACAATTAAGCCTCTAAGACTTTCAATTTCGGATCAGAAGTTAAGTGTAGTGTTCAGTCTTGGTTTTGTAGTGGCCGAACAGACTTCGGTATTTTGTAGATATTTTGAGCTATAGAGCTCCAATAGATTGGATTCTTGTTGAAAACTAAAATAGAGACATGGGGCTACAAATGTTATGAAGGAGCCGATCGACAATTAAGCCTCTAAGACTTTCAATTTCGGATCGGAATTAGGTGTAGTGTTCAGTTTCGGTTTTGTAATGGTCTGAACATCATTCGGTATTTTGGAGATATTTCCAGTTTTAGAGCTCCGATCGATCTAATTCTTATTGTAAATTAAACTAGAGACATAGATCTACAAATGTTATGAAGGAGCCGATCGACAATTAAGCCTCTAAGACTTTCAATTTCGGATCGGAATTAGGTGTAGTGTTAAGTTTCAGTTTTGTAATGGCCTGAACATCGTTCGGTATTTTTGAGATATTTCGAGCTATAGAGCTCCGATCGATCTGATTCTTGTTGTAAATTAAACTAGAGACATGGGGCTATAAATGTTATGAAGGAGCCGATCGACAATATAGCCTCTAAGGCTTTCAATTTCGGATTGGAATTTAGATGTAGTGTTCAGCCTCAGGTCTGAAGAACAGACATCAGTATTTTAGAGATATCTTGAGCTATAGAGCTCCGATCGATCCGATTCTTGAAGCGATGGATTCGTAAGACATAGAGGGATGTTTCTCTAAAGTTATTAAGGTAAAAAGGAAGGGGAAATTTTGAAAGTTTACTTAGAGAGTTAAGGTTTTAGGCTTGTGAGTAAGGGCAATTTGGTCAATTTTAAGTCATTTAATGACATGGCGAGATTGTGGTCCTTTATAAGGAGAGAATGCATGACACTTAGACAGAAAAAGACAGCAAGAAAAGAAAAGAAAGAAGAGAAAGAGAGGAGAATGAGAGAAGCTTCGGTGAAAGAGAAAGAGAGAGAAAGCAAAGGGTTTTCAATTTTTTGGGAGATTTCAAGGGAGTTTTGAGTTGATTCAAGGGAATAAGGATGGAAGATGATGAAAGCTTCCTTCCAAACCAAGATATATCCAAAAATGGTGAATGATGAGGTAAGACCCGAAATTTTGATTTGTGAATTTTAGAGAGTTTTTTGTTTAGAATCATGGAAAATGATATGGGTTTGTGTATTATGGAGTCAATTTTGGTGATTGCTAAGTATTATGGGTTTAATTTTGGATGGAAATTAATTAGGGTTATGCCCAATTTTATGAATTGGGGTTTTTGAAAATTGGTGATTTAGATAACTTGATTATATGTGGAATTAGTGTTTTCTAAGTTCAATTTCAAGGATTATGTTATTAATTAGGTTGAATTTGTGTGACATTGGTGTAGGGAATTTTCAATTAGAAGAATAAAAGAAGAAATGGTCAAATTGAAGCATTGGATAAGCTTCAAGCATGGAAATGAGGTGAGTACCTGTTTATAATAAAATTTATAAGCCACTATTGCTTACTTTAAACAAAGAGATTTTTCTGATTTCAATTGCATCATAAATGTTGCATCATTGCATGAATGATTTGAAAAATCATTTTTGATTCAATACATGAACTTTTGATGAATTGCAAAATACATTTGTGTTATGCCTCGAAAGATTTCCATGGAATTTCGTATATTCAGAAGAGATCATTCGATAAATTGATTTGAGCATGATATGTGCTTTGTGTGGGCGAGAGAGAACCTGTTTCCTTAGTCTCGTGCACGATGACCCCTAGCCTTATCCCGGCTACCCGCTTGAGGCCACGAGATCCTGAGAAATCGGACTCGTCGTGTTTACGGTAAAATTTCAGTTTTCCGTCGTGTTTATGGAACTCTCGAGCCGTTATGTGTGCATTTGCATTGTGAAGTGATATGGTTGATGCATTCATGTTTTGGAAATTGTGATTTCGACTACTGCGAGAAAAGAACTTTTGAAAATGTGTTTTATGGGATTCAAACAAAGTTTCTGCAAGAAAATAAAAGAAAAGCATTTTTTAAGGTTTTGCTTATTTATTTGTTATAAAATGTTACCCACGAGCTATAAGCTCACCCCTTCATTCCCATCCACAGGTGATGAGAAGAAGATCGGGTGAAGAAAATTGAAGGTTTTTGTCTGTATGTGTGTGCATATTGTTTTGTTGTAAGTTTGATTGTTGTTGAGAATTCTGCGATCATTGGATTGGTGTACATATGCGGATTTTGGATATTTATGTTGTATTATGGCTTGGAATGTCATTAAGGTTTTGTAAGTAATTAATTTATGATGTGAATGGATTATGAAATTGTGTATGGAAATGGAATGTGGATTTGCATACTGAATTGAGATGAGATGAATATGAATGGTTTTGTATATAAATTGTGTTGCTGGATATGAGTTTTGATTGAGATTATAGAATTGATGAATTCTAGATTGGAAAGGGATATGGCTTTGTATGAGATTGAGTAAAAAGGAAAAGAAAGAAAGAAAAAGTTATACCGGATTTGATTAGTTTAGAATAGATGTCTTAAGGTTTCCAACGCGATACTTTTCCTAAAATATTTGTTCACGGATATCAAAAATTGGTTTCAATTCGATTTGATCCGAAGTTTGCTTCGTTTTGATTCGCTTCTGATTCTTTCGCTTTAAGATTGGATTTGCTTTCGTGTTGTAAATAGCATTCTTCGCTTTCGCTTATGATTTTGCTTCCGCCTTATGTTCCTTTCTTTCGATTTTGTTTTGTTCCGTTTCCGTTTCATTTTTTGATTGCGGTCCGGTCTAGGGATCGGGTCCCAACATTTATGGTATCAGAGCCCAGTAATATGATCTTACATGAGAGTATGTGTATGAGTGATTTGCATGAGAAGATGAGAAGAGTTAGTGAATGGATATGATTGACTTAGTGAGAGTGTGATATTGATGTGAATAAGTTTTCATGAATTATTTGAAGAACCAAATTGATTGTTTGATTAAGGTGATGGGTTATATGATCGATCATAAGAATGTGTATGATACTGAGGTAAGAATGTCATGACGATTAGGTTTCTTTGATCACTTTGTTGATTTGATGTTGTATATACGTTTGTGAGATGGCATAAGGAATGCTTGAATGATAAGGTTATTGATAGGAAAATATGGATAATGGTTGATTTTGAATGATGATTGATCCATACAAGGTTATTAAGAATTGGACCATTGACTTGTGTAAATCTGTTAAGAAATATTGATATGATATGATATTGGTGGTATTTGATACAAGAGTGATAAATTGTGAGTAAGTTGAGAAATGTGTATGATGAGGAATTAGTTAAGAAAGTCATTGAATATGATTATTTTGAAGAAATTATTTGAGAAAATAAGTTACTTGGTGATTATTTAGATAGGAATTTCGAGGGCAAAATTCTTTTAAGAAGGGGAGAATTGTTGGACCCCAAATTTTCGGTGAAAATTAGGAATATTAAAATGAATTCAATGAGTATTTTCGGATATGAATTGTGTTATAGATGTTATTGTGCTTAAAGGAAATTGATGAGAAATGAAGTGATTGGTTTTGATGACTTTGAAATTTGAGTAGATTTGTAGGAGTTATGAAAGTTAAAGTAAGTGGGTTGATTGAAATGGAGTTGAAAAGCATGAAATAGAAAGTGAAAGTGTGAAATTTTGAAGAAAATAGAAAGTTTGACTTGAAAGTTGACTTTTTGATTTAGGCAGAATTTGAGGAAATGATCTTCATGAAATTTGTAGATTATGTTGGGAGTTTTCTGTAGCCATAAAGTTTGACAGTTTTCGATATCAGAATCAAAAGTTATGAGATTTCGAAGTTAAGTGTATTTGGCGTTGTTTTGGAAAAATACTATGAAGTATAGATTTGTGTGTATTGTGCTTTGAGGCCGATCGCCATACTGATGTGGTTTGAATTGGAGTAAATGATTTATGTGAAAGTTATAGAGGATTAGAATAGCTTTAAAGTGATGTATAATATGCAATTTTTTGCACGTGGAGGTTGAAAGATGTGAGATTGTGAAGTTTGAATGTTGTTGATATGGAAATTTTCGAGGAGTAGCTTCGATTTGGATTTTGACCCTCATTGATGTAGAATTTGTTCATAGGGTCTTAATGAAATTGTAGCTCATGTTTCTAGCTTTCTAACGCCATAAAGTATGCAATTTTTCGATATTGGGGCAAGAAGTTATGATAATTTAAAGTTTGGATATTTCTTAGGAGATTGCTAACAGGGCAGAAATTTTGATTGAAAAATTGACTTAGCTAGAGGTTGAAATTACTTTGGAGTTCTTCATGAACATTGTAGAGCTTGTTTTTATCTTTCCATTGATATAAAGCACGAAAATATTGGACAAGGGAGTAGAAAGTTATGATTGTTAGAAGTTCTGATGCTGTTTAGTGTGAAGCCGATAGACCAGTAACTTTGTGTGGAGTTTTTGACCCATTTAGAGGTCGATTTGATTTTTAAGGCCTTCATAAAAGTTGTAGAAGGTTATTTTACCTTTCTGTAGACACCAAGTTTGCCAAAGTTGGAGTTTTGGGTCAAAAGTTATGATGTTTACAAGTTGAGGTGTTGTTTAAAGTTTTGAGGAGATTATCGATCGGTCATATTCGAGCGCATTTTTGACCCCCTTAAAGACTGAACTTGCTTGTGAGTCCTTCTTAAAAATTGTAGATCTTTCTTTTTTCTTTCCAACGGTACCAAGTTTGTACAATTTGGAGCTCGAAATCAAAAAATATGAAGGTCGGAAGTTAAGAGGTCGGATCACGCAAGCGATCGACCGCTCGCGTGTGAGCGATCGTGCGGCCACTCACCCGATCGGGCGAGCGAGGCGCCCGCGCGTTGGTCGATCTGCCCGGGCTGGTCGATGGGTCTGCGAGGTTGATTTCAGCCGACCCGACCTCCCTTTGCTCTTTCGGCCATAACTTCTTCGTCCGACTTCTGATCGACCCGATTTTTGAAGCGTTAGATTCTTAAGATATTTTTCTATCTTTCTATACTAGATAGATCAGTTTTGGCATTAAATGGAGAAAAATAGATCAGATTAAAGTGAGCTGACCTGTGGAAAAAGTCTGAACATCGTTCGGTATTTTGGAGATATCTCGATCGATAGAGCTCCGATCGATCTGATTCTTTTTTAAATTTAAAGTAGAGACATGGGGCTACAAATTTATGAAGGACCCGATCGACAATTAAACCTCTAAGACTTTCAATTTTTGATCTGAAGTTAAGTGTAGTGTTCAGTCTCGGTTTTGCAGTGGCTGAACAAAGTTCGGTATTTTGTAGATATTTTGAGCTATAGAGCTCCAATAGATCAGATTCTTATTGCAAATTAAAATTAGAGACATGGGGATACAAATTTTATGAAGGAGCCGATCGACAATTAAGCCTCTAAGACTTTCAATTTCGGATCGGAAGTTAAGTGTAGTGTTCAGTCTTGGTTTTGTATTGGCCGAACAGACTTCGGTATTTTGTAGATATTTTGTGCTATAGAGCTCCAATAGATCGGATTCTTGTTGAAAATTAAAATAGATACATGGGGCTACAAATGTTATGAAGGAGACGATCGAAAATTAAGCCTCTAAGACTTTCAATTTCGGATCGGAATTAGGTGTAGTATTCAGTTTTTGTTTTGTAATGGTCTGAACATCATTCGGTATTTTGGAGATATTTCCAGTTTTAGAGCTCCAATCGATCTAATTCTTATTGTAAATTAAAATAGAGACATAGATCTACAAATGTTATGAAGGAGCCGATCAACAATTAAGCCTCTAAGACTTTCAATTTCAGATCGGAATTAGGTGTAGTGTTCAGTTTCGGTTTTGTAATGGTCTGAACATCGTTCGGTATTTTAGAGATATTTCGAGTTGTAGAGCTCCGATCGATCTGATTCTTGTTGTAAATTATACTAGAGACATCGGGATATAAATGTTATGAAGGTGCTGATTGACAATTTAGCCTCTAAGGCTTTCAATTTTGGATTGAAATTTAGATGTAGTGTTCAGCCTCGGGTTTGAAGAACATACTTCAGTATTTTGGAGATATCTTGAGCTATAGAGCTCCGATCGATCCGATTCTTGAAGCGATGGATTCGTAAGACATAGAGGGATGTTTCTCTAAATTTTTAAGGTAAAAAGGAAGGGGAAACTTTGAAAGTTTACTTAGAGAGTTAAGGTTTTAGGCTTATGAGTAAGGGCAATTTGGTCAATTTTAAGTCATTTAATGACATGGCAAGATTGTGGTTCTTTATAAGGAGAGAATGCACGACACTTAGACAGAAAAAATAGCAAGAGAAGAAAAGAAAGAAGAGAAAGAGAGGAGAATGAGAGAAGCTTCGGTGAAAGAGAAAGAGAGAGAAAGCAAAGAGTTTTCGATTTTTTGGGAGATTTCAAGGGAGTTTTGAGTGGATTCAAGGGAATAAGGATGGAAGATGATGAAAGCTTCCTTCCAAACCAAGATATATCCGAAAATGATGAAGGGTGAGGTAAGACCCAAAATTTTGATTTGTGAATTTTAGAGAGTTTTTGGTTTAGAATCATGGAAAATGATATGAGTTTGTGTATTATGGAGTCAATTTTGGTGATTACTAAGTATTATGGGTTTAATTTTGGATGGAAATTAATTAGGGTTATGCCCAATTTTATGAATTGGGGTTTTTGAAAATTGGTGATTTAGATAGCTTGATTATATATGGAATTAGTGTTTTCTAAGTTCAATTTCAAGGATTATGTTATTTATGAGGTCGAATTTGTGTGACATTGGTGTAGGGAATTTTCAATTAGAAGAATAAAAGAATAAATGGTCAAATTGAAGCATTGGACAAGCTTCAAGCATGGAAATGAGGTGGGTACCTGTTTATAATAAAATTTATAAGCCAATACTGATTACTTTAAACAAAGAGATTTTTCTGATTTCAATTGCATCATAAATGTGACATCATTGTATGAATGATTTGAAAAATCATTTTTGATTCAATACATGAACTTTTGATGAATTGCAAAATACATTTGTGTTATGTCTCGAAAGATTTCCATGGCATTTCGTATATTCGGAAGAGATCATTCGATAAATTGATTTGAGCATGATATGTGCTTTGTGTGGGCGAGAGAGAACCTGTTTCCTTAGTCTCGTGCACGATGACCCCTAGCCTTATCCCGGTTGCCCACTTGAGGCCACGAGATCCTGAGAAATCGAACTCGTCGTGTTTATGGTAAAACTTCAGTTTTCCGTCGTGTTTATAGAACTCTTGAGCCGTTATGTGTGCATTTGCATTGTGAAGTGATATGATTGATGCATCCATATTTTGGAAATTGTGATTTCGACTACTGCGAGAAAAGAACTTTTAAAAATGTGCTTTATGGGTTTCAAACAAAGTTTTTGCAAGAAAATAAAAAAAGCGTTTTTTAAGGTTTTGCTTATTTATTTTTTATAAAATGTTACCCACGAGCTATAAGCTCACCCCTTCATTCCCATCCACAGGTGATGAGAAGAAGATCGGGTGAAGAAAATTCAAGGTTTTTGTCTGTATGTGTGTTCATATTGTTTTGTTGTAAGTTAGATTGTTGTTGAGAATTATGCGATCATTGGATTGGTGTACATATGCGGATTTTGGATATTGATGTTGTATTATGGCTTGGAATGCCATTAAGGTTTTGTAAGTAATTAATTTATGATGTGTATGGATTATGAAATTGTGTATGGATATGGAATGTGGATTTGCATACTGAATTGAGATGAGATGAATATGAATTGTCTTGTATATAAATTGTGTTGTTGGATATGAGTTTTGATTGAGATTATAGAATTGATGAATTCCAGATTGGAAAGGGGTATGGCTTTGTATAAGATTGAGTAAAAAGGAAAAGAAAGAAAAAAAAAGTTATACCGGATTTGATTGGTTTAGAATAGATGTCTTAAGGTTTCCAACGCGATGCTTTTCCTAAAATATTTGTTCACGGATATCGGAAATTGGTTTCAATTCGATTTGATCCGAAGTTTGCTTCATTTTGATTCACTTCCGATTCTTTCGCTTTAAGATTGGATTTGCTTTCGTGTTGTAAATACCATTCTTCGCTTTCGCTTATGATTTTGCTTCCGCCTTATGTTCCTTTCTTTCGATTTTGTTTTGTTCCGTTTCCGTTTCATTTTTCGGTTGGGGTCCGGTCTAGGAATCGGGTCCCAACAATAACAATAGTTATCAGACAAGTATTGGTATGCCACCTTATGAAGCACTTTATGGAAGGAAGTGCTGGACAGCTCTGTGTTGGGATGAGGTTGGTACGACCAAAATAGAAGGAGCTGAATTGATAGAAGTAACCACTCAAAAGATAAAAATTATTCGAGAAAAGATAAAAATCGCCCAGGATCGACAAAAGAGTTATGCAGATAATAGGTGACGACCGTTGGAGTTTGCAGTTGGTGACAGGGTTTTTCTTCGGATATCACCATGGAAAGGTATCATTAGGTTTCAGAGTTGACGAAAGCTAAGCCCTCGATATATTGGACCTTTCTGCATCCTGGAGCGTGTCGGAACCGTGGCGTATCGGTTAGAATTGCCACTGGACTTGGATAGGATCCATAATGTATTTCATGATTTTATGCTTAAAAGGTACTTACTATATCCATCTCATGTTTTGGAGGCACCTCCCGTAGAATTGAGAGAAGACCTGAGTTTTGAGGTGAAACCAGTGCAGATTTTGGATCGACAGATAAAGAAATTACGCAGCAAGGAGGTACCCACGGTTAAGGTTCTTTGGAAGAGCGATAAGGTTGAAGAGATGACGTGGGAGTTTGAGGATATTATGAGACGTTAGTACCCCCATTTATTTGTGTCCCCAACTTAGGAGTTTTGAGGACGAAACTCTTTTGAGGAGGGGAGGATTTGTAACACCGGATTTTTCGAGCCTTTTGTGTTGTTTTGTATTTGGAGATACTACTATCTATTGTCATATACATGGTTGTATATGAGTTTAAATATGTAATTGAATCCTTTTGGTATATATGCCAATGATATATAACATTATGTTCATCGGTATGCAAAATCTTGGAAATTTCCAACATATAAGTTTTTAAGTATGTAAAACCGAGTCCATCGGATGGATAAGACAGTGGTGGTTAAATTAAATGTATTCTAATGCCTTAGAGGTGATTAGACATGATTTATAGACTTATTAGATACTTAGAAAGCTAAATTGGAGAAGTTGGTGTACATATGGACTTAATTGGAAAATTTGTAAAAATTAAGGACTTAATTGTAATTTTTCAATTCTTTGAGGAACAATGTGTAATTTTATAAAGTTGAGGGCCTAATTATAATTTTCAAAAGTCCAAGGACCAAAATGAAAATAAAATTTTTGGTCATTCTCAAATTTTGGACTTAATTGCAAATTTGGGAACAGTTGGGAGGGTATAATGGTAATTTCACATAACTAAGGACAAATTGAAAATTCCTCTTGTTTGGTAAAAGAAGAGTCAAATTCTAGACTCTTCTACCATGTGGTGGCCGTGCAACCCATTAAATGGGCTTTCAAATACTTGGTTTTTATTAAAAGAAAGAAGAAAAAAGGGAAGAGAGGAGGAGAAGAAGGGAACTTTCGGCCATCACTCTAATTTCACCATTGTTTTGACTTTTCAACCCAAACCAAAGTGTTCTAAGCTAATTTGGGGTCAAGGACCTCAAATCTATCATTTGATTTGAGAAATTCTCAAGGAATTTAAAGATATAACTAGAGGAAAGTTAGGTAAATTTTGTCTTATCTCTCTCTACATTAAGATTTTGAGTTTGGGGTTAAGATATGTTGTTCTCCATGCTTGATTATGCATGAAACATGATTTAGATGAATGAAATATGTCATGGAGAGGGTTCATTAAGTCAAAGCCCAAATTGTTCTCTTTAGATGAAAGTTGGTGAATTTTTGAATATGTTTTGAAATTGATGGTAAAAATGAATTCTATGTTGTTAATTGTACATGTATGATGTGAATTGATGATGAAGAATGAAGAGAATGTGTGCTGGTTAAGGGTAGGTTGAAATGGTGGAGAAGAGGTGGATGAATGTGATGAGTTGTGTAATTGATAAATGTAGCTTAAATGAAAGGAGTTGGTTTGAATGGAGTGGTGGAATGTGTCATTGATTGGAAGTGCTACCATATGTCATGTTAGGAGCATGAATTGTTATGGTAAAGTATTCAAAATGAGACTTGAAAGTCATGCACATTAGGTGTTTGATAAAATGCCTAAGTGAATTTGGCTTAGGATTTAAGGATTCTGAGGGTGTACATTGGAAAGAAACTATCATGTTTACTTAGAGTAAACTTGAAATGTTTCCTAGATTGATGAATAATGGCCTAATATGCTTGGATGAAAAATGTGCTTAATTATGTCATAAAATGAGCAAGTTTGGATTAAAGTCATTAAATGTCTTAGGAAATGCAAAAAGGGAAGCTAATGTGATGGTGTTTAAATATGAAATTTATGTTTAAGTAGTAATTTCATCGTATGTTGTTTTTATGTATAAAGGCTCAGGAGCTGTGAATTGAGGAGCTCATATTAAGAATTGTTGAAGTGAAGAGAGGGTATACCTTCTTTTGAGGTGAGTTAGGGAACCATATTTCTCATATGGAATGAGATCACTCTAAGTCATGTATGAGGACTTATATGTGAATTTTGAACCTAGGTAACGTATGATAGAATTTAATTTCAAATGGATGCTAACATGTGTATGTATTTGATAAATGGCACTGTTTTTGAACAACTTTGTATTTGGAGTACAAAAGATAGCTTTTATTTTATGAGAAAATATTTGAAATTTAGATATGGATAATCGAGTCATGTATGATGCATGTATTTATTCTCTTTTGGCTTAGAGCCATGGCACAATTTTATTTCATCGGTTGGACTGATAAATAAAGGCATGGTGCCTTACTCGATTTTATACTTAATAATTGGACATGATTTGTTTTGTAATTGGTGAGAAAATGACTGGCCAATCGTGTGCTGGGCACACCTGATTATGATTAAGCGACCCCCGTACCCTTGACGCTGGTACATGAAAGTCGAGTCGCCATATCGACACTTTTCTATGGTACTCGTGGGTGGTTCCACACCTAGGTTCTAAACACCGCTGAGGTCATCACCTAGGGTCGTGACGCTCTTGTCGACTATCGTTTGGACTCACTATGGATGAAAGTTGAGCCAACACCGAGTATCGGTGGGTGTGCACATTAGTTTTGCCCACTAATGGTGTCACAGATGATTGATTTGGCTTATCCTAATACTGGTTTTCCTATCAAGATTTGATTGATACATATGATATTTTTATGCTTTTGTGTATTGAAATTGGGACCTATGGTTTCTAACCAGTATACATTGAGTCATAGGCTGGGTCTATGTGTTTTCTATGTGATCTATATTCATTTCATAGGTTATCTACACTATCTTGGAAAGAATCAATTCTACTTGTGATATATGATTTTCCTGCCCATTGAGTACCTAGTTTACTTAACCCCTCCGCTTTCCAACCATGCAGGTTAATTTAGTGAGCTTGAAACTCTACGAATATCGTGCGGCTTTTTGATATTTTCAGGGTATTATTACACGTGGGCAGTCTCTCATTTTGTACTTTTATTGTTTAGTGGCTCATGGACTGTGTTTATGTAAATACGTTTTTTTATTTTGTGAGTTAACTTTTGATTTCCTTGAGTTTTGTAAAAGATTCTATGTATGAACCATTGATATTGTTATTTTGATTGCCTTGAGTTGAGATTGCTTGGGGTTGAGATTGTTATGAGTGGAATAGAGAGTCCGGATGCTATGGCTGGATGTGAATATAGAAGTGTGATTAAAACCATTTGCAGGTTTTGGGATTTTTTAAAATACAGCTGTTATGTTGCCCAATTTTTTTTTTAAAAAAGAGATATGCAGTAAGCCTTTCATAGTCAGATTAAGGATACTGTGAGTATCCTTAGCCCGAGTATGCGGTGGTTGTGATGGGCCCGATGTGATATCGAGTCGTGTCAAACATTCCCTCTTGATTAACAGTTGCAAGACTTTTTAAATTTGAAGTTGTACTTCCTATCACCCTTCAATAGGTGGAGCACATCTTTTTACAATTCTTTTCTTTAGAGCACTTCCCTCTGTTCTTCAACATGAGCATTGCTCTCATCACTTATCTCCATATAGCACTTCTCTCTATGGTGCGTCCTGGTGCATTTCTCACCAACTAAATGAGGTTGTCTTCTTCGATCACTTGCACTGTATTTGCTTGTTCTCCATTGTTGCAATTGCAATTCTTTCTCAAATGTCCAAATCTTTTACACCTAATGTTAGGCCCCAAATTTTTATTATTATTTATTAAGCATGATTTGAATAAATTTTGTGGTCTTGATAGATAAGCCATTTTACTTGGAGTTTAATTATTATGCCAAAGCTAGAATTAAATTAGTGTATAATTTAGGGTATAAGATTTTGGCCTAAAGTAAGTAGTCTTTGGATTAAATGAAAGAAAGGGGTAGAATTGGAAGATCACTTAAGTCTAAAGGTTATAAGGCTTATGTTGGAGGGCAAATGGGACATTTGATGATTATTATAGTGTAGAATTAGAGGAAGAAACTTGTGGGCTTGGTTGAGAAGAGAGAATGTAGGCCCCCTTATCGTAGGGCGCACACCGGGACGCCCATGGGCCGTTCCGATGCATAACCTACGATAAGGGTGCACTACCAGCAAACCCAACTATGATCCACATGACATCAATATAAAAATCACTAATCTTTGAAACCAAAATACTTTCTCATTTCTTTCCATTGAGACCATAAATACACAATTCTGTCATTGTCCACGGTCAGTACAAAACTCAAAAGAACTAAAACAAACTCCTCACTAGGTCATCTCCAAAAGTCTCAGCTGACCCATCTTTATGCCATACTTCTCTTGCCAACACGCTCTACAAGGCAGGCAAAGTCTCTCTCTCACTGGAGCTAGGAGTCTACTATCTATGTCCTGAAAAATATTTGCAATGTTGGGTGATTTTGCGAACTCAGCGAGAAACCATCATCGATGGTTCGCTCAACTAATGCATATACCACCAATTCACAGAATATCACATAGTAACACATTCGGAAATATCGCATGTGTTATCATTTCACAAATATAAGGCGTTTTGCATTTCACACAGTTCACATTTAATCATTCGTATATGCATATGTGACACTTTCCAATATATTACGGTGTTGTGACCGTGCACCTGATCTATCCCAAAAATGGGCTCATTAACGGTGAGCCTGTGGCTTTGAATTACGGTGGGCTTGAAGCCCTGATACGGTGAGCCTGTGGCTCTGAATTACGTTGGACTCGAAGCCCTGTTGCGTTGAGCTTTAAGCTCTGAAATACGGTGGCTGCTCCGGTCACAACTGTCATTATCTGAACATGCCTTTATGCATGAGTGCATATGTCTCAAATCGCATTAAAACCAAGTAATTACAATTCACACACAAATGACACTTCGATATCAAGTTCTCGATATTTCGGACACCTATGGTCCGAAATCAATCAGAATCAAACACATAAACCCTCCATTATCTCCACATGGCATAAACACATAATTTTAAACACACGAAGATTGAGGAACCAACTAGGTTACTCACCTCTAAACTTCCGAGCTAATGTCGGGAAGTCTCAGCCACGTCGAAAGATCGACGCTCCACTTGTGCCTCTAAAACAATCAGAATACAGAAACATTATCAATAGCACAATCACAATAGTCAATAATGCCCATGCAGCGAATGAATTGCGTACTATACATGTTCAAGACATTCCCGACACTAATCCCAAAAATTTCCATCTCAACTCTTTTTCTCTAAAAGAAAGAAATTCCTAGACACCATAACTCATTTAACTAAGTTCAGAAATCCCAAAAGTCAAACTCCAAGACATAGGGACTATCTTTATATCGAAATCATATTCACTACTCAATTGCCATCCGATTTCGAGAACTTTCGAAATTGATTCAGAAATTCCATCAAATAACCATTATCCCTTAATTACCAAAACAAAACAAGATAAAATCATCAACTCATATCATCCGAAACTTATACATTTCCCATTCATCAAATACTCTAATCAATCATCAATATATTTCAATTAATCCACAAACTAAACTATCCAAAGCAAAAGGAGTAAGAACTTACTTGATAAATCTTCAAACCTTCAAAATCACTTCAATCCCCTAACACAAACACACCCACGGTAGTCCCATACTCATCATCATCTTCTCTGACACAAAGCTTAAGGGATAGGTTATAAGTGAAGAAGGAAGCAATTAAGCAAGAAAATGGAAACAAAGAGCAAGGATGGTGATCCGCGAAGAAGAAGAGAAGAAGATAAAGAGGAAAGCAATTTTTTTTTTCATTCAAAAGAAGCAAGCATCGTGGGAGCAAATTCAAAGGAGCAAGGGTTTTAAACCTAAAACAATTTAAAAGCTTAAGGCTTATTGGCAAAACTCTTGCCACATGACCAGCCCATAAAGCCTAAATCCAATTTCTTATTCTATTCTCTCCCAAATTTGCAATGGCTCTAAACAATAAATCCTAAAATCATGACTCTAATTTGTAGGAAAATCCCGGGGTGTTCATCACATGAACACAGTGCAGAATTTAAAATTTTGAGTCCCGGGACATTCCCGAAAGCCAGGATCCATGTGTAAGTACAAACAATCAAACCATAACGACCAAAGGAGACCGTCTCTAATGGTATCCACGCAGAGGTCGGAAAACCTAACCCGGACAAACTCTTTTGACCCGGAATAGCTAGACTAAAGAAAAGAGTGCTAGCTCTTACCTTAGCCTGAGAGCAAATGAAATGATCTTGGTGGAGCCTTGAGAAGTAGAAGCCAAGTTGAATGGAAGAGATGAAGAAGATGAAAACAAAGTTTTCAAAGCTTAACACTTAAGCATTTTCGATTCTACTCCTTCCATAACCGTGCAAGCTACTTTCATACCTTCTAATATGTATTTTAATGAGTTAAAACACATATGAAAGGCTTGGTGGATGGGCATCCACGTAGATGGCATAAAAAAATGCCTTAAAATGCTAAATGATCATTAAGTTTGACTTTTCAAACTTATTTCATCTCCACCATTTTGGTTCCACTGAATTCAACATATATATATATAATTAATTAATTCTTAATTAATTAATTAATATATATATATTTGTTGAAGAGGTCCAACAAACTGGGTTGCTTCTACCTACTATCCCCCCGCCGCATAAAGATCGCGGAAACGGTTTCAAAGAATGTTGATGTCACGATCTCATCGGGACATATCCCAATCTCATCGGGATCCATTTAATCCTATTGCTCTCCAGATATCGGATCTCCGTCTAAACTATTTTCTGATTCTTCGAGTCACTCTACGCGTGTGACCCATTAGGTTCCGGTTATGTTGGCCACTTAGATTAACACTTAATCTAAGCAAGTCATGAGCGTATCTAGCAACACATCATGACCCCCAATTGACCGGAAAGTAATTGGTTTGACTAATGAAACCATATCATTTAACCCTTCCATAGACAATTCATCGTAATTCGTCCTTTCACCATGCAATACCCCACTTGGTTTGAGTATGGGCAATGTGTCAACTCTTACTAGACTCGATCGATCAAATCTAGTCCAAGTGTAATCAATTTCATCCTAGGACTCATTACTTTATATGTCCATGAAGACCCTCTTCATGACATGTGTGCTCGGTGCCAGAGACTTCAAAGTAATGATCCCGATAAGAGGCCATGGGTATCTCTTCCGCTATCACGAAGTGGTGAATCTGTCAGACATACTCAATTACCTTCGAATACCTCAAGTCGCACCCAATCACCACCCTATGAGCGACCTCCGAAAGGCAACAAGGAATGGAGTCAAAGTACGTAATCATTACCCAAGATATCCTTCGAGTACCTCAAGTCTAAGGATACTTGCACCATTGCTATGATGAGATTATCACCGACATTTGTATAGGACATCCATGTGATGATCTCATAGCAGTCATCCAATGTACTTACTACCACTAGTAAGCATCCACATGTCAAATCTAAATATCTCAATATTTACAGTTTTTCGAGATCCACCGCTGATCCAATCAAGGAGTTTGACATGTCTTAGTCTATCCGGATTAATGATGTCCAGTCTCATTAATCCTATGACTAGGATAATTTAGAATCTTGACATAATTGCACATGATAGGAATCTCAGTAGTATGATCGCATCATAATTTCCTTCATGCTATGTCATGTATCAAGGACTTCATTAATTTGATTAAAGATCACTATCATTTCATAATAAAATGAACATCAAATAAATGAAATATGCCTTGCTTTATTTATTCATAAAGTCTGTACATGACTATGAACAAAATGCGCTAAAGGGGATTGCCTTTAGGGCACTACTCTAACAATCTCCCACATGACCTAAAGCCAATCGTCTTGGTATCTAATACCATAAGCGAGTACATGAGAATCAAAATTCTTCTGTGACAATGGCTTTGTCAACGGATCAACAATATTCTGCTCTGTGGGAATTCTCTCTATCAGGACATCACCTCGAGCAATGATCTCCCAAATCAAATGGTATCGGCGGAGTACGTGTTTGGATCGTTGATGAGACCTTGGTTCCTTTGCCTGCGCAATAGCTCCATTGTTGTCACAATACAACTGTATGGGTCCATCACATTAGGAACCACACCAAGTTCAAGAATGAACTTTCGATCCAAACGGCTTCTTTTGCTGCGTCGATGCGGCAATGTACTCGCCTCGCCGTTGAATCGGCAATGCCTCTCTGCTTGGAATTCTTCCAACCGATCGCTCCGCCATTTAGTGTGAAAACGTAACTGATTGGGACTCGAGTCGTCCTTATCATATTGAAAATCGCATCAGATGCCCGCCACTTGAGACTTCCATCTCCATATATCAAGAAAACATCCTTAGTTCTTCGCAAGTACTTTAGATATTCTTGACACCACCCAAAGGACCTCACCAGATCCGATTGGTATCCGCTCGAACACTTAGAGCATATGATACATCGGGTCTCGTATATAACATTGCGTATATAATAGATCCTACTGCAGATGCATACGGAATTCATACGCATCCTCTCATCTCGTGTCCGAGGACACATGGACTTCGAGAGTGTTATCCCATGAACAATGGGAAGAAACCTCTCTTGGATTGCTCCATGCTAAACCTCTTTAGCACCTTGTCTATGTCGTTGATGTGAAAGACCAAGCAACCTCTTCGATATATCTCTATAAATCTTTATCCCAAGGATATAAGTTGCTTCTCCAAGGTCTTTCATGGCAAATTGTTTCGACAACCAAATTTTACCGATTGCGAAGATTGAGACATCGCTTCCTAGCAACAATATGTCATCTACATATAACACAAGGAATACGATCGCAGTTCCATTAACCTTCTTGTACACGGTGTTCATCCAATTTTGTGAGAAACCAAACTCTTTGATTGTCTCATCAAAACGGATATTCCAACTCTGGATGCTTGCTTCAATCCATAAATGGATTTTGAAGCTTGCATACCTTTTTGCCATCGTGAAATGAAGCCCTCAGTTGTGTCATGTACACATCCTCATTGATTTCCATTCGGAAAGTTGTCTTCACATCCATTTGCCATATCTCATAATCATAATGAGCGGCAATGGCTAGAGTCTCTAATGGATTTAAGCATTGCTATCGATCAAGGTCTCGTCATAGTCAACTCCTTGTCTTTGACGAAAGCCTTTAGCCACAAGCCTCGCTTATGGGTAATCACATTACCATCCATGTCGGTTTTCTTCTTGAAACCCATTTGCACCCTATAGGTTTTATCCTTTGGTGCATCAACCAAAGTCCATACTTGGTTTTTATACATGGAATCCATTTCGATTTCATGGCACGAAGCCATTTTTCGACTCAACTCTTCGTAACCTCTTCATAGGTAGTAGGCTCATCATCCTCTATGAGCAATACGTCATTCTGTTCACTTACGAGAAATCCATATCTCTCGGGAACAGAGCGTATCCTACTTGACCCACAATTTCGTGTGTAGTAGAAGGTTGAACTATTACCTCATCTCGTATGAGTTACGGTTTGAGTTCAGCGGTTGATCTCAAGGCCCGTCCGAGCATCTTGCACTTCTTCAAGCTCAATTTTGCTCCCATCGTCCTCTTTAAAAGAAACTCTTTCTAAAAGACAGCATGCCTTGAAACAAACACCTTTTGTTCCTCAAAGAAGGTAGAATTGATATCCCTTGTTTCGTTAGGATATCCTACTTAACAAACACTTATCGATTTTGCTTCAGCTTATCTCGATTGCCCCGCTTTACATAAGCAGACAACCCCATACTTTCAAATGAGAAAGATAAGGTTTCTTGTTAGTCCACATCTCATATGGAGTAACATCAACTGACTTTGATGGAACTCGTTTAACAAGTAAACAAATTGTCTCAAGCAAGATACCCCCAAAAGGATTTTGGCAATCTGTAAAGCCCATCATTGATCGTACCATGTCCAACAAGGTTCGATTTCTCCTTCGCCACACCATTATCTTTGTGGTGTGTAAGGAGGAGTCCACCGAGATAAAATCCCATTATCTCGAGATAATCCAAAACTCTTGGTCTAAGTATTCACCACCACGATCGGATCATAATGTTTTAATACTTTTCCCAAGTTGGTTTTCTACTTCATTTCAATTGTTTGAACTTTTCAAACGCTTGATTTGTATCTCATTAGATACAGTACCCATATCGAGAATAATCATCGATAAAGGTAATGAAGTAACGGCAACCACTTCTGGCATGGATGGACAACGGACCACATACATCTGAATGTATTAGATCTAATAATCCAGTGCTCGTTCACCCTTTCCCTTAAAAGGTAACTTAGTCATCTTGCCTAATAGACAAGATTCACATGTGTCATAAGATTCATAATCGAATGAACCTAAACTTCCACTCTTGTGGAGCTTAGCGTCGCCTCTCATTTATATGGCCAAGGCGACAATGCCATAAATAAGTTGATTTTAAATTATCTCTTTTATGTCTTTTAGCCATTGACATTCATAACCGGATGTGACATATCTAATATGTAAATACCATTGCATAATGTACCAAGTACCATAAAGCATTCCATTTGAGCTAATAGAACAACCATTGTTACTAAAAGACAAATGGAAACCAAATTTATTTAAACAAGAAATGATAATATGTTCTTTGTTAACACGGGTACAAAATAACAATCATCTAAGTTAAGTACAAGCCCACCGGGAGTGTCAAACATAAGTCCCTACGGCTAATGCAAAGAACCCTTGCTCCATTGCCAACACGCAGTCCATTTCTCCTTTATGAGTCCGCCATCGTCCTCGAGGCCCCGTGATATCATTGCATATGTGTGAGCCACAACCGTATCTAATACCCATATGTTATGATCGAAACAAGATAACCTCATGACAAACATACTGAAGAAGTCGAGGCATCCGATGCCTTCTTCTACTTCATTCTTCCAGATAGACTTTGCGAAAGCTACGCCCAATGACCCGCCTTACCGAATGGAAGCGGTACCTTTTGGTGCGATCTCTTTGGTCTTCTTCTTGCCTTTCACGCACTTCCTTTCGGCTCGAGCCTTTTTCTTCTTCTGTTTCCTCTTCTTGGAACCAGAGGAAGAAGAATCCACCAATAAGAACGCCTTGCTATCTTGCTTGACAACTTGTTTCATTGCCTTGAGCAGATTGATCACTCGGAATTGTGGTGGATATTTGGTTCATTCGATAGTTCAACACAAACTGTGAATAACTATCTGACAAACCAACAAGAATTAAGTCTATACTTAACTCAGAATCCATCACAAAACCTAAGACGACCAACCTCTCAATATAGCCATTCATCTTCAATGCATATTGCACTGCAGATGAACCATGAGTCATCTTCGTTGTAAAGAGCAACCTTGAGGTCTTGAACTGTTCGGATCGTGCTTGCTCATCAAACAACTCTCTAAGATGAAACGCTATCGTGTGAGCATCCATAGACTCGTGCTGCTTCTGCAGCTCAGGTGACATCGATGCAAGCATAATGCAGGTGGCTATGTGATTGGACCAAATTTATACTATAAATTAGGCCCGTTTTCTTTAGTAATTATGCATTTGTTGACTCCTGATCTATGATTTTTATGCTTATTTTGGTCCCGCACATTGAGTTTTGATAAATTGCACATTGTCAAGATTTTGTTGTCAATTGTCATTAATTTCGCATAATTTTTATCGGGACAATTGATACCGCAAATGGGTTGTATTTTGTAGACTAAAGGAGTCAACATTCAAGAAGTCAACACGCGCAGAAGATTATTGAGGCTTAACTAAGACCTCCATTCGCCGCAAAGAAATTAATGGTATTTAATTTATTCGCCGCGACGGCGATTAAACTCATTCGCCATGGCGAATTACAGCCATTCGCCGCAATGCGAATGTCGGGTAACCCTTGACTATAAATGGAAATTAATCCACTGCTCAATTCGCCCGCATAACCTCCTATAAAATCTTGCCATTTAGGGAAAAAACACAGCGCCGCATCCGGAGGTTAACTTCTTCTTTCTCGTCTTCTCCTTCGCTTCTAATAGTTTTGTTCTATTTTTATTTGCGAGTTACGCCGCACTGCATCACGTCCATTGTTTTCGCTTCTTCATCCGCTCCATCGTCCATCATTTGTTGTCAGATCCTTCCTCGCTCGTCGTTGGAATCATGAACCATGTTGATATTCCAACAAACAAGAGTTCATCCAGAGTTATGGTCGCTAAGTTGCTCCATTCTCTTGAACATGTAGCAAGGATTGGAGTTCACCAAAGCTTAATAGGGTAATCACTAATGTCCAAGTCTAGGTATATTTATGTATAGATCCGAGTTAGAGTATGCATTGATATAGCTAGGTTAGTGTGGTTAATAGTTTTAGCCGTGTGTTGACATTATGTTGAGATTT